>OX333072.1:31426725-32018314 GCA_946863875.1 Alloplasta piceator | reverse complement strand
TTAAGGTTGTTTAGAAACTATGAAACCTTTGAATGTTAATTGTTCAATAAATAGCTTCTCAATCGTAGTGAAATTTTTACACGACCTCCTGAATACTTCATGTAAGAACATACCAAATTTTCAGAATTCTATCATCATTACTTCAACCTCCTTAAGGGTTAAAATAAAAAATAATGAGAAAATTCTGAAAATTTGGTATGTTCTTGTATGAGGTATTTAAGAGGTCGTGTAAACATTTCACGACGATTAGGAAGCTCGTTTTTAAGAAATAAACGTTTTGTTAAAAACAATTTTTTAAACAAATAAAAAAAATATTTATCAATAAACTTCGTTTTCTTTCCGTTGCTTTCAGTATATTGTGGATATTAAAAAATTGAGAGGTCAAAAAAAAAACTTATCGCAAAGTTATATCAGTTTCCATGAGACTACATTTAATTTTATTTAATTTGTTAATCTTAATTATTCGATAACGAGCTTCCAAATCGTCGTGAAATTTTTACACGACCTCTTAAATACTTCATTGAAAAACATACCAAATTTTCAGAATTTTCTCATTAAACGTGATTTGCTTCTAAACAACCTTAAATTATGACATTATTACTCGAGCGAATAATTTATTTGGCTCATTCCATGTCAAATCGACCAATAGTTGGATCGACCCCTTTCAATTTCGGTGAAATTTGGTCAGAAGTTTTCTTTTTTCATAAAACGAAGTTCTACCAAAGGAAAAAATAATTTTTTTTTTCGAAAGTTATGCAAAATTCAAAATTTCACAATTTTTAAAAATTTTCAAGTTTATTTTTCAAATATCTTGAAAACTATTATAGCTACGAAAATATCGTTCTAAACTCGTCTTGAAGAGTGTACTTGGGGCTACGGAAAAAAAAATTCTGAAACAAATTTTTGATAAATGATGAATTTGTAGAATTTTGAATTTTTTAAAATCGTGAAAATCCACGATCAACATTAAATTTGTTGTTCAAGTTTTTGAATATAATACCTTGTATTTATCTTGAAAGATCCTGAAATTTTCAGAAAGGTGTTTGATTTTGTTTCAAAATATGAATTTTTGAATTTTGGTAAATTTTTTTTTTCACCTCTAAGCAAAGTAAAGTTGAGCTATTTTGTAATTTTGTAATTTTGAGCAGTAAAAATTACATGATTGCTCAACTTTGATTAAATTAGAGGTAAAAAAAATGTTTTTACCAAAATTCAAAAATTCATATTTTTGAAACCAAAAAAAACTTCTTTCTGAAAATTTCAGAATCTTTTAAGATCAGTACAAGGTATCATATAAAAAAATTGAACCAAAAATATAATGGTGATCGTGGATTTTCACGTCTTTAAAAATTTCTCCAAATTCATCATTTTTCAAAAAAAAAAAAAAATTCGGAATAGATATTTTTTTCGTAGCTCCAAGTTTACTCTTTGAGACGAACACAGAACGATTTTTTCGTAACTATAATAGTTTTCGAGATATTTAAAAAATAAACTTGAAAAAATCGTTAAAATGTTGAATGCTCGTAAAAAAAATTCAATTTTTTTCCTTTGGTGGAACTTCGTTTTGTGATAAAAGAAAAAACTTCTGACCAAATTTTATCGAAATTGAAAGGGGTCGATTTCAACTATTGATCAATTTGACATGGAATGACCCATGTATAATTTTTTTTAAATGAAATCTCCGATGAATTGCGCGATCAATCGGTAATTCAAATAAACTCACGGTTCTTTCAAGGCTCCCTTGATTATTCTGCAATTATTTTCGTCCTCGCCGTTCGGACAGTCACGATCACCGTCGCAAACGAAGTCGTGGGATATGCATATCTTTGTGCCGTTGACACTGCGGCAAAGAAAACGTAATTGACATTAAGGAAATTGAAATATTAAAAAAAGAAATATATTTCAATTATAATGGAAATAATAATTATTTCGTACCCCGATTTTTTTGCCCCAAGTTAAAAATCATAATTTTAACCACTTAAGTTCAGGTTTCTTTTGATACAAAATTCTAATTCAGAGAATTTTTTTTTTTTAGCCCTTTAGTGTTAAAAAAACGAGGAAGCAATGTGCAATTTACTTTTTTTACCATTTAACCGAGTTTAATTTTCATTATGTTTTGGAGATATAAGTTTTTTATGTTCACATTTCACAATTGAATAACTTTTTTTTTTTCAATTAACTTTCGTCAGCTACACTGAGAAAACAAAGTACCAGGATTTTTTAACTGTTGACAAATGTAAAGTTGAATATGGCGAAATAAATTATTCGTTAACAGGTAATAAATTAAATAAATATTTTTTAACAGTTAAGGAATACTTAAGTAAAAGTACCAACTAAATATATTTCTTTACAACAAATGAACTGTTTTCTCAATGTAACGATGTTTTTAGCAACATTTGGCATGCCATAAACAACAATTATCGGTAATAATATTTTCCAAAAGTTATTAATAAATTGTTTAACGAAATAACTATATATTCAACCATTTTTCGGTAAGTTTTTTTTTCTTAAACAAATCGAATGCGTTAATTTTTTTGAACACATATTTTTTCAGAATTTTTTCTCTATTTTGAAATATTATAAAAAACATTCTGAAATGTAAACAAAAAAAACTGCCAATTTTGTATATATTTTTGAACACAGGCTTGTCGTCAGCTTTGAAAAGTTTCAAAAAACTAGACCAAAAAGTACATAAATACAGCCATTCTAAAAATTTCAAAACAGGTATTTCAAAATATAGAGAAAATTCTGAAAAAATTCATATGCGTTTAGAAAAATTAACGCATTCGATTTGTTTAAGAATAAAAAACTTACCGCAAAATTGTTGAATAATTTGTATAATAATTATTTGTTACAACAATTTGTTAATAAATTTTCGGCACTATTATTATTGATAATGGTTGTTTATGGCATGCCAAATGTTGTTGAATTTTTTAAGATTTTTATGGCATCACAAAGTACGGAAATTTAAATCAGATACAATTTTTGGCTCAATGGGTCGTTCGTGTCTTTGGTTCATTTAACAATTTTTAAATTTTTCAAAAAATCTGAAATAATTCATAGGCCTTCCTTGAACCCTTAACGAAATGATAATAATTTGTCCCAGCCGAAAAAAATTTTTTAATAACAATTTCATGCAAATAATGGCGACGCGCTGGCATTTTTCACGATAATATGTTGACAAAACGATGGTACACGAATGACCCATCGCTAGCGTTTGAGGGTTAATAATCCCATATTTATGGCAATAATGAATTTACCTGGGACACTTGAAACTGGCGTCTTTGCAGGAACAATGTTCGCTTCTTTCGTCGCTTTTGTCAAGGCAATCGCGCACATTGTTGCACAAACGTTCGGGTGCGGTGAGTTTCAAATAATCGGCGCATGTGCATTCGGGCGTTTCGTCCGAACGATCGTCGCAATCGGCTTTATAGTCGCAAAACGCCTCTTTTGGCACGCACTGTCCGTTCGCGCAACGCAATTCGGACTTTGAGCATTCTAGGAAAAGAAAAAGATCGATAAAATCGTGGTCGATGGAATTTTACGTGATCGATATTGAGAAGGAACAAAGGTGCGAGATTTTTTTTTTTTTTTTTTTTTTTTTTATTAAATACTAACCGCAATTAATTCCGTTCGTTGTCCCGCAATTCTTACGCTTGTCGTCGCAATAATTCTGGTTATTTTCGTCCGAACCGTCGCGACAATCGTCAATTCCGTCACAAACTTTGTTCCATGGGACGCAATTGCCCAAAGGACATCGATGACCGTCGCAAATTGGTCCAGCGATCGGCGTCAGATCGTCGTCTGATTCGCGAGAGTTTCGTAAAAAAGTCATTTTTTATTATCCAATTTTTGTATCAAGAAAAAACGTTTTCAAATTTAATGTCATTCTTCTGAATTTGTATTATCTATTGAGTGTTTATATATTGATATTCATTTTTATCGAATTTTGTTGAATAAAAATTGTATTAAAATTGACTGAATCGGATAGAAAACATTTTTGAAAGGAATCTTTGATTGAACTTGGATTGAAAAATCTAATTCGAATGAATTCCCAGTATATGAAAATTGAAATGAAATGAATTTTTTTCAATACAACGTCGATTGAATAAAAATCGTAATTAAATAATTTTGTCATCAAATGTAAATTTCATTAAAATAATTTTTGATTGAATTGAAATTTTCAAACACGGATTGTATGAAAATCTAATTCGAATAAACTCTCAGTATAGAAATTGAATTTTAATAATTTTTTGTCAATAAAATTTCGATTGAGTACAAATTATAGTTAAATAATTTTTTCATCATATGTAAATTTTTTAAAAATAATTTTCGATTGAATTGAAATATTCAAACTTGGAGTGTATTAAAATCTAATTCGAATAAATTCTCAGTATACAGAAATTGTATTAAAATAATTTTTTGTCTATAAAATTTCGATTGAGTAAAAATTATAGTTAAATAATTTTGTCATCAAACGTAAATTTTATTAAAATAATTTTTGATTAGATTGAAATTTTGTTGAAACGAATTTCCATTATAAAAAATTGAAAAATGTTTTTTTCTTCTAAGGCCCGAATTTCAAAGTCTTAACATCTATCTTAGGATCGATCTTAAGATCAAACTAAGACCAAACTTTCCATTGAACTCAAGTTGAAACTTATAAGATCGAACTTAAGTGCCAATTTAAGATGAATCTTAAGTTTGAACTTAGATGTCATTATAAGTTCATACTTAAGTTCAAACTTTAGTGCGAACTTCAGATCGATCTTAAGTTCAAAATTAAACTTGATTTGTAGTTTGATCTTAAGATCCATCTTGAGCTTGAACTCAAAGTTCGATCAAACTTCTTTCATCCCTCGACTGTGTTTGTTAGCATGAGTTATAAAAATAATAAAGTTCGATCAAACTTCAACTTCAAACCAAATTTGAGTTTAAGCTTAAGACCGATGTAAAGTTCGTACGAAAGTTGAAACTTAAGAATGAACTTACAATGACGCTCAAGTTCAAACTCAAGACTCATCTTAAAGTGGAACTTAAGTCCGATCTTATGTTTCAACTTGAGTTCAATGGAAAGTTTGATCTCAAATTTGATCTTAAGAGGAGGCTAAATACCGACACTAACACCTCGAAATTGCCATCCAAACTGGCTCTTATACAAATGGATGGAATTGAATAAAATTTTAACAACATCATCAGAACAATGGCAGGAATGGAGCCTCACTAAAAAAATTTCGAAAAACAAAAAAAAAATTTACAGATTCACTTACCACCAAGAAACTGTAATTGAAAAACTTAAATTAGTAAACTTTTACTGCATTTCGGGTAAAACGAAGAGTGAGGCTCCATGAAGAACGCCACGACACAAATATCGAGATGTTTTCGACAATATTTTATCAAAATAACACGCCGTAAGTTTGGATGGCGCATCAAGAGATAAATATCGATAAATTGTAGTTTTATTGAAAAACGAAATGGCGAAATGTAGTTCACAGACGTGCGAGTGAGGGCAGCACCATGGATTCTGACGAGTAACCTATAATATTTAGGGGCTCGATTGAGTTCGTTGGCATTAGCTGTAACGCATTTTAGCCCTCAATTGACAATTAACTGTTAATTAATTTATCTCCCTCTTAATTGTCAAAATGTAATTAATTTTCATCCACGGTTGTCGGAGAAAGACTGGACAACGATGATACGTCGATAATGTAGGGATTGAATAAAAATTGTATTTAGCCTCCTCTTAAGATTTTTAAATTTGGGCCGAAAACTAGTGGAATTTTCATACTCATAATTTCCGTGAAATGAGCATTTCCATAATCGATACTCGTGACCGTTTGGACCGATTGAAAACCGCACAGAATGTCCTTTTCGTGAAATATCGCTGCCGGATACCAATTTCCCGATCCTCGACAAACGATCGTTCCGCTCCAATTGCTCGAAGTTTTGTTCTTTGTGCAAAAATGATGGGGAGTAATTTTGAGCGTTCGCTAATATCATTGATTATATGACGGTACTCATTGAATAATAGTGAATTTTGTTAATTACCTTACACTCCTCGTAAGTGGCATTCCGGTAGCAACGATGACAACTCGCACATTCTGGCACGGGTTGCAGGAAAGTCGTCTCCGTGCGATATTTTTTATCAACACCTGTAGCTATGCACATGTCTGTGCGCGAGGCTGGAAAAATTCTATAAAAAAAAACTCACGGTCCAATTATTTTTGCGATTAGAACAAAAATTATAAACACCCCTGCTCGAAAGTTTGGATACACCAGTCTATATTTTTTGCCACACTACAAGCTTCATAACTCCGTCAAAAAAAAGATAATCAAATTTTTGAAAAAGCATTTTGACGGAATGGAATTCAGGTTTATATTGCATTTTAAAAAAAAATTTTTATGAATTTTTTTCGACCCGGTAACGTAAACGGCCCAGTTACTGACACTGTCCCAGATTGTGACACCGACGGCTCAATTTTGCTCGGCATAAATACAGTTTTTGTCGAATAATAATCCAATTGGCGGCTAATTGAAGAGTATTTTTCACTTTCAATTATTGGAGAGATACACCTTTTAGAATTAAATATTTAAAATGGATATGGACCAGTGAATAGTACGACACGCGTCTCAGTGGCTCCGCAGCGACAGTTCTAGACTGCGACCTCGATAACTGAAATCCGGCGGGACCGGCTCTTGCAAGAAGTGGGGTTGCGCACATTGCACAGAAGCGTCTCTGCGCCGCTGGTGGCTGGCGGCGGCCTGACGCGATTGGCTTGGCGCTTCTCCCACTACGCTGCAATTGCAACGATCGAGGTACCGATTATCGAGGTCGCAGTGTATTGGGAACTTTGTTCGTCATGCAAGTATAATACGACATAAAAATGGTATCAACATCTTCAATAGGAACCAGACTATGGACGAGATAAGAAATAATTTAACTTTTGGTTAGGTATTTATTTAAATTCGCGGTGTCAATAACTGGGTCATATAAATGAGGTTGTGCCCCTGTTGTTGAGCCTCGATTTGTCAAACTGTTGCATCAAACAATTTTCTTTGCTTATTTATTCTAATTTACTGTAAAAAAACAATTTGAAGAAAATAATATTAGTTTTTATGAACGGAAGAAACGGAAAAAAATATACAATAATGAAACTAGTCTCATTTGTGAAAATTTTTGAAGGTTAGTGTCAGTAGCTCGTGACGCATAGTTGTCATAAATTGAGACACGAGTGTCATAAATCGGTACAACGCAGGGGTCACAAACTAGGACATGGGCGTGGCTTCAGTGTCAGGAACCCCGGCAGCAGAAAAGCGCTATTAAAACAACGATTGTATCAATAAATTTCGATTTTTTCACTTTTACAATCGAGGAATCTCGTTCGGGGGCCTTTAATGCACATGTTGAAACCTTCAGTTTTCGGTTGGGCTATATCACGCATGACTAAATAGCAGAAATCCGACATCGCGGCTCTAAAAGTGTCACTAACTGGGCCGTTTACCTTTTGTGCTTTTGTGCGTCACCGTTTTTGGGCCTTTTTTGACCATCGCGAATTCCGCGCAAAGCTTGAGGACATTTTTTTTTATCTAATTTATCTACAGTACATTTGAAAGGGTTAGTGGCCGCTCCATTTTTGTTTTTAAAAAATTTTCGTACGTTCTTTTCCCGCAAAGTTATTTCACTTTTGGCAAAAAATTACGAAATTTGGAAAAATGCAATGTACCTCAAAAACTATAGAGTTTAAGAGAAAATGTCTGGTATGAAAAAAGTAGCATACGTATACACGGAATCGGCTGGAATTATTTTAAATTTTTCCTATGACATTTTTTGTTTTTACTATTTTCCCTCGACGATGATGATGACGTCTCAGTGACAAATTGTATCTGATTGCAATTTCCGTAGTTCGTGATACAATAAAAATCTGAATAAATTCAGCAACATTTGGCATGCTATAAACAACAATTATTTATAATAATATTGCCCAAAAGTTATTAACAAATTGTTTAAACAATTGTTAATGACAATTTGTCAATGACCTTTGGGCAATATTATTATTGATGAACAATGATCAATAATAATTATTGATCATTGTTGTTTATAGCATGCCCAATGTTGCTGAATTTTTGCAGATTTTTATTGTATCACGAAGTACGGAAATTTCAATCAGGTACAATTTACTGCTGGGACGTCATTATCAGAGTTTCGAGTGACAATAGTGAAAAAAACTGTCATAGGAAAATTCTGAAATAATTCCAGGCAATTCCGTTTATACGTATGCTACTTTTTTCATACTCGACATTTTCTCTTAAGCCCTATACTTTTCGAGTTACGTTGCATATTTCAAAATTTGTCTTTTTTAGCCAAAAGTGAAATAACTTTGCAAGAAAAAATCGTACAAAATTTTTTGAAAAACAAAAATGGAGGGTCTGCTGGAGCTATGAAATCTTTGAATGTTAATTGTTCAATAAATAGCTTCTCAATCGTAGTGAAATTTTTACACGACCTCCTGAATACTTCATGTAAGAACATACCAAATTTTCAGAATTCTATCATCATTACTTTAATCTCCTTAAGGGTTAAAATAAAAAATGATGAGAAAATTTTGAATATTTGGTATGTTTTTGTATGAGGTATTTAAGAGATCGTGTAAAAATTTCACGACGATCAGGAAGCTAGTTATTAAGAAATTAACGTTTTGTTAAGAACAATTTTTTAAACAAATAAAAAAAATATTTATCAAAAAACTTCGTTTACTTCCGTTGGTTCCGGTATATTGTGGATATTAAAAAATTGAGAGGTCAAAAAAAAACTTATCGCAAAGTTACATCAGTTTCCATGAGACTACATTTAATTTTATTTAATTTGTTAATCTTAATCATTCGATAACGAGCTTCCAAATCCTCGTGAAATTTTTACACGACCTCTTAAATAATTCATTGAAAAACATACCAAATTTTCAGAATTTTCTCATTAAACGTGATTTACTTCTAAACAACCTTAAATGTACCGCAGATTTAAAAAAAACAAAAAAAAATGTCCTCAAGTTGTGCGTCCAATTCGCGATGGTCAAAAAAGGCCAAAAAACGGTCAAGTACAAAAGCGCATACCGGGTCGATCAAAAATCATAAAAAATATTCGAAAGATTCAAAACAAAGCTGAATTCCTTCCCGTCAAATTTGATTATTAAATTAAAAAATTTGATCATGTTTTTTTTTGTGACGGAGTTATGCCACTTCTAGTGCGGCAAGAAATATCGACTGGTCTATCCAAACTTTTGAGCGGGGATGTACATATGATTCTGAAAAAAACGATAAGGATCACCTTTTTTGAACGAAAATTGGTTGCACGTATCTCGTTGTGTTTACCGGATGCTCGAGATGCAACAGTGCAGCGTCCAATTTCTGCAATATTTTTATCGAGTCTATCGGTGTCAATTGCTGATAAGGACTATCGACGTATCGATAAGTGGGCGCCATACCGACCATTGCCATTGTGTAATTCCCTCTTAAGCTAGGAAATAGAAAAAATTTCCAACGATCGACATTGATTATTTACTTCCACGAAAAATAACGCGATTGATGTACGAGATTGATTGATATGAACTCACTCGAGATTTTCGACGCATCTTGAAGTTGCGAGTAGCCACGAATATTCGAGCAAAATTGCGGGACAGTGATAACGACCATTGACGAATATCGAAGCCTGCCAGGGCCAAAGATAACTCAAATCTTCATTTTTTGGATTCGCAACGATCAGATGACTCGCATTTGCCGATAATATCGGTTTGCACTCAACGTAAAGACCACGGCATGTTTTTTCATCTTTCTCGGGGTCGTTGTACGAGAGTGAATATTCATACGGTATGACGTTGTCTCTCGTTGATTCTCTTATTTCCATTGGCGAATCCCGAACTGGGACATCCTCGACATATTCGGCAGCGCTGCACGTTAAAAAAATAGATATTGGCAATGCCAATAAAAATACCGTCACGCAAAACACTAGATCTTTATAAATCTTTAACAATTTCTCTGAATTTTAACATCAATTTCAATCAATTTTAATCAATTTCATTATATTTCATTCTAATTTAAATTTTTAAGGCGGTATTCTCGTCTAGATCCGGGAAAAAAGTTCAGATATATTTATATATTATTTTATATTATTATTTAGATCTATTTGGATCTTCAATTTGGCGCGATCTAATTAGATATAGCTAGATCTGATTTTATATAAACATATCTAGCTATATCTTTTTTGATAAATTTAGACATAATTAGATATGCATAACCAACCGTGCAGAATTATTTATTTTTTCCATATATTTATCAGTTGTTACGATGAAAATCAGTTCCATATTCATAATTGATAATTTCTAAGGGTCAAGTAGCAAAAAAAAATTTAGAGAAAATTTTTTTTTTGCCCCCAGTGGGGTTTGAACCCGCGACCCTCGTTTTCACGCATATCCTCAAATTCAACATGAATTAAATTCCAAAAAATAGATAATATAAAAATTCATGGATTTTTCCGACTGATTTAGTTTTCTTGCATATTCGTGGACCCTAGAATATGTACGAGACCAGATAAAATTGGGATTTGAAACCTACCTACCTATCGAGCCTAACTAACGACCTGACGACGCTAACCACTACACTACCGGCTACTTTTGATATACTGATTTGAATATCATATTTATAGAACACAGGCCGAGAAATAAATACGTACCAAAATAGCATTAAGAATTTATTTTCATTACGCGAAGGCCATTTTTTGGTTCAACTTGTCTTTTAACTTAATTTTAAAAAATCAAATAATGAATTAGATGAATAATAATAACAATAATAATAATAATAATAAATATTATTAATATATTTGTTATAATAATTATAATATTAAATAATAATGAATATTATTACTTAATTTATATTGTTATTATTACCATTTATGTATTTGTATTATTTATAACATTTTTAGTTTATGTATATGTACATGTATGTGTATGTATATGTATATCATATTGAGTGTATGTACTAAATTTTATTTTGATTATCTTATTCTTTGAACCGAGACATACATTTTGAGTCTTTTGTCGAGCTCGATAAAGAAAAGAAAAAATATTTATATCATTCTTATTTTTACAACCTATGTATCAATATTTTGACAATAAACAAACAAAAAATTACGGGATAAAAACAGTTCAATAAGTTATAAGCCGGTAAAGTTCGCAGTAAAAAAGGGTTGTGCTGGCTAACACAATTGCAACCATTTTAGTCATCCGATACAAAATTTAAAAAAAAATTCTTCACCCTTGTTTGACACACTGGGGTACAAAACCCCAGGCCTCAATTTCTTTAATTTTAAGTACCTAAATTTAAAAAAATAGGACCTATAGCGACATCTGCCATTACTCCATTAGTCTAGGATCGGTCTTAAGATCGAACTCAGGTTCAAACTTTCCATTGAACTCAAGTTGGATCTTAACATCGAACTTAAGTTGAATCTTAAGATGAATCTTAAGTTTGAACATGAGTTTCATTATAAGTTTATACTTAAGTTCAAACTTTACTGCGAACTTGAGATCGATCTTAGGTTACAACTTAAATTAAACTGTGTTGAATTGGGTCAAGTTTGAACTTAAGATCGATCTCAAGTTTCCACTAAAGTTTGAACTTAAGTATGAAGTTATAATAAAACTCAAGTTCAAACTTAAGATTCAACTTAAGTTCGATCTTAAGTTCCAGCTTGAGTTTAAGAGGAGGCTAAATACCGACACTAACACCTCGAAATTGCCATCCAAACTTGCTCTTATACAAATGGATGGAATTGAATAAAATTTTAACAACATCATCAGAACAATGGCAGGAATGGAGCCTCACTAAAATTTTTTTGAAAAACAAAAAAAAATTACAGATTCCCTTACCATCAAGAAACTGTAATTGAGAAACTTAAATTATTAAACTTTTACTGCATTTCGGGTAGAACCAAGAGTGAGGCTCCATGAAGAACGCCACGACACAAATATCGAGACGTTTTCGACATTATTTTATCAAAATAACAGGCCGTAAGTTTGGATGGCGCATCAAGAGATAAATATCGATAAATTGTAGTTTTATTGAAAAACGAAATGGCGAAATGTAGTTCACAGACGTGCGAGTGAGGGCAGCACCATGGATTCTGACGAGTAACCTATAATATTTAGGAGGCTCGATTGAGTTCGGTGGCATTAACTGTAACGCATTTTTGCCCTCAATTGACAATTAATTGTTAATTAATTTATCTGCCTCTTAATTGTCAAAATGTAATTAATTTTCATCCACGGTTGTCGGAGAAAGACTGGACAACGATGATACGTCGATAATGTAGGGATTGAATAAAAATGGTATTTAGCCTCCTCTTAATGGAACGTCCGATCTTAAGGAGAGGCTATAAATACCGACATTAGCACCTCGAAATTGGATTTAAAACTTGCTCTGGCACGAATGGATGGAAATCAATAAAATCTTGACAGTATCATCAGAATTATGGCACAAATGGAGCCCCACTAAAATTTTTTCGGAAAACGAAAAAAAAAATTACAGATCTGATTATTATCAGGAATATGTAATTGAACATTTTAAATTATAATGTTTTTACGGTATTTCGGCTAAAACCAAGAGTGGGGCTCCATGACGAACACCAAAGTACAAATATCGATACGTCTTCGACATTATTTTATGAAAAAACCGCGACGTAAGTTTGGAATCCAAATCACGAGGTAAATGTTGATAAATTTCGTGTTTTATCGAAAAAAAATGGCGAAATTAAGTTCACAGAAATCCGAACGAGGGCAGCCACTATGAAATTCCTATGAAATAAACATTATTTTCATCAGACTTCTACCCAAACTGTCTGACAAGTGAATGGCAATTGACGAAAACGTTGGTTTATGTCTCGCATTTGCATTTTGCAATACATTCAACATTCATTCATAAATTTAATTGATATTCATCCATCGGTATTGGCAAAAGTTTGGACAGCGATTTTGAGTCGATAATATAGGGCTTCAGTAATAATGTCGGTATTTAGCCTCCCCTTAAGATCGATCCTAAGATAGATCTTGGGAACTGAAAATCCGAGCCTAAGAATAGTAAAAAATTGATATTTTCAAATTTCTCGATCAGAATACCACCTTTATCAATTTTAATCAATTCCAATCAATTTTCATTAATTCAGTTTTTATCAATATCCTTTGAATGTATCAATTCTAATGTATCAATTAATCTAAGATTCAAAGTTCATTATTCGATACTAGATTTTGTATTTTTAAAAATTCAGTATTTTCTCACCCAAATCCAAAGTAATGGCAAAATTCGTGAGACAAGCGTGTTTGAATCGTCGCGTTGTGATTTTGACAGGCAGGTCGCCAACTTCCATTTTTCCATTGAGCCACTACACCCTCGAGATTGAGATGCGGTCGCTTGTCGAGATCCGTTATTACGTATTCTCCATTCGTCAGGATAACTGTGAAAATCCGTTTGTTCATTTAGCAAAAATATTATTCGGCAGAGACTAAGTTTTTTTTTTGGGCATTGAAAAAACGGCGATGAAAACTCACAGCAATCAAGTTCGTCTTCCATGTTGGGACAATCGATCAGACGGTCGCAGACTTTTGATCGTGGAACGCATGTTCCGCTTCTGCTGCAAACGAACTCGTCGTCCTTGCAAAATCCTGCAAAAATTTCCTTGTTTACATTGAATAAAAAAATTATTCAATCACAAAAGTGGGAGCGATTCGAAGGATGTTTTTGTAATTTTCAGAATTATTTTTTTGCACCCGAGTCCTTGGGTAATAAGTTTCAAAGTCAACATCAACGCTGGTCCTGTCATTTAGTAGCTTTGTTAAAAAAATCAGCTTGGTAGATGCAAAATTGAGAAAGTTCAAGGTATCTCAATGACTTTTTAGAAATTCCCATTTTTTTGAATTCTTGACCGGTTCTTTCCAAGCTCAATACCAGTTGTTCTGATTACCAAATGCAATGATAAAAAAAATTACTTTGACAGTTAAAATTTTTGAAAAGATCTATCACAACCCGCACGGAAATTTATATATTTAAAATATATGCAAAATTGCGTACGAAATATATTCAAAATATAATTACCGTATATAAATGAATGTATTTAAAATATATTTTTTATAGGTGTGTAATATATTTATTTGGATAGATTTTGCCGCTTTTCGCATATGTACGTATATCTTAAATGTATTTAAAATATATTTTAGATATATGTAAAATGTACGACACATACATATATGGCGCATACATCTGAAATATAGATTAAATATATGTTGCATGTATTCCAAATATAGTTGAAAAGTGGGCTGCATACATCCTGAATATGGGTTGAAAATGCGATACCCGTGTTAGAAATTTCCGAAAAATCGGAAATTCTCTAGGAGAATCGAATACCAAAGTACGAGTTCATGAGAAGCTGGCAAGAACTCCTTATATGGCTTCATTCACGCCGGACTTCTGTTAATATTCCGTTCTCACGCCCGCCTTTATAAGCATACTCGTCGCATCCTCCGTATGAGGGTTCGGCGGTTTCCGCTCGGCGACATCTCGCGGCGAGTCTGGAAACTATCGCGACGCTGCCTATACGTTACGAACATGTGGCAGGCGCCCGATCGCTTGTTCTCGCGGGATAAACATTATAATGTAAATAATAATGAAAAGTGTGAATACAATAAACTTAAATGATTAAATAAATATTATGTTAGTTAGTTATGCTACCATATATGTTGCATACATGGTAGCATATATTAAGAATATATGCTAATATATATGCAACATATATGTGTGGATTAAAAATATATGTACATATATTCGAAATATATCCACATATTTTTTGCGTATATTAAAAATATATAAATTTCCGTGGGGGAAGAATTTTAGGGATTATAAGGATATTCCCGTACAAATTTAATTTTTTGTTCGTTTGTACCCGAGCAAATTTTTCTTCATAATGAAGAAAAATGAGAACGGAAGAGTTACCGCAATTTTCCTCATCGGTTCCGTCGTAACAATCAACGTGACCGTCGCAAATGGCTTTTGGATACAAATTCGCGAGATTATCCTTGCAAGTGCAATTATCTTCATCCGTGCCATCCTCGCAATCGATAATGCGATTGCAACGTTTGTCGATCGGTAAACTCTGTGTCAGTCTGAAAGAATTATCGTTATATTTAGCGATGTATCTCTAAATGCGTCATCGTCGTTTTTCAGTTCAAAGGTGTGATTATTTCATGTTCATTGCCTTGTACAAACGAAGCGTTGCATCACGAATCTTTCGTCGCTCTGGATCGTCGACGATTCCGGTTTTATCGTAGTAACATTCGGTACTTGTGAATTCGTAAAATTCGTAAGAATATCATTGGTTTCATTCTTCAGAATGACCGAAGGATTAGGAGTCGTATCTTCAAGATTGACGGAATTTTCATTGTAGTCCATCGGAAAATCTGAATGAATCAAAGGACAATCTTTTCCATTAACGATCGAGCGGTATTTTTTTTTTATAGTAGGATTGACGCCGATCGAATGAAGATTAAAAATAAGTATCATTGACCAATAAAGAAATGTACACTGAGAAAAAAAATTACTGAATTTGAGAACATGAATTTATTTATTTAATGAAAGTATTAATTCAATTATTTATTTGTTAAACCAAGCAAATCACTCTTCATTTAAAAAAATATTCTCACGAATCTATATTACTGCATTCTATTAAACTCTTATTTAATAGTAACAATTAAATGCATGATAGATTTGATTAAATTTGTATTCATTGGTTCAATTACATTGATCGCATCATAAACATGAGATTATTTGAATCTAAAAAACGAATTCAATACAACATTATTTTTTTCGAAAAAATTATTTTCTTGCAATAAAGTCATTATTATTTTACTTCAAAAAATATTTTTATTTAAATCGATTTGATTGAATTTGTATTCATTGGATTAATTACATTTATCGTATCATAAACATAATTAGATTATTTGAATCTAAAAAACGACTTCAATACGGAATTATTTTTTTTGAAGAAAATTATTTATGGCATTATAAACATGAGATTATTTGGATCTAAAAAATGTCTTCAATACGAAATTATTTTTTTCGAACACAATTATTTCTTTGCAATAAATTCATGATTAATTTACTTCCAAAAATATCTTTATTTCAATAGATTTTAATAAATTTGCATTCATTGGATTAATTAGATTTATTGCATCATAAACATGAGATGATTTGAATTTGAAAAACGACATCAATATTAAATTATTTTTTTCGAACAAAATTATTTTTTTGCAATAAATTCATCATTATTTTACTTCTAAAAATATTTCTGTAGTCTTTTCAATATTTATTAGATATAAAATTGATTGTGATTATTTGAAAAGAAGCTGTAGTGAGTTTTTTGCCTTCGAAATGCCCTTTAAAACATGGTTGTTTTTTGGCTCTTTTTTGGCGTTGAAATTTTGGTGCACGATCCATGAAAGTTTTAGTTCACTGTTTTTCGTCAGAAAAACTTTTGGGGGGGAGTATAAGCTTCAATTTTGTTTTTTAAAAAGTTTCATACAATTTTTTTTCGCTAAAATATTCAATTTTTCGTAAAAAACCACCATATTTATAAAATGTAGGCTAACTTTAAAATTATTGGGTTTTTGTGAAATCATTAAGATGGTAAAAAGTTGGATACAATTATTTTGGATTCAATGAATTTTTTTCAGAATTTTTTTTCAACATTTTTGTTTCGCAAGTTTTTTCTGTCAACGAGATATTTTTTTATCTTAAACAATCGGGTTTTTTACATCATCTACACGGCTTCTTCACCGAAAAACCTTATCCGCTAGGCCTTTTTATCGAAAACCAGTGTAGGTGAGGTAAGAAACCCGATTGCTTAAGTTAAAAAAATATCTCCTTGACAGGAAACATTTTCAAAAATAAAAATTTCAAAAAAAATCCTGAAAAAATTTAATTGAATCTAGAATAATTATATGCAACTTTTTACCCTCTTAGTGATTTCACTACAATCTAGTAGTTTTGGAGTTACGCTACATTTCATAAATATGGCCGTTTTTGGCGAACAATTGAATATTTGTACTAAAAAAAAATCGTATGAACCTTTAAAAAAAACGAAATTAACGCATATACTCCCCCTCACAAGTTTATCATGCTAAAACTAGTTTCAAAAAAATTTCATGGGTCGTGCGCCAAAATTGCAACTTCAAAAAAACCCAAAAAATGGCCATGTTTCAAAGAGCGTACCGGTTTTTAAAAAAATCGAAAAAATTTGTGGGAAAAAGCGAAATGAAGCTGAATATGGCCCCTTTGAAATGCCGCTAGTTTAATTGAAATATCTTCATTTTTAAAAGAGCAGTGAAACTTTTTGTGTGGTGCAGAATTGGGGCGAGTGTTTCCAAATTTTTGTATTTCAGCGCATGTTAACTTTGATTCGTTGATGATTATTTTCTCACAGAAATGACTCATGCGATATTCCCAATCTTTATTTTATTTAAAAAAAATTTAGACCCAATAATACCTGGGGGAAATCTATCATAGTTCGTGTCATTCGAGATTTCGGTTTTGGTCGAATTTTCGTTCATCGTTCCAACGTCATTCTCAAAATCCGGACTCGACTGTTTCACAAAATCACTGTGATCATTGCTAGAATTGCTCCCTCTGAACAGTGAAAATCCCTTATTGTATCCGCAATTGATCTCGTCCTCGGCATCGAGACAATCAGCTTTACGATCGCATCTCTTGCTCGATGGCAAACATCTCCCGAGACCTCCGGCGCAACTGAAGCCTGGACAGATCCCAAGGGGCTTCGGTCCCATGGTATATCGGATACCTTAAATTGTTTTTGAAGGACGCAAATTTCAAATTTCACGCTCGAAAATCAATCTGACATCATCTGTTACAATTCCAACTACTCACTCATTATTTCGTCGATCCAATCCACGAAATGACTTACTTTCGTGTAAGCACCAGGCTCATTTGGACGTGCACAACCTTCCCCATGACTCACGATACCAGCAACGTACCATCGATTGTCGGAATCCGGATAACTAGTTAAACGACAATTAAGAGAAATGGTTTCATTGAAATGTTCAATTAAAGAAATCCATGCCTAAAATATCCTGAAAATTCGATAAACCCATTGTTGCTCTTCTAAGCGTTTTCTGATTTGCTGATGCAAGAGGCGGAAGGAGCATTTATTATATCATCAATTTCCAAAGTCATATTCGTTTGCTGATTTTGGCCGATCGTGCTTAGTTTTGCAGCTGTCAAGCTACACCCAAAAAAAAGATCTAGTCGTAGATACTAGAATCGTTTATTTGATTATTTTTTAGTTACTTTAAAGAAAATTTTCTTTTCATTCAATTTTGGGCGATATTTACTTCCACTATATTTATTTATTTGAATTCTCTGTCATCAAGAAACAGGCGTTGAAGAAAAATTCTATTCGTTGTTACTAAATACCTATTCACCCATAATCTCATCCGATCATTTCTGCAGATTTGTCAGTACCCCAAAAATCCGCCAGGTGGCCACCTCTCGCACAAGCAAACCTGCCTCTCGACGCCTATATCCTTTCCAAGCTCGTCTATGTTTGATATCCTTATTTTTCAGTATGGATATTTAATACATTGAACATTGCGGCAAAACGCAAGATGGTCGAATCCCCGAAGAGGATTTCCATAAAAAAGGGTTTTTTTTTGAAATTTTACCTTGTGTTAAAGAAAAGACGAAGCTCTACGAAATTGTAGACTTTATATGTGTAGCTATACATTCAAAGATTGAAATGTTTAAAAATATATATTGTGTAAATATTGGAAAAAAAATATTTCATTTAAATACATATTTGTTCAGTTTGAAATAATATTTATTAATATTAAATAAAAATTTATTAGATCGCAATAGATTTTCCTAGTAGGTCATTCAAAAAAAAAAATTCGTTGACATGAATAGAGTTGTACACTGCGACCTCGATAATCGGAATCCTCCGAGACCGGCTCTTGCAAGAAGTGGGGTTGCGCACATTGCACAGAACCGTCTCTGCGCCGCTGGTGGCGCAGAGACGGTCCAATTGCGTCAGGCCACCGTCAGCCACCACCAGCGCAGAGACGGTTCTGTGCAATGTGCGCAACCCCACTTCTTGTAAGAGGCGGTCCGGGCGGATTCCGATTATCGAGGTCGCAGTGTATTAGGCCGGCCTACAACTAAAAAAATGTATTTGGCTTGACTAGGATTTAGTTAAATGTACTAGATCTTTTTTCTGGGTGTAGGGCAGGCAGTGCTTTCATGAGATTTTTTGAAATTGTGGAACCAAGGTGTTATTGTTCAGTAGAACAATACTTTAAATCAGAGCTGGGCAGTACTTGAAGTACCCGGTACTTGCGACGTACTTCAAGTACTTCAAGTACGTCGCAAGTACCGGGTACTTCAAGTATTGTACTTAAAATTTTAAGTATGTAAAAAGTACTTCAAGTATTGTACTTAAATTGTCAATCACGTAAAAAGTACTTCAAGTATTCTACTTAAATTTTCAAGTACTTACCTAAAAAGTACTTCAAGTATTGTACTGAAAATTTCAAATACTTTTCCGTACTTCAAGTACTTTTTCAAGTATTTTTGAATGTGTCTTGATGATGGTTGCATGTAGAAAACCTTTGAATATGTAATTGAAAATAATATTTCGTGACGTATGGAGATACTGTTCCTCAACTGTCGCCTACGACAGTCTTTTGAAGATGAACACGAAGTTGGAGTAGTAACAATCCATGTATTATATTCTTTATTTCTTCTATTTTCAATCTCTATCAAAATAAATCCTAATCACAATCTTCAATGCTATTTTTGAATTATTTTTAATTCTTTGTTTAAATACTTCTGTTCCAATCTGCCTCAGCCTAATCTCAGTGTATTGCACAAGGTGAAACTATATTTTGATACAAAAAGTACTCGAAGAAAAATCAAATGAGAATAATAATTTAAATGTAAGTACCAGAACTTACGAGATATACCGGAGAACTTGAAAAGTACTTGATACTTGTTTTTTCAAGTACTTGTACTTCAAGTACTTTGAATCTTAAGTACTTCAAGTAATAAGTACGTAGAACTTCAAGTACTGGTGGTACTTGATACTTCACGTACTTACGGTACTTTGTATACTTGTAGTACTTTCCGGTACTCTGCCCATCTCTGCTTTAAACCCCTCGATTCATCATATCGATCGATTTCGAAGGATACGATCATGCATCAGTATGATTTGAAAAAGTTGGTGAGAGGTCGAAAAGGATGAAAAAGTGAAGCAAAATTTTGACAATTTATGGTGAATTATTGTACGGAGGCCGCTTTATTAAGATTTTGCCCACGCCAATGAAATGTAAATGTTAAAAAACACTTCAAAGTACTTGTTATAATAAATTATAATTTCGAATTATTAACAGCAAAATTTTAATCCAAGCTACCTCTGTGCCATAATTGTGCATTAATTGGCAACTTTTCATTGATTTTCATTCAGCCATGTTTGAAAAAGTTTTGATGAAGATTTTCTGGTCTTAATACCGGTATTTAACCTCCCCTCAAGTTCTTTATTAAGTATATGTATGATAATAACATACCTGCACATTAATGGACCACCGCTGTCGCCTTGGCATGCGTCACGACCTCCTTGAGGAAAACCGGCACAGATCTCGGCTTCGTTACGATCCTCGGGACGTTTGCACTCGCGTAAAATCGGTACTTCGACCTCGCGCAGATGGTCAGCTTCAATAATTTATAGAGTTATAAATATGCGGTTAAGTGTTGCTATGAAAACAGCGACGAAGTTGAGGTGGAAGTAGGTTAGAGCGCATATGGTATGGAAACAGTTAAGCGATTATAAGAATTGTTCTTTTTGTTTCAAACCTCGCTTCTGGCCTCTCGAAACATAGAAGATTTTACACTCACGGTCGGGACCGAGCTCGGTGATTGCTCCCCAGCCGATGGTTACGCAGGTACTATCGGGATAAGGCCCATTTCTCCAGTAGGGATCGGTCGAGTGGCTCTTCGGTAGACAGGCCGCTCTTATCCAACGATTGAAGAGCAATGGCTCGTTCAGCTTTATCAGTGCCAAATCGTTCTTCATGATTTTGTTCTCGTAGTTCGGATGCATTTTCACGTAAATGACACGTCGTGTCTGCGCCATGGGCGAGAAGGAAAAACGCCGAAGTAGACCGGCCTGGACCTCGATATAATGATTCGGGAATCTGTTCGATGCAGGGTTGCGAAATTTTTAATGAAGAAGTAATCCCTACTTGTTTAATGGCTAATGGAAGTCGTTTCCATTGACCATTAAGTGTTAATGGCCAATGGGAATTATTTTCATTAACCATTAACATTTAATGGTTGATGGAAATAATTTTCATTAATCATTAAAACTTAATGACCAATGGAAATAATTTCCATTAATCATTAAAATTTAATGGTTAATGGAAATGATTTCCATTACCCATTAAATGTTAATGGTTGATGAAAATAATTTCTACTAACCAATAACATTAAATGATTAATGGAAATAATTTCCATTAATTAATAAATGTCAACGGTAAATGAAAGTTAGTTTCAATTATCAATAAGAGTTAATGGTTAATGAAAATTATCTCCATTAACCATTACGTCATGATAGTCAATGAAAATAATTTCCATTGATCATTCAATGTTAGTGGCTGATGGAAATTATTTCCATTGTCTGTTGACATTTAATGGAATTAAAATGGTCGTAATCGATTCTCCAGCTATTCTTGGTGGTTTTGGTCCCAACGTGGTTGAAGTAGAATAACGAAGAAACGTTTTCAGGCTCCTGCATAGTTCTCTCTCTGTCTCTAAATTTTATCTTTGGATTACTTGATCCTAACTCAATTAGTCAACCAGTCTGCTGCTGATCGGCCCTACGAATCATTACAGGTCCTCATTGATATTTCGTTTACATAGGGTAAGTGTCCCGAATACTGGGGACCTGAGCTTTGCTCGCCATTAAAAGAGGAAATTTATTTAAAATTGTCTCAGGGTAAAAAGTATTGGTATTTTTGGAAAGCGTGGAATCTCAGCTAACGAATGCCCATCTCATTTTTTTTATTATTTATATTATTTAATTTTAATTTTGAAAATGCGTACCTGTGCAAATGTCCCGAATACTGTTCTACACTTTTGACAGATGTCCCTATTACTGGGGTATGCATGGCCCGAATACTGTTGGACAGTTTAACATGCGTTTGACATTAGTTTGTCATTCGTAAAACAAACGGCCCTATTACTGGCGTATGCATGTCCCGAATATTGTTGTACTTGTTTGACGTCCGAAGGGAGGTTATACATGGGCCACAGTATTCGGTGCACACGAATCTCACTATGTACCGAATTATGGGGTAAGTATTTTCGGCCAAATATTTAACCTGTTCGTCTATTTCCACACTCTACTACTTCAATGACTCGTTTATAATACATTGAAAATTATTTCGACTGATTCGATGCTTTTTTTTATTATGAACTATGCTTTTCCCAAGTCCACTTCCTTAACCAAATCGATAAGGAAACGACCGTTTTTTAATCTCGCTCGGTAGCTTGTCATGAATTACGGGAAGTATGAATTGAATACAATTCACTCATACTCGATATTTATTTCGATTGACAATACGTTAAATGAAGATTATTTTAAAAAATACACTACATTTATTGAACGTAAACTGAATTTGTTCTCATAAGAAATAGACTGGACGAACAGTATTCGGTACTAGCCCAATATTCGGTACACTTACCTTAACGACTGATATTATTGGTAAATATGTAACGGCTAGTTACAGTTAGTATCATTGGGTTATTTTAATCCATAACGAAACCGCTGCAGTTTCGGAAGAAAATCTTGGTTAGTACCATGGGGTCATTTTGAGCCAGACTAAAACCGCGCCCGCTAAGAGTAACCGAGACAACCTCGGTTAGTACCTTTCGGTCATTTTGACCCAGAATAAAACCAATCGACTACTACCATTTTAATTAAATTCAATGTCAATGGTTAATGGCAATAATTTCCGTTATGGTTAGTTGTAATAATTTTGCATTATACTTAGTAGTTAGGCATTATAGTTAGTTGCAATAATTTTCATTAAACATTAACTCTTATATATTAATCGAAATAGTTTCCATTAACCATTAACATTTAATGGTTAATGGAGATAATTTCCATTAGCCATTATCATTTAATGGTTAATGGAGATAATTTCCATTAGCCATTAACATTTAATGTTTAATGGTTATTGAAAAGGTAAATGCATTAAAAATGGAAATGGAAATACATAATTGGTTAAATAATAGTCACTGGTTAATGGAAATTATTTCACCTAATCAATAAGAGTTAATGATTATTGAAAATATAAATGCATTAAAAAAAGTAACGCATTATTTGCAACCCTGGTTCGATGAAAAAGATTTTCTTAATGACATACGTCTGACCTTTATTAGTCGATAGAAACAGATTTTTGATGAAAAGAAAAAAATCGCCTACCCATCGACACAGTGAGCTGCGGTAAGGATCCATTCCTCATCGATTATAGCACCACCGCAATGGAAGTAACCATCTTTGTAAATGGCCACGAGGAATGGCCAAGCTTTTGGCTGACTGGCTCTGCCTCCAACGACCCTTGAATCTGAGCTAACCATCTCCCGATTGATGTCATCAGTCCCGGGAGCTTTCTTGCCATCGAAGACTTTATCAAAATTTTGTGAAATATTTTTTTTCCCATTGACTATTTTATCAACGCCATTGCCGGTTCCGTTCGTAGTTGAATTCATCGGACTACCCAAAATGTAATCGTCCTGTCGATAATAAGGCGAATTATCCTGATCAGAGAGTATCCTCGTGCCACATTCGATCTCAGGACATCTGACAAAGATCGCTTTGTCGTAACAGGTTGGCACTACCCTTATCTGACCATTGTCCTCTTGTCGGATAAACGGTAATTGATAATGTCCGGAAGGAATTGATTCGATTTGTATACGAGGCCTTTCCCTATAAAGATTGATCATCGTGCTTTAATTTTTGATCAAACGAACATGCCTGTCATAACCATTGATAATTGATGAAATTTTGGATTCAATATGGCCGACAACCGAATTGAAACGGAATGAAAATAATTTTTTTTAAGTATGGGTCATTCCATGTCAAATCGACCAATAGTTGGAATCGACCCCTTTCAATTTCGATGAAACTTGGTTAGATATTTTCTTCTATAATAAAACGAAGTTCTACCAAAGGAATAAAATTACAATTTTTTTTTTTCGAAAGTTATCCAAAATTCAAAATTTCACCATTTTTTTTCAATGTTTGAAGTTTATTTTTTAAATATCTCAAAAACTATTATAGTTACGACCAAATCGTGAAAATCCACGATCAACGTAACATTTTTTATACCATTTTTTTTAATATGATACCTTGTACTGTTCTTAAAAGATTCTAAAATTTTCAGCAAGGTGTTGGTTTTTTTCAAAAATATGAATTTTTTATCTTTGGTGAACAAATTTTTTTTTCTACTTCTAAGTAAAGTAGAGTTGATCAATCATGTAATTTTGTAATTTTTAGCAGTAAAAATTACATGATTGCTCAACTCATAATATGAATTTTTTACTGATTAAAATTACAAAATTCCATGATTGCTCAACTTTACTTCACTTAGAGGTAAAAAAAAAAAATGTTGTTACAATGTTTAAAAATTCATATTTTTGAAAAAAACACCTTTCTGAAATTTTCGGGATCTTTGAAGATCAGTATTTACAAGATATTATATTTAAAAAAATTGAACCAAAAATTCAATGTTGACTAGGGATTTTCACGATTTAAAAAAAATCAAAATTCTCAAAATTCATCATTAAAAAAAAAAAAAATCGGAATATATTTTTTTTCGTAGCCCCAAGTATACTATACAAGACGAACCCAGAATAGATTTTTCGTAACTATAATAGTTTTCGAGATATTTATAAAATAAACTTGAAAAATTGAAAAAATTGTGAAATTTTGAATTTCCGAAAATCAAAAATTTAATTTTTTCCTTCGGTAGAACTTCGTTTTATGATGAAAGAAAATTTCTGACCAAATTTCATCGGAATTAAAGGAGGTCAATTTCAACTATTGGTCGATTTTACATGGAATGAACCATATCGGATAAATATGAACAAGAGACCAAAAAAGGACTTATGACCAAATTGCATCGAAACTGAAAGGGTCCGATTCCAACTATCGGTCGATTCGGTATGAAATGACCCATATCGGATAAATATAAATGAGAGAAACCAAAAAATTGAATATTGGTATCATAGACATTGGCGAAAGTACGCCAAGTCCATTTCATTATAGTTATAGGTACTTGAATTACTCAGCACTCTTCAGATACTAAAATAAGTCAGTAAGTATTTTACCTAACTCTGATATAGAAAATAAATACTAATTATTGAGACATGAGATTATTTTGAATGTTTCCTGTTCTATCATTATTACTGTTATCCTTTTTCATTTCTGACCTGACTTGGGAACCAGTTTCCGCGGTACAAGCATCGATCGCCCACGATGCCGTTGGTGTGCACACCGGATACCATCGTCCTTGCCAATTTTTGTGAAGGTAACCGCTTGTGTATCCCACCGCAAAGATCTGCAAATAAACATAGGCCGCTATGATCGTCGATCATTTTTCTCTGATGTCCATTTTATTAAATGGATTCTCATTTATCATTATATTTTGTCTATACTAGATGATGAATCGTACATCCTGATTGTTCATGTTAAATTGCGTAAGCATGCTACAATCCATTTCGTCCTTTCCATTCGGACATTGCCGGAGTCCGTCGCATCTTTGCGAAAGAGGAACGCAATTTCCTCTTCGATGATCGCCAGTCCAATCTTGGCAGCTGAAGGAATTCATCGGGCAACCTGTTTCATTCGAATAAATGACATAGAGAATGGGAAGAATGTTTATGAGATTTCATCAAATTGGCTCGCTGGTTCTGATAAATCGGGGGCAGTAAGGTCGAGATTGAGGAAAAGTTCATTGGACGAACGCCAATGTATCCGCGGTTATTCATAGGACTTGAGAAAGTAGGTCGTAGCAACTAGCTGGCACAGTAGAAATCTACTTTTTCATACGTCTATAGGAAAAGATAACGCTTCCCTAGCGGAAGTTGTAACGGTCCAAACAACGCCAAAGCAACGCAATGCTTTTCAACTTTTAAAATCAGCAAAACAACGGTGAAAAGCAACGTGAAATTCGGTGAAAATCACCTTTCCCCGCTCTCTACTTGACCGACGGTGGTAAAAAAGACGCTCGGGATGGTTAGGTGGCATTGTGTACCGGTAAAGCAGAAGAGGAAAAATAGAAATTATCATCGAAAAAGATCGTCGCGCCACCTCTTGGAAAATAGTGAAACAAAAATATGTACAAAATTTGGCGTTGCTTTGCCGTTCTTTTGACCTATTTTAAAAGTTGATAAGCAACGTTGCTTTTGCCGTTGCTTTCTCCGTTTTTTTCACTTAGCAACGCGTTGCAAGTTCCGCTAGGGTCATCTCTAGGCAGAGCTGGTAGGAAGAAACTTGTTCCGCTCCTTTGATAAAACTAATGCACGTAGATAAAGAAAATGTATCGGTAAGGAAGTCAACACAATTATCATCGGCTGATCTCTGATCCACGGATATTGTACGAAAATCGTTTGAGCGACGTAAGATAATCTAAATTTCTACACGATTATGGTTGAGTTTAGATTGTCATTCGCTGTAGATAATTCAGAGAGCATTTACCAAAACAGCCAAGTTCATCTTCCCCGCGGGGACAGTCGAAGTAACTGTCGCAGATGCGTTCCTTGTTTACTCGGGCACGGCACGAGCATTTAATTTCGTCACTAGCGTCGGGACAATCTACTTTACCATCGCACCACAATTTCTTCGGTATGCATCTATTTCCCTCAGCGCAACGAAGAGACTGATGATCGCATTCTCTCGGATATTCTAGAAGAATTTGAAATAAGTATGGTTAATTGAAAAAGCAATCGCGCCATAATGATCGAAAGAGTAATGACATACACTACCGGCCAAAAGTTGGGACACACTCGCCCCGATTCTGCGCCGCATAAAAAGTGTCACTGTTCTTTTAAAAATGAAGATATTTCAATTCAACAACCGGCGTGTTTTGAAAGAGGACTTATTCAGCTTCATTTCGCTGTTTCCAAAAAAAAATTTCGATTTTTTTTTGAACTCGGTACGCCTTTCGAAACGTGCTCATTTTTCGGATTCTTTTCTTGGTGTTGAAATTTTGCCGCACGACCCATGAAAATTTTTTTAACCGTTTTTTACATGAAAAACTTGTGGGGGGAAGTATAAGCTTCAATTTCGTTTTTTAAAAAGTTTTGTACGATTTTTTTTCGTAACAATTTTGAATTTTTGCGAAAAACGACCATATTTATAAAATGTTGCGTAACTTTTAAACTACTGGGTTTTTGTGAAATCAATAAGAGGGTAAAAAGTTGCATACAATTATTCTGGATTTAATGAAATTTTATCAGAATTTATTTAAAAAAAAAAAATTTCGAAAGATTTCTTTGTCAACGAGATATTTTTTTATCCTGAACAATCGGGTCTCTTACTTCATCTACATTAATTTTCTAAGGAAAAGCCCATGGAGATGAGGTTTTTCGATGAAAAAATCTTGTAGATAAGGTAAGAGACCCGATTGTTTAAGATAAAAAAATATCTCGTAGACAAAGGAAAATTTCGAAAAAAAATTTTGAAATAAATTTTGATTAAATTCCATTAAATCCAGAATAATTGTATGCAACTTTTTAGCTTTTTAGTGATTTTACGAAAACCTAGTAGTTTTAGAGTTACGCTACATTTTATAAATATGATCGTTTCTTACGAATAATTGAATATTTTTGGGAAAAAAAATCGTGAAAAACTTTTTAAAAAACGAAATTGAAACTTATACTCCCCCCCATAAGTTTTTCATACGAAAAACAGTTAATAAAATTTGCATGATGGGTCGTGCGCAAAAATTTCAACGCTAATAAAAAGCCAAAAAACGACCAGGTTTTAAAAAGCATATCGGGTTAAAAAAAAATTGAAAACATTTTTTGAAAAAAGGAAAATGAAGCTGAATATGTCCTCTTTGAAACGCCGCTCGTTGAATTGAAAAATTTTCATTTTTAAAAGAGTAGAGAAACTTTTTGTGCACTTTTTGGGTACCTATTCAGATTTTATCAACTTTTTTCGTTTTTGCACAAATGGCGTAAACGCTCTAACTTCTTCAATTTTCAAAATATTGCACTGAAACTTTGCACAGAATTAGAATAGCTGTGAAGGTTGTTCGGTATTGAATTTGGCAAAAACCGACCAACGGATTAAAATTTTATGAAATTTTGAATTTTTTGAAAAATAGCGTAAGCGTTCTCACTTGTACAGAGTTTTCAAGATATTGCACTGAAACTTTGTACAGAATTAATTAGGCGAAAATTGATCAAAGGATAAAAATTTTATGTTTTTTTTTGTATAGTCTAAATACTCCAACTTCGGCTATTTGCGAAATAATGTACAGAAATTTACTGCACATTCAAAATAGTGATCTAGGTTGTTCACTACTGAATTTGGCAAGACGCAAATTTGCACATTGATCACTCATGTTTTTCGATAGTAAACAAAGCTTCCTTTATGAGGAAGGTCAATTCGATCGCCATAATTTGTGATAAAGGAAGCTATGTCAACTATGGATGAAGATGCGGAAGCAATGTGCAAATGTCCAATTTGCAGGGTTTTTTGAGTAAAGCGAACAAAAAATATAATAACTGCAACTATAAAAATCATAATTTTAATTAAAAAGTGATCATCAGATAATGATTTAATTTAAGTTTGATTTTTCATAGTTGTGGTTACTGCAAAATGCAGGACTACGAAACATCTCCAAATAACTGTAAATATAGTAAATCACTACATTTGGTGTATAGTTGTTGACATATAGTTGTTTGCCATAAGGTTATTGTAGTCATATAGTTTTTGTCACATAGTTGTTATGATGTAGTTGTTGCTTACCCGGATAGTTGGTGTCTTGCATGTTCCACGTGGACTCGGGATAAGGATAAATTCTGTCACGATCCTGAGCGTGTTCATCCGACCCATAGGCGGATCTGTGAAATTCTGAGACTCCAGGAATAGTGGGAAACTGGAAGGTCGGCCCAGGCATGTAGGTGCAGTAATAGGGCCCACGATTAGTTTGCCCAGGACCTGTCGGAATGTTCCCGAAATTTGGCCAAAAGTTCTGGATTCCCGGTCCTGTTGGTCCAACACGATGACCCTGCTGGTAATCCTGCTGATTGCCATATTGTAATTGTGGACCAGGTCGGAATGGTCCACTCTGTTGTTGGTTAAATTGCTGGGGTCCATAACCCTGTGCCATTGTCTGACCAGGAGGACGAAATCCTCCTTGAGGAAACTGATTTCCGGGAAAGGGATAAGCCGATCCAGATCCACCAGAGGAAACTGGAAATCCGTTACCGGGCATCGATGGTTTAAGGGGTCCGAACGATTGTCCCGATGGCGGAGAACCGAAGAAACAAATTGGATAGGGCATCCACATTGGTGGAGTGTATTGGACTTGCTGGCTAGTCTTCGAATTCTCAGCCGTTGGCAGTATCATAGGATTTCCCTCGTAGATATCTTTCGTCGCTTGATTCTGATTCTGAGTGTTCATCATTATTCTTGGATCGAATGAAGCTCTCATCGGCGCATCTTCTTGGCCCATATCTTGATAATAATTCTCTCTAAATTGTGGCATTGTCCCATCGGCTGAAGGTACCTCAACGGTAGCTTGTGATCTCGTTGTTTCACCCCATCCCGACGACGTATCCCCGAATCTTGGAGAATTGTTGATGGCTGATGGGCCAGTTGGAATATTGGTAGGATTTTTGGACTCCTGAATTGGACGTTCGTGCAGATTAATCAGGGAATCAAAGCTCATGCTTGGCTTCGTCGATACTTCAATCTCAGGCCTACTCGATGAAGGTACTTCGATCTTTGATGAATCTTTTTCCGAGCCTTCTTTAACATGCGGCCTCATAATCGTTGTATTTTTTATTATTTCGGTAACGTCAACGCCATTCGTTGTCTTGTGGGATGTTGTCACCTGAACCGTCTTTTTAACACCAGGGTCGATTTTTATCGGTTCTGTGGTCAAGCTTGAATTCTCACTGGTCGGCAATGATGTCTCGTCGATTCTGGTCATGTTTTCGACTTTTTGGTCATTTTCGAAGTTCGTACCGTCCAGTAAATTAATGATGGACGACATGTTTCTCAATTGCGAGTTTCGATTTTCGTACAGTGGATGATGGTAAATCATTCTTACCTCTCCGTCTTCGTCATCCTTCGAGGAATCGTCGAACACAATTCGATCATCGGCATTCGCGATTTTATTACATTCAATGCACTGCAAAAAAGCTTCAAAATTGTGTGGATCAGTGTTGTCCTTATTGTCGCTAACCCTTATTTGTTTTAACAATTGATTGAGATTCTCGACATTGTCGCCCGTAGATTTGACCAATGATTGCATCGACTTCACCACCGATTTGCAATGTTCCGTGTTTCTTTTGCACGTCGTCATTTTTTCTCTCTTCTCGATCTCACGTTTCTCATTGTTTCGACTTGTCTCGTCGTTCTCGTTGTTAATTTCTGGAAACAAATTAGCCGCATCCGGAATCGTTTCCATCTCGCGAGCTATTTTTTTTCCCGTCTCGACTCTTCGAAGTCTGACTCTGTTATCCATGACAATATTGTCGTCATTTCTCGATAGTTCAGTCGGAAAAGTTTCACGCTTTTGGATTTTTCGAATTTCACGCTTTTCTAACTTTCTCGGAGCTTCGAGATAGTTGATCTGACGATAAATCATTCGGCGAGGTTCGAGGCTCGGGTTTTTCGCGTTATCAAAAATGTCCTCGTTTCCCGTTGATTTATCGTCGACGATCGTTTCGATTTCCAACGAGGAAAAATCGTCGGCTGCGGGAAAATTAGTTTTCAGCACATATTCAACGGGAAATGTGAATTTTTTTTATTTATTTACTCACCCGATTGTAGCGATGTCCAAATAATAACAGTGGAAAAAAGTAACAATCCGACCATTGAGACGATAGCTATGAGAACTGTCATTTTGTAACGCATGAAAAACTCCCTCTGATTGGACACGTGCGGGAATGGAATTCCCAATTTTTCCGATGTTTTCACTGCATTTTAAACGTAACACGGGTTTCATTTCATTTTTTGGTTTTATCACGAATTCCATAGCAATTACAAATTGATCAATTGAATCACAAATTAATCAATTTGATTATTAATTAAATAATTCATTTGTTAATTTCCTATGTTAATTACAATGATGTTTTTTTTCTATTGTAATAATATTTACTTAATTCAAAATTGGTCAATTTGATAAAGACCCTAGGGGTATAAGTATGGTGATCTGCCCCCAAAAGATTCTCCAATGATACTTAGAACACATGTAGGTACTAATCAAACAATAAGATCGTGCAAGTTTCAGATGCCTAATTCAATTGGTTATTGAGGAAAAGCAATATATGTAAAAAACAGTAAACAAATTTTTGTTCAGGGTTGACTGAACCGATGGTTCCAAATTTTTAATATGTTTTGGGGGCTGATAATTAGCTCCAAGTAAAAAAATTAAGATCTGTATAGCTCTGTAATATTCTTGATAAAAATGATTTTCTTTTTATTTTAATTTTTAACCATGATACAATTTTGGTCCAATTATGAAACTTTTTTTTCAAACCTTATATATTTCCTTATAACATTATGAGTTTTTTTAAATTTTTAAGAACGATACGCCATAGTAGAAAAAAGTAAAAACCACTTTTTGGCGAATCGTATAGGTTTGTTAATTAATAAAAAACAATACATTAATAAAATAAAACTCAGATTTGTTTGAAAGTTTAGATTTGTTCAGAAAAAAATGTTTCTTGTCTTTTATCAATTCGATAATTTCTGGTTATATATTTATGTAACAAGTCTATAAAAATATATAAATAATCGAGTTTCATAATAAAATGTTGTTCGTAAAAAAATGTGTGCAAATTTTTATAAAACCGATTATTGATACTTAACTGGTTTAATTTTTGACTTTGGCAAAAAAATGATTGTTGTTGCTTCGAATATGAAATATTATTTTTAATAGATACAAATTATGTCGATATGCATTAAAATACAAAAATGAAAGCTTAAAACATAAATTAATTAATTATTTGGGCCAATAAGTGGTTTTTATTTTTTCCTACTATGGTGTACCTTTTTTTAAATTTAAAAAACTCATAGTGTTATAAGGAAATGTATAAGGTTTGAAGAAAAAAAGTTTCATAATTGTGCCAAAATTTTATCATGATTAAAAATTGAAAATGAAATAAAATTGTTTTTTTTTTCAAAGATTTTACAAAGCTATAGCTCTTTTTTTTCTTAGAGCTATTATCAGCCTCCAAATCATTTGAAAAATTTAGATCAATCGGTTCAGTCAATCCTGAGAAAAATGTTTTTTCTGCTTTTTATATATATTTTGCTTTTTTTTAATAACCAATTGAGTTAAGGATCTGAAACTTTCAGGATCTTATTATTTTATTAGTGCCAATATATGCTCTAAGTATCATTTAAAGATATTTTGGGGGCAGAAATTATTTGTGTATTAAATTTTTTAATATTTAGGATAAATAATAGGTATTTGTTACCATAGAGAAACGTACCGTAATGGAGTTTCGATTTCCCTGATTTTTCAATCTTCCAATTGTCGATTGGTACGTCTTCCATCTTTGAAAATGGAATCTTATATTCCTCTTGTGATTTCGTCATTTTTTTTTAACTTTCTGCGAATAGCCCAACAATTTTTTTTTCAATTTCTTAATCATCCGCACATTATGCGAATTGAATAGATGGCAAATTTTACTTTTACAATGTAATCGTGACACTTATCGTATTATTTTATAGATTGCGATCGATCATTCGAGCATAATCGAGAGATTTGAAATTCGATTGTGCGTTAAAAATTTTCGCGATCCTTCACTCAGTCCGTCCAAAGATGTACTGAAATTCCTGGTAGAATTTTTTTCATTTTGAACTCGATTGATACTCCAAATTTTTTTGCTACGTCAGCGCTAATGAACGAACGGGCTATTTCTCGTCGAAATTTTTTTAACCTCGTTGATGATTATTCGTCGTGGGTGAATGACTTTTTTTTTCCAGGCTCACGCATCGTTGGCAAATATTTCATATAATTTTCGTCATACATTTTTTATCGGATGGAAAAATTGTTTTTTCGACACTGGTTAATCGAATTCGAACACTTAATTTACGCATGTGGTTGAGTGAAGAAAAGAATAAGAAAAAAAATTGAGGCGCGTTGTAATACAATACTTTACACAATCGGGTTGCTGACCTTTCTTTTTTAATATGCATGCATCGATTGCAAATGACAGCTGACACGAGAAAAAAGGTTAATTGAAAAAAGATCTTGTCTGTGATCCAAAATTATCCAAAAGTGCAAAGTAATAAATGAACATTGCCACCCAATTATCAATGATAAAAAAGTTGGGGGATTTTTAAGGGCTGCATTTAATTCACCCTGAAAAATAAGGTTTTAGGAATTTTTTTTGATTACCAATCAATGAATCAAAAACAAATTTTGAGATTTTATTCGATATGTATTAAGTTGCACAAAAATGTTTTATGATTTATATATATACTGAGGAAAAAATGGTTGAATATGCAAAATCGTTTAGTTGAATATGTGCAACTTAATATTTAGTTGTACAATCCAAATTTTTGTTGCCTGAACAATATTTTGGTCAACCGAAGCGTGGAATTATTCAAGAAACTAATTATTTAGTTAGACCAAATAAATATTTAGTTGCCGGTATTCAACTAACGATTTTGTATATTCAACCATTTTTTTTTCTCAGTGTATTTTTTTTTTAGAAGGAAAACGCGGTACAAGTCAGCAGTCTCCATACACAACTTAGAGGAAAAAAAAAATTCTTTGTACTTTAGTTTTTCCTTGGAAGTATTCTAGATTTGATTTTTTTTTAACTCACTACTTGACATCAATTTTGATTTTTATCTCTTTTATTTGGTAAAAATTCTACCTTAAATTGTTAATCGCAAACGTTATTATTTATCAATTGTAAAAATCGTAAACGAGCTACGCTATACGCAAATTTGAAAAACATAGTTTTGAAAGAAACCCGTTTGAAGTTTCAAACCATATTTATTATACGCTCAGAGTCGTCTTGGAAAATAGGCTATAAAAATTGGATCTAGGAAAAACAGCCCCCGGAAAATTGGCCCTGGAAAATTCGTCCCCGAAAAATTGGCCCCGGAAAATTGGCCCCCGGAAAATTGATTCCTATTATCGGTTTAAATGTCTATTGGACTGTTCCATTCGAATAAAAACACCTTTTTAAATTGTGTAAGTTGTGTAAGTAAAACTCGGCCTTTGAGGCTTTAAACAGCACAAAAGCTCCAAAAACTCGCTTATATGTGAATGAAAAAGTCATTTTTATTCGAATGAAACAGTGCAATCGACGTTTTCACCGATAACAGGTGTCAAATTTCCGGGGCCAATTTCCTGGGGGACCAATTTTCTGGAGGCCAATTTCCCGAGGGTCAATCTTCCGGGGGCTATTTTTCCTGTTACCTTAAAAATTGTTTCTAAGTTTTTCCCCCAAAAATAGGTTTTGAATATCATTTTCGAATAGTTTATGCATCCCTTAAGCTATTAAAAAAATTTTAAAAATACAAATTCCTGAATAGACCCTTTTAAGAAAGCATAACAAAGCTGCAAATTTTTTTTTTTTAATATTTGACCGATTTTAAGGAAAAACAGTAATTACCCATTTTTCTCTATAATTAATTCTTTCTACGAATATCTACGGTTTACCAATGTAGAGGGAATTGAGGCAGTCTCCTGATCTAGAATTTTGAAAAAATCATTTTCTTTTGCATATTCTTAAAATTCAGACCCTCAAGAATACATCCTTGAAAGAAAGTTTTTTAATTCCAATAATTTACAGAGTTATATCTATTTTAGTGACGCAGCAACTACGTCCGACACGTCGGAGCAAATCGGCCTATAGACGTTTTTCTCAAAACTACTTTTCCCAACACCGCTGATATGATATCTCAAGTTCTACTCAAACGATTAACTTCAAATTTTTTACCAATCTTCAGTGTATGACTCTCTATGCCTCCTACAACTTTTGTATCAAAATTATTATTTCACACTACTGGGAAAAATTAAAGGAACAAAAAAATTTCCTAAATTTTTAGTGGTTTTTAACAATGCTGTGCCTCAGTAAAAAATGTTCGTATCGAGGTCTAAAACTAAGCATTTTGAAGCTAAAAGTTTCAGGCTGAAAGATCTTTCACCAAAAAATTTTTTGAAGCTACAGGTTTCACGCAATCTTAAGAAATAGTGAGAAAAAAATGTGGCAAATTTCTAGTACTTTTTTTTGGCTGCAGTTACTTGGAAACAATTTTTCCAACTGAACCATTGCTTGGACTGGATAGCTTGTTTATTTATCGTTAGCTTCAATTTGCTTGTTTTGAGACCTCGATGCGACCATTTTTCGCTCAGATATAGGACTTTTAAGAGGAGGCTAAATACCGACACTAACACCTCGAAATTGCCATCCAAACTTGCTCTTGTACAAATGGATGGAATTGAATAAAATTTTAACATCATCAGAACAATGGCAGGAATGGAGCCTCACTAAATTTTTTTCGAAAAACAAAAAAAAAATTCACAGATTCACTTACCACCAAGAAACTGTAATTGAAAAACTTAAATTATTAAACTTTTACTGCATTTCGGCTAGAACCAAGAGTGAGGCTCCATGAAGAACGCCACGACACAAATGTCGAGACGTTTTCGACATTATTTTGTCAAAATAACACGCCGTAAGTTTGGATGGCGCATCAAGAAATAAATATCGATAAATTGTAGTTTTATTGAAAAACGATATGGCGAAATGTAGTTCACAGACGTGCGAGTGAGGGCAGCACCATGGATTCTGACGAGTAACCTATAATATTTAGGGGGCTCGATTGAGTTCGTTGGCATTAGCTGTAACGCATTTTAGCCCTCAATTGACAATTAATTGTTAATAAATTTATCTCCCTCTTAATTGTCAAAATGTAATTAATTTTCATCCACGGTTGTCGGAGAAAGACTGGACAACGATGATACGTCGATAATGTAGGGATTGAATGAAAATGGTATTTAGCCTCCTCTTAATGAAAAAGGCTCCTTTTGTGTTTGACCATTGATATCTCAGCCATCAATGATCGCACAGAAATTAGAAGGGGGGTTTCGAAAACTTGAATTAATGCTCTACAAGGATTGATGATGGTTTTTTGAAGAAAAAAAATGTTCCATCCTTGTCATGATTTTGAAAAAATAGGAGAAAAAGGGTTTTTTATGGTTTTTTAGAAAATCAACAGCCAAATTAAAAATATTGACAAAACGACTAATGTTGAGCGTGACTTTTATAGCTCAATATACCCACAAAAACTCTGTAAAATTTCAATTCGATCTATCTAACAATTTTTTTTGTTTCAATTATGTTTGAATTATGAAAGTGAACAAACAAAATTTCTTGGGCCTTTTCCACATTTTAATCGCAAACAGCGTTTAAATGTATGGAGAAAAAAAATTCGAAGAATTTTCGCAATTTTTTTGAAAATTTTGTTGATTTTGTTTCCATAAATTTAAACCCTGTTTGCGATAAAAATGTGGAAAAAGCTCAAAACGATTTTTTTTTTCATTTTAATAATGATTATGACGCGTTTAGAAGCAATTAACATAAATCCATGAATATAAAAAAAAAATTTCAAATAATGTTCAAACAAATTTTTGAACATCTTTTTAATCTGTTTAATGTTTTTTAAAATGAATTTAATGGGGGCGTTCAATAACATCGAATATTTGTCGTAAGTCGTAAGTGTTTTCATCAGTTAACCTCAGAAAACACTTGGAAGATATGGATTCTCCATCATGCCAATTTTTTGTGGTTTGTTGTGAAATCAACGAAAGTTCTCCCGAAGTTGTAGGAAAATTGGGAACGGCGAACTCGACGAAAAAAAATATTATTGCCTTGTTTCGCTGAAAAATACACGAACAAAAAGATTCTGGACAGCTTTAAAATAGATGAGATTATAAAGTATATTCGAAAACCTACATTTTACGTAGAGGTGTTTTTTGTGTGCAATGGATCGTCTCGCATGTAAAATGAATCGAAAAAAATAAATAACATTCGTTTCCAAATTGGGGATGTAAAATCAGGTTAAAAAGTCTGAAAAAAATCCTGCTTGCTTTTGACACTCGAATAACCTTTAAAAAAATATTTCATAATATTTCGAGGTCACACGATTTTTTAGTGGCCCACTTGGTATGGAATGCTCCATATATATATTGGTCGCAACCCTAACATCTTTGCCCTCGCCGGTTGTATTGTTGTTGGTGATTCAGATGAGTTTGTGACAGTTTACGACGATTATCTACAAACGGGACGACACAATTTTCGGCACTAGCACGGCATTGATAGTGCACAGTTTATTTCTCAAAAAAACGCAACGTGCGATGTTGCCAAGTGTACCCAACTACTTCGCGGCAGTCTGTCTTCTGCTATTAATAACGTTTTCATCGGGATTATCTTAAAAATTCTCTGCGAATAATTCGATGACCCGATATTTTTATAACCCCGTTGAAATCTTCAGATTCTAATTTACAAGTAGCAACTTTAATATCACTCCCAGAGAAAAGATTTATTTGATTGTACCGCTTCCTATGAATAGTGGCCTAATAAATCTCTTATTAAGCCGGTATTTCAATAAAATTGTATTCATTTCAAATAAATTTATTTAAATCAAATAAATTGTTTTTCTGGGTGCAATACTATCAAATCGATACAGTAATGAATTCAGTAATTACAATGCCGACGCACTGGGTTTCCCATAAATAGACGGGATAATTTTTCGATTTTCAATCTAATATTACTTGTTGGAATCTTCGATAAGGTACACTGAAAAAAATAATCTGGGAGAACTGCTGAGATTTCCATTAATTTTTACAGTTTTCCCCATCAACAGCGCCTCCTGGAAGGGCAAACAGTGAAATTTGCATATTTCTTTAATACAGTATACAGATGTCACATATGATATAGTACATGCCCATCAGACGAATTTTTACAGTGTGGAACAGTAAAATGTATACTACCTGAAACGTTATATTTCTGTCGTATCTAGTGAACTTTTTATACATTTCACATTGTAAAAATTATCCAGGGCCCGTGACAAAATTACAGTGTACATTGTAAAAATTGACAAGAACGTAGTATATTTTGCAGTAGGTTTTTTATTTTTCACTGAAAATACTGCAATTGGTGCAATTTCTGAAATAGATTGGAGTGTAGTGAAACGTTTCGATATTTGCATAAATTGCAATTTATTCAAATATTGCAATAAACCGTTATTTATCCTCGCCCAGGTTCATAGCTACGAGGACTTCTGCTTAACTAATTAATCGTGAGATCAATTAATCACGCGAATTAGTTAAACCTCGGACCCATAAAGAGCACCAGTTTCACCGAAATGCAATAGTGATCTGTTAAAAAAATGTAGTGCGAAGTGCGAAACGGCACCTGTTCTATGTACTGGGAACATCCCTTATACGTACCTTGAGACGGTTTTTAGACGGACTAGACCCCAAAAAATGACGTCTGATTTACGTATTTAAGACGAATAAACCACTGATCCGAAAGATGTCCAATATGGTCATCTATTATACGTCCCTTTATTTAAATAATTGAATCGTTATTAACTACACATTATTAATTAATTATAAACTTTGTTACTGATTATATAATATTCGGGGCCTACGAGATATCCATATTTTACAGAAAAAAAGGAAAAAAAAATAGTTTTCGATTTTTCACACTGCGGTCACCCATCCAAGTATTGGATTCAAGGGGTGCTGCTTAACTTTTCTAATCTTCTACCTACGTATCAACCTACCTACCAACACTAACTTGACTTATGAGAAATTTATGCATGTAAAAACCTTATACGATGTAGTTTGCTGATATACTTATATATCTTTGTCTCACAGGCCTTGAATAATGTATAATCGTAATGAAATTTATAATTAATGGATAATGTGTAATCAATAGCGTTTAAATTAAGGGACGTATAATAGATGATCATTAGATATCTTTTGCAATATTGGCATTCGTCTTAAATACGTACATTAAATGTCACTTTATGTGGTCTATAGGTACCTCTAAAAAATATCTAAGGGTACGTATGCGAAACGTTTTCAGCACATAGAATCGCTGCCGTTTCGCATCTCCGTTAGTGGTTTAAGGAATGTCCCATGGACTTCCCCGGAATGAAATTTTCATCCAACTTAAATGATTATTGGACGTCCCCTGGCTGTTAAGTTACGCGCGGAATATATTTATGGCTCCAAAAATATGTGTCGTGGACGTCGAATAAACTTCCGCGTTATCCTTCGATAGACGTAATTTGTACGTACATACGACGGTCTATTGGCGTACCCATATCACAGCTGCCCGAAATACTTAAATGTACATCTAAAGGACGAATGCTTTTGATTGGACAACACGCGATGGATCACACAGGACGTATATTGTATATTCACACACGTACTATTTCTTAAGCTACAAATATACACAACACGGTCATCTATGGTATGTCCATAGGTAGACATTCAATAGCTTTTAATTCAGTATAGTAATTGGACATCTATTGGACGTTCCAGGTTCACGTCTATATGAAATCCGACATGGAACATCCGATAGACGTTCAATTGACGTTCTCCGAATGTGATTTTCGTTTACGAACCTGGAACGTCCAATAGATGTTCAATTACTATCCTGAATTAAAAGCTATTTAATGTCTACCTATGGGCATACCATGGATGGCCGTGTTGTGTATATTTGTAGCTCAAGAAATAGTACATGTCGTGGACATACAATATACGTCCTGTGTGATCCATTGCGTTTTGTCCAATCAAAAGTATACCATGGATGTTCAATGGATGTCCGCACTACGTCCATCGTGGATGTAGACGTGTTAAGGATCTATGGATGATAGATGGACGTCCAATGGACACTCGGTTCCGTGTGGGTATAGGTGCTCGGTGGCCCTCTCGCTGGCGCGAGAGGGCGCGCCGTCCGACGCTATCTAGCGGATCTCGGACGAAATGCCGAGATCGTGGCACGCCGCAGGTCGTCTCGTTCCAGTGCTACACTGTACAAATTGAAATTCACGTTGCATATTTTGCGGCACGCATTTGTTTTTTCACTGGGAACACTGCAATTTCTAATTATGTGCTTTGAATATTCTACTGAGACCATTGTAAATTTTACAGTTTAAACACAGTGGATTTCGTCTTTTCTGCATGTGACTTCTACTTTGTCACTTTCTTGCGGTGACCATTGCACTTTTATAGTGTAATTCAGCATTAATAATGCTTTAAAAAGTAGAAACTACATTAAATCCATTAATTTATAATGGATTCCCAGTAAAACGCCTGAATTACAGTTCTGAACCGTATATTCTGCTTTGAATTCAATAATTTTTTTAATATTCTACATGAATTGTCACTGATCATTTTTTTCCGTGTATCCCGAGTTTTCACTATCTAGAAGTTTACCACATAAACTAATATATATTTTAAATTCAACAATTTATCTCATAACGATTGTAGCCGGACTCCCACTTTAAATCAGTTACAATTGATTGTAAACAGAGAACGACCAATATCGCCATCGATCGATCTAGAGTCTTGCCAATGAATTGTGAGATTATGCAATTACATATATCTATATATATACACTCTCCGATTCTTCTCACTTTCTCTTGTGAGTTCTAGCAGGTAGCGTGCGCTTAGGTGCGGGTTAGCGATCGAAAGTGTCGGTCCCGCAGTGCCAGAACGATGTCCAATCAATCTGGGTTTGAAAAAAAAAGAAATTTCTTCATTTCAATTTTCGTATGGACGAAAAAGAATTACATCGACCGCACTGTTCATCGATAAATTGCGATTATGTCGCGCATTTTATTGTAAAATTTTATCGCAGTATCGCTGAAAGTGTTCTAAGTTGATTAAAATTCTTTCCCTCAGTGATAATCGGAAAAAAAAGGGGAAACAGTGAAGTGAACGAAAATATTTCACCGTTTCCCCGTTATCGACGATTTCCAATTAATCAAGGGGGGCAATATTTTCAATTAACCTTGACGCTTGAGTACGTCCAATCAAATTAAATTATCGTACAATTGAGTAGCGTTCAAACATCAATACTTGGGGAAAAGAAGCGTTTGTACTCATATATATATAATATATAATAGATATATATATATATAAAGATTGGTCCAATAACGGGGGAAGATGAAATGGAATATCCTTAAACGTTCCTCAAAAATTCGGTGAGTGTTCTTGCAAATTGTGATATTGCAATTGTACAAATTATTTTTTTATATAATATTGGTAAACTAAAATACAAAAAATCGCATAAAAAAATCGTGTCTTGGCAATGCGCGGTCGTTGGGCTCGGTGGAATGCAAGGATTGCAAAATCATTTACAGGTTCGGCTTCGTCGTTGTCGGTATAGTAATAAAGAGAGCGTATAGTATACGAGCAAAGTAACAATATGTATCTGGTAATACGAGAGAGTGCAGAATATATTTGAGTCAAGGAAAACTGGCCAATCCATGTACAGTAGAACCCCCTTTATCCGAGGTAATATAGGACGAGAAGATAATTCGCATGACACGAAAAAATTATTTTTGATTATCTTCTAAAATGTATTCTTTATTATATCTCAATATATATTCTCATTGTTTAGCCATGTTCCCGGGGCTAATAGATTTTTTTAGTTGCGTATTCATAATCGACCGCGAATTTCCTATTATCATTCCTTTAAGGGGGTCGAGTCAGCGTCAAAACAACGATTTTTAATAGTACATTAGATCACGAGGACGTAAAAACATTTTCTGATGAGTGATGTACGACATTTTATATCACGTGGTGCAATATGGACGTTTTCACGTCCGCTTGAGGATGTAAAAGCGTTCATTATTGTACTGAGTGATATAATAATTATTTATGCTTTCTGTAGAATGCCTACAAATATGATGTATCGTCCACCATTTGAGGTACTTAATGAACAATTTTTCGGGACTAGTTAGAACCCTTAAGGTGCACTGGTTTTCTGAAAAACCTAGTTTTAAGTTTTTACACTCTGCGCGTAATTCAGAATTAACCGTTCGACGAATTTTCCTCTACGACGTCTCATTTTCTTCGTGACACTTTTCCCCATAGAATGAACTCGGTACGTTTTTTTTAGCCCTTTATTTCAGAGTTGCAGGCTTGTTTTGAAAATATTAGCCTATTTTGGACTTTCCTGGCATTGTCCTGGTCACAATTTTGAGGTTAATCTAAATTCGCTGCGTTCATCCCATGGGAAAAAGCGTTATGAAGAAAATGAGACGTTGTAGAACAAAATCCGTCGAGTGGTTTATTCTGAATCACGCACAGAGTGTAAAAACTAAAAACTATGTTTTTCAGAAAATCGGTGCACCTTAAGGGTTCTAACTAGTCCCAATAAATCGTTCATTAAGTACCTCATATGGTGGACGATACATCATATTTGTAGGCATTCGATAAAAATTGTAAATTGTAAACTTGCCCCCCCCCCCCCTTAAGATACTATAAGTCTACTTTAGAAGGCTAAAAAAGCAAATAAAAAACCTCAGCTCCTTTATCAGATATCGCTATAAAACTGTTTTTACAACATTGTTTCATCCTTCGAAAATAAAAACAAAAATTATTTTTTATTTTGATTCTTTGAATAATTTATCGAAGGCGTCAAAATCGAAAATGTCTTGCCCAATGACCGACAGTTAATCTCAGGATTGGCAAGTCTGAAACAAGAAAATAAAAATGCATTTTAAAGAGGAAGGTTTCTTACCGAACCATTTGCCACCGTTAATGAAAAATCAATTTAAAAAACCGGCGGATGTTTGGAATGAAAATGAAAAACTGAATTTTTTGAAATTTATTTTAAGCATCCGCCATTTTTTTAAAATCGATTTTCAAAATTTGTTTTTTTTTGACCGTTTAAAGTAGACTAGTACCTTAATATTCCGTTAAAATAGATCAAAAAGTATTTTGCCCTTGAACCATTTCCGAAAAACGTCAGAAAGTCGATAATTTGAGGAGCCATAAGTCCGATGCTATCGAGTCATTTAAGCTCTACTTTTTTAATAAATCGATTTGGTGCTCGTAGATATAGATTTATCCTGATGGTATCGCAATAATAGTTGCGGCGAGAAAATTGTGAAAATCGTGAAAATCGATCTGAACTAATGCTTTTGGAAATTCTACCGATTTTTTTTCAATATTTTCTAAATATTAATAAAGTCAATATAAATTTGTTTAATATTAAAAAAGGATCCGGAAACACGAAAAAGTCAGTTATTTTTCAAATTTGAAAGTTTTTATAGTCAAAAGTTTGTAATCTCAAAAGTCTTGAAATGTTTTCAATGTGTTTTGTCGAATAAGACCCTGAAATATGATATATATTTACTGTAATTAATTAGAATCCTTTAGTGTTTTTTTACGTGATCGTCGCAACAATACGAAGGATGTTTGTGTCTTTTTGTAACCATAAAAAATGGCCGTATTTCTGTAATTTTTCGTTCCGTTCATATTCAATACGGCGTACGATAGTTAACTTCGTACATACAAATAGATAAATTATCAACGTAGTCCAGTTACACGTTTTTCCCATTTCTGCAAACGTTGCGCTTCTGCAGTTGAAGATAAAAAAGTTCATTTCCGAATAAGTAATAGGAAAAAAGTCAGTTCTAAAGAACTAAGAAAAATGGTTTATGGTGTTTCTAATGAAGAATAGTTGCTGGGTATTTTCTGCTCTACTGTTATTATTAAAAACGTAATTTAAGGAATTGCAATGAGAAAAAGGCGAATATTGATAAATGGAGCAAAGTAGAGATTATCTAGCACATTATAAACAATCTAAACCGTACAAACGATAATGAATAATTTTCTTCATGATAAAACTCCACTAATAATCAATAACAATAAAATTATGACACAGTAGAACTTTAAATTAAGTCAAGTTTTTTTATTGCACTGAGAAGTAGACCAAATTTTATTTGTGTCAAAATAATTTATTAACTGTTAAAAAATATTTATTTCGCCATATCTAATTTCACATTTTTTAACGGTTGACAAATTCTGGTACATAGAAATATATTGTTTTCTCAGTGTGTAGTGGAATAACGATTTTTTAAACAATGAGTGACAAAAGAAATTTCAAACAGTACAATGATTAATGTGAATAATTATCATTATGATAAAATGATAATAATTATGAATCACGGTAAAATCATGATACAGTCATAACAAGTTATCTTGGTGAAACGCATAATAAAAATAATTTTAACAATATACCAACAATAAATACTCATTTGAATGACGTAGACAGGATAATGATAATTGATAAGAATAAAATTGCACGACAGTGATACTTCCGATAAATTGAATATTTCTTGTTCCCCACGATAGTCTGTTCATTGGCCGTTTATTAAGAAAAAAATTATAGATATTTTTAGTTTTTAGTCACCTAGAAATTCTGGGTAAAATATTTCGCATCGAAAATTTTATTGAATCAGACAATAAAAAATTAATATTCAATGGCTAAATCTGTAATAAAATGTTCCGAAATTGGCAAAAAGATTCGTTATATAGTCGGCCAAAAATAACCACAAGAATTATACTCTTACAGCGTCGTAGATTTAGGAATTACGCTTTAAGGGGACCCAGTCAGCGTCAAAACGTCGATTTTTTAACATAAATATGAATGTTCGTTGAATATGTTTAAACCCGTCCAATGGTCCATCATTTTCCGTATCAAATGAAATTTTTGACGCTAGTTGGAGCCCTTAAGGTGCAGCGGTTCTCTCATAAATCAATTTTAGAGTTTCATTACCCTGTGCACGATCCTGACCTAACCACTTAACGGATTTTATTCTGCGACGTCTTATTTTATTCGTAACACTTCGCGTTACTAAAAACATAAGGGCGGATCTCGAAATATACGCCCTTATGTTATTGCAATAACATAAGGGTGGATAAAAAATTTTTTTTTGCTCCAATCAATAAAAAAGTGTTGAAAACATAAAAATCTATGGAAAAAACGAAAATTTTTTTTTTTTTTATATACGCCCTTCTGTTTAAAAAAAAAAAATTTAAAGTCATAAGGGCGTATCCTGTTTTTTCGGTTTCTTATTATTTATAAGTCAGAGTATGAAAAAATATCGCAAGGCTGAGAAAAATTACCACGCCTCAATTTGATTTGTTTAAATAAATATTTATTTGAGTAAGAAAGCAAATTTCTTTATTTAATTTTATTATAAAAATATGCATTTTTCATTTGTTTTGTTACTTAAATAAATATTTATTCAATCATTTCAAGTTGTGGTGTGATAATTTCTCTCACCCTTGTGATTTTTTTTCATATTTTGACTTATAATTAATAAGAAACCGAGAAAACAGGATACGCCCTTATGACTAAAAAAAAAACAATATTCAAAAACAGAAGGGCGTATATTAAAAAAAAAAAAAATTTCGTTTTTTACATAGATTTTTATGTTTTCAACACTTTTTCATTGATTGGAGCAAAAAAAAATTTTTTATCCGCCCTTATGTTATTGCAATAACATAAGGGCGTATATTTTGAGATCCGCCCTTATGTTTTTAGTAACGCGACTTTTCCGGATTGCTTGAGTGTGAAAATTTTTTTTTAGGTCCTTATAATAGAGTTACAGATCACTTTTGGAATTTTCGAAACAAAAAATTGGTCAAAAATTTAAAAAGTGGCCCTTAACTCCATAATAAGAACCTAAAAAAAATGTGCCACACTTAACCAGTCCGGAAAAGTGTTACGAAGAAAATGAGACGTCGTAGTGAAATTCAAAAATTGATTTATGAGAGAACCGCTGCACCTTAAGGGTTCTAGCTAGCGTCCAAAATTTCTTCATTCGATACGTCAAATGGTGAACCATTGGTCAGGTTTACAGGTATTTAACGAACATTTATATTTATTAGACTGGTCATTAAAAATTAATTTTTTTGTGACGCCCCCTAAAGCGCTTCCGTTTGATGAAAAAATGCGAGGTAAATTTTTTTTTTTTAATCAAAAATAACACATGTCGTAAATCGATCTAAGTTCATTTTTATTGAAGAACAATTTTTCTTTACAAACGGCTGGGCCGATTTATATGAAATTTGGACAGGTTACAAAGGTATATAAAGGCTATTTTTAGGAAAAATAACAGCTCATAATCTTCATAATAACTAATGAAAACAGTTAATTTTTTCGGTAATTATTTTTTTTTCTCCAGGATAATGTTCTGGCACAATTATTAAAATAATTTTTTTTTGTGTGTTTTACTATCCCATATAATGTCTCCAAATTTCAAACTGATCGGAGAGGTACTTCACATTTAAAAAAATAATAAAATTTTACATTAAAAAATGCGTTGTTATTTTTTTTTTTAATATGAAGTACCTCTTCGATCAATTTGAAATTTGGAGACATTATATGGGATGGTAAAACACAAAAAAAAATTATTTTCATAATTGTGCCAGAACGTTATCCGGGAGAAAAAAAAATTGCCGAAAAAGCTAAATGTTTCCATTAGTTATTATGAAGATTATGAGCTGTTATTTTTTCTAAAAATAGCCTTTATGTACCTTTGTAACGTGTCCACATTTCATTCAAATCGGCCGAGCCGTTTGTGAAAAAAAAATTGTTCTTCGATGAAAATCAACTTAGATCGTCTTGCGGCACGTGTTATTTTTAATTTAAAAAAAAAAAATTACCTCGCGTTTTTTCATCAAACGGAAGCTTTTTAGGGGGCGTGGCAAAAAATTTAATTTTTAACGACCGATCTAATATTTATATTCAAAAATCGGTATTTTGACGCTGACTCGACCCCCTTAAGTGATGTGCTATACGTGTCGTCGATTTCACGGTAGAAAATAAACGATAGAGGAAGTGTTTCTCGACTTCCTCGTTTCCAAAGATGCTAACGACCATTATTTCTTCGATCGTGGTCGTTATTGTACACGTCGAAGGCTGCACGTGTTCAAAATATAGCGAAGAATATCATTTTCAAAAGAGGCCTCGAGCGTTCGGTATTCCGAGACTCGATGACGCGAGAAATCGGACGATAATCACATGATAACCGGATGTATCACAGAACGAAACAGTATGAGATCGTCAGTCAAACCGTTCGTTCGTCTATTCGAAATTTCCCAAACCAACTGCAATAAACTGAACTAGAAAATAGGACACAAAAAGCTACTCATGAAAATGGTATGAATTTTCTGATTCTGATTTTCAAAGTTCGATTCTAATTCCAATCCTCTTCAGAATTTTCATTACTCATCCGAGCTTTGTTTCCTTCATTATAAGATTACTTATTTCGTAAATGCACCTATCCCCCACGAAAATTTATATATTTTTAATATACGCAAAATATATGTGGATATATTTCGAATATATGTACATATATTTTTAATCCACACATATATGTTGCATATATATTAGCATATATTCTTAATATGTGCTGATATATATGCAACATATATGAGAGATAGGTTGCAGTTATCTGAGGTTATCTGAGATAGGTGTGATTCACATGTATCTCCCATATATTCTACATATATTCTTAATATATGCTACCATATATGCAACATATATGGTAGCATAACTAACTAACTAACATAATATTTATTTAATTATTTAAGTTTATTGTATTCACACTTTTCATTATTATTTACATTATAATGTTTATCCCGCGAGAACAAGCGATCGGGCGCCTTCCACATGTGCGTAACGTATAGGCAGCGTCGCGATAGTTTCCAGACTCGCCGCGAGATGTCGCAGAGCGGCAACCGCTGAACCCGATATAGAGGATGCGACGAGTATGCTTATAAAGGCGGGCGTGAGAACGGAATATTAACAAAAGTCCAGCGTAAATGAAGTCATATCAGGAGTTCTGGGCGGCTTCTCATGAACTCGTACTTTTGTATTTGATTCTCCTAAAGAATTTCCGATTTTTCGGAAATTTCTTCACGGGTATCGCATATTCAACCATTTGCATATATTTGGAATACATGCAACATATATTTAATCTATATTTCAGATGTATGCACCATATATATAAAATATATATATTGTATGTATGTGTCGTACATTTAACATATATCTAAAATATATTTTAAATATATTTAAGATATACGTACATATGCGAAAAGCGGCATAATCTATCCAAATAAATATATTACACATCTATAAAAAATATATTTTAAATACATTCATTTATATACGGTAATTATATTTTGAATATATTTCGTACGCAATTTTGCATATATTTTAAATATATAAATTTCCGTGTGGGATGAAAATTTGATCCGATTACTTTATTGGAGCCGATAGATTGGAGCTAATGAACAATCAGAGACTGTCCTCATCAATATAATTAAATTGTTTCTCATTTTCTCGGATGCCATGTCCAAGTCGGAGTTTTATATTTCCTACTCATTATTTATCATCAATGAATAGGGAATATTCGATGAGTTGGAAAAGCGGGAGAAAAGCCTCGACACTTGAGAGGCGCAATGATTGGTTGATACCTCAATGAGAATAAATCAATTGAAAAAGAGATGGAGGAGAGATGAGAGGAGAATAAGATGAAGCACTTCTTACTGTCGTCTTTTTGGCATGTCGGGTGTTTTTATAAGTAGAAAAGGAAGAAGAGGAGGAGTAGAACAAAAATAAAGAGAGCGGAAGAAAAAGTAGAAAAAGAAGAAAAAGTGAAAGTAGGAGAAGAGAAAGAAAGAAGCGAAGATAAAGAAAGAAAAGAAGAGAAAAAAAGGAGTAAAGGTGGAGGATAATGGCGGAGTAAGAGAAGAAAAAAACGACAAAGAAAATATAAATCAAAGTTTAAATAATAATGAGAAGCGTAGTAGGAGAGCCTGAAAAGAAATCTCGTGTGTGCCGGTTTGAAGTGACAATTTTTCGTGTCTTCTTGAAACTCCGACCATAAAAGTGAGAGAGTATATAACGCGCAGTACCAAAAGCCGCCTACGAGAAAGACATCTGTATCATTACGTTTTTTCCCCTTCTCCGGTATCCGTTCGGCGGTATCAACGGCGAGAGTAAGTCTCATCTCGTTCGGAGACTCGGTGGACACGGTTTTTTTTTTCCAATGCTGACGCACTCCAAGAACTCGACAGTTCGGCATCAACGAGCATTGACTTCGCATCTATTTTGAGTACGAACGTCTAAAATTGAAAAAGAGTTTTGGATTGGAATCACCTTAATTATTAGACAGGATTTGAGAAAAAGTGTTCGAGGAAAATGTTCGCGAAAGTTTCGTTCATCGTATTACGGATGTAATGATATGCTGCAGCACAGCATTTGATCACGAAATAAAAAAAATTGTGGCTTGTGGATTAAAAGTGAAGAAAATAAGGTAAACAACCCAGTTAATGTCACTTTTGGAGCCGTGGTGTCGGATTTCTGCGTGATATAGCCAAATCGAAAAATAAAGGTTTCAACATGGGCAGTTAAGCCCCCTGAACGAGATTCACCTATTGTAAAAGTAAAAAAAATCAAAATTTATTAATAAAATAATTGTTTTAACAATCTAATCGAAGGAATAAGCAAAATATCTATTTTTAACTAAATTGCGGCTTCTCAAAAAAAAAATCGATTTTTGATGAAAATTTTTGCGTTAAATTGTTTATAAAATGGGAAATGTTTATCGGAAAAAAACCTTCGATTAATTATTCAAAAAAATGTTTATAAAGGCTGTGTACAAATTTGAAACTGATGGCTAATTAAAAATTGAATTAAATTTGTTTATTCAATTGCTATTATTAAATAAAGACTCATAATCGGGTCAAATATTTAAAAATTGTGTATTCACATATTTGTGCACTTGAAGAAGCAACTTGTTGCTTCTCTGCTGCCGGGGTTTCTGACACTGCAGACAAGCCCATGTCCTAGTTTGTGACCCCTGCGTTGTACCGATTTATGATATTCGTGAAGTCGTGGCGCAGTTTATGACACCTGCGCGTCACCAGTTACTGACACTAACCTTCAAAAATTTTCACAAATGTTAATAGTTTCATTATTGTATATTTTTTTTCCGTTTCTTCCGTTCATAAAAACTAATACATTGCGACCTCGATTCTCGGAACCTCGATCTTTGTGTGAGAAGCTTTGTGCGAGAAGTGGGAGAAGCGCCAAGCCAATCGCGTCAGACCACCGTCAGCCACCAGCGGCGCAGAGACGGTTCTGAGCAATGCGCGCAACCCCACTTCTTGCAAGAGCCGATCCCGCACAATTCCGATTATCGAGGTCGCAGTGTATTCTTTTCTTTAAATTGTTTTTTCACAGTAAATTAGAATAAATAAGCAAAGAAAATGGTCCGATACAACTGGTGACAAATCGAGGCTCAACAACAGGGGCACAACCTCAATTATATGACCCAGTTATTGACACCGCGAATTTAAATAAAAACCTAGCCAAAAGTTAAATTATTTCTTTTCTCGTCGATAGTCTGGTTCCTGCTGAAGATGTTGATACTATTTTGATGTCGTTTCAGACTTACATGACGAACAAAATTCACAATATGTCGCTTGTTGTAGCTTGTGGGTTTCGTCTAGCACTGCCGCTGCGGAGCTGGTTCCATGACGTTTGATCACATGCCAAAATATCACACAACAAAATATCACGACAAAATATCACGCGACAAAATATCACCGTGACAAAATATCACCGTAAAAAAATATCACACGACAAATCATCACCGCGACAATATATTACAATCCCAGTCAGAGAACAATCACAAACGCGGACAAATGGTGCATCAAAAAAACTTCTCCTCTTAAGGATGTATGAGCACTACGCGGTAGTCAATACACATGATCTTATTGAAATTTCGCAGAAAGGGAACAGTAGGTAGTAACATTTAGCAAAATATTAGTGAAAAGTACATAGATGATGTTCAGAGAGCATATAATATCAAATTGATATCGTTTTAAGAATTATTTTGTTCCGAGTAAGTGACTGACTCCGGTGGTGTATCGTATGCTCCCCAGCTTTAACCTCCAAATAAAAGTGAAGAAGGCCGTGTTTAGCTTGATATATCTAATCCGAATATTGGGTGACCCCTGTTTTTCAATATATCATCATAATCTGTGACATTCAATGGATATACTCGATGATTTTCATCTACGGTATCTTATATCCAAACGATCGAACCATAGAAAACAAAGAGTTGCAAATTTTTTGAGTACTGAATATTAAACCTCAACAATATCATATAAAAAAATCAGCGTTTGATCTAATACTAAGCCTAGCGCTTATACATCCTTAATGTAACGGTGAATGGCTCGGGAATAATCATTTCTCTGCCTGAATTCAAAGTCGGAAAATGTGGATTTGTGGGGTGGGTAAGAAGCATCGGGTGTGGTGCGTGCGTCCGTGGGGTGCGTGCCTCCTTGGGGTGCGTGCGTCCATAGACTAGGTGTAAATCCGTACAAAGCAAGTAGCCAAATTCAATTTCTTTTTTTTTTTATCAAACCTAAAAAACCGACAGAAACTCTTAAATCGGCAGTTAAAAAGAAAAAAAATAGTACATAGGGTGACATTTTTGTATTCATAATGTTTTGGTCATTGACTGGGATGGTGATATATTATCGCGGTGATATTTTGTCGTGTAATATTTTGTCATGGTGATATTTTGTCGCGTGATATTTTGTCGCGTGATATTTTGTTGTGATATTTTGTCGGGTGATATTTTGGCATGTGATCAAATGTCGTGTTACCGCGGAGCTACTGAGACGCGTGTCGTTCTATTCACTGGTACATTTCTATTTTAAATATTTAATTTTAAAAGGTGTATCTCTCCAATAATTGAAAGTAAAGTATTCTCTTCAATTAGCCGGTAATTGAATTATTATTGGACAAAAACTGTATTTATGGCAATCATAATTAAGCCGTCGGTGTCACAATCTGGGACAGTGTCACTAACTGGGCCGTTTACCTTATCTTCCGATAATATAAACGGGAAAATCTTATCGTTTGGTGCGTTTGTGCTGATGTTCATTTCGTATTTGTAAATCAAAATTACCAATTATTAAAATAGCCAACGGTAAATTGGGTCCGGAAAGTTGAACCCGGAAAATTGGCCTGAGGAAAGCAGGTCCCCAGAAAATTGGCCCCGGAAAATTGATCCCGGAAAGTTGGCCCCCCGGAAAATTGGTTCCTATTATCGGTTAACACTGTAAAACTCGGGTTTGTGTTGTTTGAAGTCATTAAATTGCGTCTGAAGTTAAGTACAGATTGCTTCATATTTTTATTAGGCAATAAGCACACACTGGAGCTCTACATTCCACTGCCCCATGTATCGCACAATTTAAAAAAGTTATTTTTATTCAAACGAAACAGTTTAATCGACGTTTTACTCGATAATATTCGCCAATTTTCCGGGACCAATTTTCAAAGGCTAATTTTTTAGAGCCCATTTTCCGGGGCCAAGTTTTCTGAGCCCATTTTCCGGGACCAATTTTCCGGGGGTTATTTCCCTGTTACCGCATTAGTTAACGTCCCAGTGAATTCCAGAATTCACGAATTTGGTATTCTAGAAATATTTTGATTTTGTTTGAATGAAGAACGTATTTTCGCAAATGATAGTCAATGAAATAAATAAACAAAAACAATAATAAAAAAATCAAATACAAGCAAATTTGAAATATATATTCGTCACTATATCTGTTTTTGCGTAATTTATTGATTAATGCATTTACATTCACCAAACGGATGCGGACCAGACAAAGAGCGTTTTGTCGCATCGGGCGTTTGACGTAGAACGTGTTTATATAGCTCGTGTGTAGGGAACTAGCGCATAATTTTGTCAGGACATTTATCTCCAACAATTTAATTACTTCCTCACCACAAAATCTTTGTTTCTGTGGCGAAAAAAAGGGTTTGAACTTTCATCTCGGTATTATCAACACGGTCCAAAAAATCGATGAATTATAAGTGAAAAAAATGTCTGCACGTGTAAACTCTCGTAGATTTGCAGTTATTGGGCTCAGATTTCATCATTAAGGGCACCAGATTACAAAGACGTTGAAAAGAATCCCTTAAAAAATTTTGTTTTTCAATTATATGTTTTAAGTTTTTCAATTTTGAAATTTTATTTGCTGCCAGCAGCACCAACTCTTTTGTACGGGTAGCAAGGTCATTCTTTTTAAAACTGTTACATCAGGCGAAAAGGAAAGTTGGTAATGAATTTGAAGTCAAATTGCTCAAAAGATCCCGACTTTATTGAATTTGTTTTTTTGAAAAAAAAGTCGTGAGCACTCTAACCTTCGGAATGTCAAAAATATTTATGCAAATATTTGCCGAGACGAATTCTAAAATTTCGCACTGGTCGACTATATTATTGCGAAAATCTCGAATATTAAGGCGTAACACGCAGTCAGGAGGTCGAAAAAAGAGATTTTTCAAGAATTTTGTCTGGAAAGACATGTTATTTTATTAACGTAAAAATTTGTATACATATTTTTGTAACTCTTCACTTTATTTACAAAAATTTCTCCTTTAAAAGTAATGATCCTTTAATCTGCTGTAGCTGATCTCCGAGAGCCTTTAAAAAAAGGCGTCTTGCGGTGACCACGATATCTCTGAATTGGATCATCCAAAATTAAAAAATTAAAAAGATTTCGTTAATATAAAGTATAATCCGGTATCTAATCGAAGGAATAAGCAAAATATCTATTTTTAACTAAATGGCGGCTTCTCAAAAAAAAAATCGATTTTTGATGAAAATTTTTGCGTTAAATTGTTTATAAAATGGGAAATGTTTATCGGAAAAAAACCTTCGATTAATTATTCAAAAAAATGTTTACAAAGCCTGTGTACAAATTTGAGACTGATGGCTAATTAAAAATTGAATTAAATTTGTTTACTCAATTGCTATTTTTAAATAAAGGCTCTTAATCGGGTCAAATATTTAAAAATTGTGTATTCACATATTTGTGCACTTGAAGAAGCAACTTCCGAAGAAAACACGATAATGATTTTTACTATTAATTTAATAAAATGTTATTAAATTAAATTTGTTATTTAAAAATGATCAAAACTTTTTTGAATTTAAATTTTGATTTATTTTCAAACATTCAAATTTAAAAAATAACCTAAAATTAAAATATAAGAAAATTTAAATAATTAAAAAAAAAAAAAAACAACAACAACAATTCTAAATAATTATCGACTTTTTTCCGATGTTGCTTCTTCAAGTGCCAGACTTTTGCACAAATATGTGAATACGATTTTTAAATAATTTACCTGGTCCTCGACAGAGTTGGGCAAATTTGTAATTAGCTAATTACAAATTACAAAATACGAATGTAATTAATATCGAAATTTTCCCTAAATACAAAATACAAATGTAATTAGTATCGAAACTTTCACTAAATACAAAATACAAATGTATTTAGTATCAAAATTTTCACTAAATACAAAATACAAATGTATTTAGTATCGAAATTTTCACTAAATACAAAATACAAATGTAATTAGTATCGAAATTTTCACTAAATACAAAATACAAATGTAATTAGTATCGAAATTTTCACTAAATACAAAATACCAAATAAACTGCAACCTACTGTGGATGAAACCACAGTAGGTTGCAGTTTGTTTGGGTTTATTGAGGTTTCATTCACTGCAGGTTGCAGTTTATTTGGATCTATTGAGGTTTCATTCACTGCAGGTTGCAGTTTATTTGGGTTTCATTCGTACTGTGCCAGTACAAGTTAGTGGAAATTTCGATACTAATTACATTTATAATTTGTATTTAGTGAAAATTTCGATACTAATTACATTTGTATTTTGTATTTAGTGAAAATTTCGATACTAATTACCTCTGTAATTAGTAATTTAAGGGTAATTAATTACTTCAAGTAATTAGTAGTGCCCAACCCTGGTCCTCAACCATTCCACCAACCTCAACCAATATTCCGCTCAAAATCTGCCAACGTGCGCCTTTTATTGCAAAAATCTACCGATCTATTCCATGTGGATATTTTTTTGGGGCTCAAAAGTTAAGGATATGCGTTGCCCCTACCGTCCCAGTGTCCCACCCAAACATTTCATTTGATTGAAATTTCTGTACTTTGTGATACAATAAGAATCTGAAAAAATTTTGCAACAGTTGGCATACCATAAGCGACAATTATCAATAATAATGTTGCCCAAAAGTTATTTATATTTTTTTCAAACAAATAATTATTCAACAGTTTTTCCATACGTTCATTTTTTTTCTTAAACGAATCGAATACGTTAATTTTTCTGAAGGCATATGATTTTTTTCGGAATTTTTCTTCTTATTTAAAATTCCTGCTTTTAAATTTTTCAAATGTCTATGTACTTTTTGGCCCAGTGTCTTTAAAACCTTTCAAAGCTGACGATAAACCTGTGTGCAAAAACATATACAAAATCGGCAATTTTTTGTTTTTATTTCAGAATGTTTTTTATAATATAACAAAATAGAGAGAAAATTCTGAAAAAATTCATATGCGTTCAGAAAAATTAACGCATTCGATTTTTTTAATGAAAACAAGAACTTCATGAAAATTTGTTGAATTATCATTTGCATAAACAATTTATTAATAATTTTTGGGTAATATTATTATTATTGACAATTGTTGTTAATGGCATGCCAAATGTTGCAGTATTTTTCCAGATTTTTATTGTGTCACGAAGTACGGAAATTTCAATTAGATAACATTTTTGGCTTGGATGGTACGGGTAAGCATCCTTAACATACGCGTGCGATTATCGCGACGCGTTGATCATTTCCAACTCAGTGAAGACTCAACTGGAGCGAGGCAGATTAAATTGTCAATCGGACGATGATATTGGACACTTGGTGCATATGTGACGAATACCCGAGTGCTGTAAACGTATTTGATGGAACATACTAAAGGAGTGACGCACAACAGCTGACCAGAAAATCAGAATTATCTGTGCCTCAACTATGGCACTTCTACTTTAATGTGTCATTATTCAAGCCTCTGTGTGTAAACCCGTGACCCTGACCCTCTCGGATTTATTTGATTTTTTTTTCCATACGATCGCATTGAGTCTAAAATACACCCTCATAATTTTTTCAGATTTTTCCAAACATGCCTAATTTCAAAATTAAAAAAAAACGCTATTTTTTTTTAATAAAAAAAAATTCTGAAAAAACCGTGACAATATATACAATTTTTCAAGCTATCACCCGTAGTGGGCAGATTTTTTTTTCTGTTTCACGGGATGGATTCAAAAAAAAAATTTTTTTTCAAACGCCATTTTTTAAAAATCTAAAAAAATTTTACAAGCTCTTAGCGTTCTCAAAATTCCAAAAAATTCTCAACCAGCTCACCATGAGCAGATACTCAATTTGAGTACCAAAATAATCCAGTATCTGCTCAAGGGGAGCTATTTGAGAATTTTTTGGAATTTTGAGAACGTTAATAGCTTGTAAAATACAGAAAAAAGAATCTGCCCACTACGGGTGATAGCTTGCAAATTTTTATATATTGTCACGGTTTTTTCAGAATTTTTTTAGATTTTTAAAAAATGGCGTTTAAAAAAAAAATTGAAATAAGGGGTGTTTGGAAGAATCTGAAAAAATTATGAGGGTGTATTTTAGACTTAATGCGATCATATGAAAAAAAATCAAATAAATCCGAGAGGGTCAGGGTCACGGGTTTACACACTTGGGCTGGAATGACACATTATATTCTCGATTAAGCTAGAAATCTTCATTGATATTAAAACCTGAAATTTTTTATTGCAAAAAAAAATGATGAGAAATATATTTGTCAGAAATTTATCAAATTTCAATGTTGATGCGATAGTAAATGCGGCGATTTTCTTCACTAGAAGAAAATTGCCTAGTCTTCCGCTTGTACGAGATTTATTTTCTGGAGATCAACTAAGGCCCGAATTTTAAGATCTTAAGATCTATCTTAAGATCAAACTTAAGATCAGACTTTCCATTGAACTCAAGTTGGAACTTAAGTTCCAATTTAAGATGAATCTCAAGTTTGAACATGAGTGTCATTATAAGTTCATACTTGACTTCAAACTTTTAAGAATCATTATAAGTTCATACTTAAGTTCAAACTTTAATGCGAACATCAAATCGATCTTAAACCTAAGATCCATCTTGAGCTTAAACCTAAGATCCATCTTGAGCTTAAACTTAAGTTCTATCGAACTTAATTAATTTGGCCACTAATGTAAAAAAACACGGCCGACGGAGGCGATGAAAGAAGTTTGATCGAACTTAAGATCAAGTTCAAGATGGATCTTAAGATCAAACTTCAAACCAAGTTTAAGTTTGAACTTAATATCGATCTGAAGTTTGCGCTAAAGTTTGAACTCAGGTATGAACTTATAATGATACTTAAGTTCAAACTTGAGTCCAATGGAAAGTTTGATCTCAAGTTTTATGTTACGATCGATTTTAAGATAGATCTTAAGAACTCAAAATTCGGGCCTAAGACAATCTCGACGATGAGCACTATTTGAAAGTGATTTTCTTTGTCTGTAACCGTTCAAAAATTTGCGATGACGATTTTACGTAATTTTGAAAACTCTGCCGTGAGCAATCAAAATATAGGCCAAGAAATGTAGTAGGGCAGTCGGTCAAAATTCAAGTGGCAAGTGAAAAAAGTTCTTGTCTACACCCACTCCGTTGCTTTTTTTTCTGACGTTGGAGTGTAACATTCCGGTTACAGATAACAAACGAGTTGGAAAACGGTGTAAATGATAGCCATGGTATTCTTCGAATCAGTTGTTCTACAGATAGTCCGAGCAAGCTCGTCGAACGATCAAGTGTCAGCAGAAAACTGGTTTTTTTTTCGATAAGGAATCGAAAGGAGTTCTTCAGGTATTCAAAGATTGAAGTCATAAAACCGTCATGTTTGATACAAACGATTTTCCGAAAACTTCTTAATTTTTTTTTATTCATAAAAAAATCTAACTAAAATTGTAATTCATTTTTTAGTTCAATAGCTTCGAAATTGATCAATAAATTGAAAAGTAAATGAATCTCGTGTGTAATTTTACAGCTAGATGGATCAGTCCATGTCAAATCGACCAATAGTTGGAATCGACCCCTTTCAAATTCGATGAAATTTGGTCAGAAGTTTTATTTTATTATAAAACGAAGTTTTACCTATTCAAGGAAAAAAATTAAATTTTTTTTATCGAAAATTCAAAATTTCACCATTCTTTCGATTTTTCAAGTTTATTATTTAAATATCTCGAAAACTATTATAGTTACGAAAAAAACATTCTGCGTTCGTCGTAAGAGTACTTCGGGGTATGAAAAAAAAATATATTTCGAAATTTTTTTTTTTAAATGATTAATTTAATATTTTTAAAAATCGTAAAAATCCACGATCAACATTACATTTTTGGTTCAATAATATGAACGATTTCAAAAATATAATACGAATGGTTTTCAAAAATATGATTTTTTTTTACCAGAATTCAAAAATTCACATATACAATAAAATAAATAAATTTTTGGTTTAATTTTTTTTATATAGTACGTTGTATATAGTACGTTGTACTGGGTTCGTCTTAAAGAGGAGACTTCGGGCTACGTAAAAAAAAACATTCCGAAAAATAATATTGAAAAATGATGAATTTTGAATTTTTTAAAATCGTAAAAATCCACGTTCAACATTAAATGTTTGCTTCAATAATATGAACGATTTCAAAAATATAATATGAATAGTTTTCAAAAATATGATTTTTTTTACCAGAATTCAAAAATTCACATTTTTGAAAAAAAAAACGCAATTCTGAAAATTTAAGGATCTTTTAGAATCAATACAAGGTGTTATATTTAAAAAATTAATGGTAACGTGGATATTCACGATTTTTGAAAAATCAGAATTCTCCAAATTCATCATTTTTCAAAAGTTTTTTTCGTAATACTTTTTTTTCGTAGCCCCAAGTATACTCTTTAAGACGAACCCAGATCGTTTCTTTCGTAACTATAATAGTTTTCGAGATATTTCAAAAATAAACTTGAAAGATTGAAAAAACGGTAAAATTTTGAATTTTGCATAACTTTCGAAAAAAAAATTTAATTTCTTTCCTTTCGTAGAACTTTGTTTTATGGCCAAATTTCTGACCAAATTTCATCAAAATTGAAAGGGGTCGATCCCAACTATTGGTCGATTTGACATGGAACGACCTCGATATTTTTGTTTCATTTTAGCCAATGTTTATTGTAATTGAAAAAGTTTATCCTATCAATAATTAAAACGACAATAATCGTGATTGCTTTCGAGAAACTTGTTGCGATATGAAGTTAAATGAAAAACCGTTATAATAGCTCTGTCCTCGTTGATGGGCCGGAAGTGCATCCTCGTGTAACTCCAAACTTCCGCTCGTCGTGCACACAATTTGCGAAAGACCGTCGAATATTTTTTATCTGGGGAAAAACTCTTCTATACGTTAGTACAGATAAAAAAAATGTTGTCCGGAATCTTTGAAAAATGTGTTGAATGCACTGTGGCGAATATTATAAATACTGGACGAGAGTGAAAGTATTTTGTTACAGCATCAAATTTGTGGGTCACACGGTAAATAATTGGCAAGGCCATCCAGATGCCGAAACAACTATTTTTTTTTTTGGAGCTCTGCGATATTTCGTTATTGTACAATAACTCTGGGAATACATTTAAAGTGTCATCTCAAAATCGCTCTTGTCTTATTTAAATATCTATTTAATCGTTCAAGGATGAGAATTATATCTGTCGATAACAAAACGAAATTGAATGAACCCTATCGACAAGCCCCGGTGACGAATTAAAAAAAAAAATTATCTTCGAATTTTATCGCGATTGCATGAGAAGGTTGACCAATTAATGTGTAACCAGGAGAATTCTTTTCTTAACGAAATGCGACCTTAACTTTTTTTTAAATTGTTCAAAACGATGCGTATATCAGAATTGTAATCTTACGATCAAGAATCCCAATTATGGTACTTGTTGATCGGCCTTTCAAAAGTCAAGCCTCTTTCCAATTGAATGAGGTCATTTTTTTCAAGTGTTTATGAAAAAAAATTAATCTTTAGTTTTTTAACTATTTATAAATAAATATTTTTATTTATTATTTATTTATATTATATATATATGAGGCATTCCATACGAAACCGACCAGTCCGTAGCCCTGACTATTTTTGATTTTGTTAAAAATTTTCTATTTTTTGGACATACTATAAAAGCAGTTTTTCAGATTTTTTAAAGATTTCTGTCTTCTTTTTCAAATGCGCGTAACTTTAAAAAAACGGAGGTATCGAAATAAAATAGAAAATAATTTTTTTCGTCTTGATTTTTCGTTTTATAAAAAAAAAATATGAAAATAAATATTGATATTCATTTTCATATAATAGTGAAGGAAGAATCGGCTGCGATTCGCTCATTGGGTCCAAATGACAGTTGACTATTTTTTTTGGTATAACGTTTCGATCCATGTTCGGATCCTTTTCAGATTTATTATTTCTAAAATTACATTAATTTTTGTCTTATTTTGTATGATATGTTTTACATTATAAGCTTAAGTGTTATGTGTCATGACTGACCTGAATTTGTATGGGTAATTTTTGATCATTTGGTGAATCTTGGATAATATTCATTACGAATTTATTGTATCAAGACGGGTCGTTTTTTTGTGATCCTTGGTGTCTGCGAGAGGGAGGATTTTGATATTTTAATGCTTAGTTAATGTTTTTTGTGAGACCTTTGTGTACGTGTTATTTATCTATGAATTTCATGTTTGATATTTTCCAAGATTCATTTTTGATCAAAATTAACAATTTTCATTACATGGTCTTTCGAGAGCTGAGTAGCGACTGAGTATTGAGGCGAGTGAGGAGGTATTTATATTGATGGGGTAGTGTGATCGAGTATTGAAGAGTGGGGGGAGTTTGTCATGGTTGGGGAAGTTTGCCGTTAGTTGTTTTTCTTGCCGGACTAGATGTGTTAACCGGTTTTGGACCGGTTTTAAATTGATAACTGTTAGATTGGGTAATGAATTTTCAATTGATGGATGGTAATTTAAGGTTTTTCAGTTATTATTCAGAGTTTTATTAAATTATTGAATTATATATGTTGCTTAGTTTGTCGATGTCGATTCTAAAATTAATCGCTTTGCAATGTGCTTTAGTCTGTATCATTTCCAGAATTAATCGCTTATTGAGCCATTTTTCATGATTTAAAATTTTAACGTCGGCAAATTTGAAATTGTGTTTCAGTTCTATTCCATGTTTTGCTAACACTGTGTTTACTGTGTTAGTGTGTTTTAGACTATTTTTGTGTTCGTTGATTCTCGTTTTTAGATATCTTTTTGTTTGTCCTATGTACAATGCATCACAATCATTACAATCGATTTGGTAAACTACGTTGGATTTATCCATGTTGTCTATTTTATTTTTTGGGGAACCGGTGATAGAGTGAATATTGTGTTGGTTGTTAGTGACTAGTGTTATATTGAATTGTCGAAAAAGACGGACTAGTTGATGGTGAATATTTTCAGTATATGGTAAATTTATTCATCTGGAGGAGTCGAATGCGTTGTTATTATTTGATTGTGAATGAATTAATCTTAGTCTTTGTTTTATTATTTTTTCTGTGAAGGAAATTGGGTAACAGTTTTGTGTCATTGTGTTTTTGATTAGTTCAATGTTTTTTTGGTGGAAGGATGCGTGTGATAGTTTTATCGCTCTGTCTACCAACATCATGATAATTCCTTTTTTTTTGGCTAAGAGGGATGGTGAGAGAAGAAGTTTATGAATCGACCGGACCAAGTCGGTTTTCCGTACCAGTCTGTGATTATTGAGTTATTTTTCGGATTAGCAAGATGTCTAGAAATGGTAATTTGTTGTTTGTTTCTACTTAAACTGTGAACTGTACTTTAGTGTGGTATGAGTTCAAGATTTTAAGTGTTGAATCTATTTTGTCCGTAGGCAGAGCTATGATAATATCGTCTACGTATCTTTTGTAGATTGGTATCGTGAATTTCAGTATTTCTAAGCAGTTGGTTTCTAAGTCGATCATTACAATGTTTGATAATATCGGCTCTAACAATGAACCCATTGGTAAGCCGAATATTTGTTGATATATTATGTCGTTAAAGATAAAGTAGGTCGAGAACATTATGAATTCTATTGTTTTTATTACTTCGTTTAGTGGAAATTTTTCAGAGAAGAGATTTGATTTTTTTTGGAGGCTTTGTATGACTAATTCCAAAGGTACATTGGTGTAAAGTGAGATGACATCAAAGGAAATGAGTTGGTAGTTATCGGGTATTTTCATATATTTGTTTTTTTTTTATTTTAAACCCAAAATATTTTTTCTTCAACTTGAACCATTTTGATTTTTTTCCAAAAACTCACCACTTGTTAAGAGACATTTTTACAAGTACTGAAAAATTCCCAGCTTCTGATATTCATAACTTGTATTTTTTTAATCTATTTTTGAAGTCATAAGGTCATACGTTACATGTTATTTTTTTTTAGTGTTACATATAACTTCGACAATAGACAAAAAATATAAGTTATGAATATCACAAGCTGCGAATTTCTTGCTACTTGTAAAAATGTCTCTTTAGGAGTGGTGAATATTTTCAAAAAAATAAAAATGGTCCAGATTTAAAAAAAATATATATATATTACGGGTTTAAAACTGAAAAAAACATATGAATTAAAATGAATTTCGATATTTTTTTTGTATTTTTTTTATAAAACCATAACTCGGGACGAAAAAAAATGATCTTCTGTTTCTCTTCGATATCTTTGTTTTGTTAAAAGTTATGCGTATTTGAAAAAAATCTGTGCGAAATTTTTAAAAATGTATTGTGGTTGGAAGGTGAGACGAAAATCTAAAAAAATGTAAGACTGCTTTCAGTACGTACAAAAAAACAGAAAATTTTCACAAAAATAAAAAATGGGCGGGGTTACGGATTGGTCGGTTTCATATGGAGTGCCCCATATGTTATATAGATTATATATATTATTATTATTATATTATAATATATTAGGGTGATTGGTTTCAGGGCAACTTTTTTCTTACCCATCGTGCCCAAAAACGAAGTTTCGCGAAAGGGGGGTGTTGTCAAAAAATATTTAGAAGTCGCGAATCAAAATTGAAGGTTTCCCATTTGATTAACATTAAAAATAAATGTTCTCATTATTATTCCACGAATTTTGATATCGCGATATTTTCCGAGTGGGTTCTTATAGGAAATATGTTACTATACAATAAAGTTCATTGAGCCATGTCCGTAAATTCAACCGTTTCAGCGGTATCATTATTTCAAGTGAATATACGCCTCTTGGATAACTCTAGTGGCGCGGCGTTGTGGCAGATTCAGGCAACACGCGGATGTTAGAGTGCGGTCAGCTGTACGGTTCACGTTATTAATTCAGTTAAAAACGTTAAAAAGTGGGTTGTCAGATATTTTTAGAATATATAAAAGTGCTTATATATCGTGATATATTTCAAATATATCATAATCCACTTTTACAACTGGGATAAACGTTTCGAAAAATAATAAAAATGTGTGATTGAAATTTTCAATAAAGTCGATCAAAACTCATCGATATTTTATTTTTATACACCTGGAGAGACTTGAAAGTATGTCTGCAAAATTTAGAGATCATTTCGTGAACTTGAGGCATAAATATTTTGATATATTCAATTATATATTTGTTCATATATGATAAAAACAATCTCACGGAAAAAGAATAAATGTCGATGTATATAGAAAATATATCTCGAATATATTGAATACATTTTGTTGTAGAAATGAGATTTTCTTGCGAAATATACGTCAAATATATGTGAGAAATATATCCACATTGGATATGTGGAATTGATAGCGACTTGAGACAAGTACATTTACCTAACCTCACTGTCTCGAGGAGCCGCCGAGCAGCTGACTTATACATGGAAGTATATCTATATAAAAAAATCAATTTCTCAATATTTTCAATAAAATATACAGTTTAAAAAAATTTTAAGACATACGTATTGTTTATTATTTTTTTCTCTTTCCATTTATCCCAGAATGAACGCTGTAGCTGTCAAAATGTGGACGATATCGAATTTAAACTGTCATTTTCATATGTTTACTGTATGAGAAGAACGACCTTGAGTTGCCGCCGTTAACCGACAGTTGGCGTTGCCGTAGCATCGGCACGATATCCAAGAGGCGTATTGTATGAAAATATCTATTCAAACGGCTGTAACGCCTAAGCTATTAGATATATCGATTCAAATGAGAACTTTGTAGAGAAAGTAATTTGCTACAAAAAAGTTTTACAAGCCGAGCCCCTCAACTCTTTCTTAGGTATAGGTGCATGAAGTAAAATAAATACATATTTTTTTGTTTTGTTCAATCAAACGAACTCCATTTTCTATGAGATAGCATGTTAAAAATCATCAGAAAAACCATTCAACAAATGTCACAAAGAATTCCCTATGCAAATAAATCAATGAAACAAAGAGAAAAAAAAATCTATTCATTTTACTTCATTCATCTGTAACTGAGAAAGAGTTGAATCTACGGGCTCGGCTTATGAGACTTTTTTGTAGCAAATTACTTTCTCTACAAAGTTCTCATTTGAATTTTTTTTATAGATCAATAGCTTAGGCGTTACAACCGTTTGAATAGATATTTTCATGCAATAATCACTTGAAACAATGATACCGCTGAAACGGTTGAATTTACGGACATGGCTCAATGAACTTTATTGTATGATGAACCCACTCGAAAACTATCGCGATATCAAAATTCGCAGAATGGTAACACTAATAATGAGAAACAAAGTTTTTTTAATATTAATCAAATGGGAAACCTTCAATTTTGATTCGCGACCCCTAAATATTTTTTGACAACCTCCCCCCCCCCTTTCACAAAACTTCGTTTTTTGGTACCAACTAGAGGTTTTTGGGCACGATGGGTAAAAAAAAAAGTTGCCCTGAAACCAATCACCCTAATATATATTATATAATATATAATATATTTTTATTCATTATATTTATATTTATTTATTTATATTGATACACAAGCTTTAATAATTCTGTATAAAAAAAATAGTTTCATAATGTGAATACATGTAATAAAATAACCTAAATGTTGATAAAGATTCATTTTATCGAAGAGGAGAACGGAAAACCCAAAATATAAACTTTTACCTAATACACCTAAAAAAATACACTAATACCATCTCATTGAGGTTTCTTCTTTAAAGCCACAAAATTTTCCGATACATTTTATGTACTAATTACCAATGAAAAAGCTGTAACCCAATCAACTATCAACTATGACATACTTAACTTTCAATTATACACTGAGAAAACAATGTTATTTATGATGCAGTGTGCGAACTAATAAATGACCTTAGAGAGTTCTGGAAAAACCTTGACTGCTCTTTTATGTTCCTCGTGCGACAATCGTTTTATTAATTGAATAAAAATGTTCGTAATATGGAGACCAGTCCGTTTATAGAATTTCTCGAAATAGTCAAAAAGGTTTCTCATTGTTAATTTTTTTTTTTCAGTCGGACGAAGCGCAAGGCGAGGGAAACCGCTGAATGGATTCGCAAGCGCGAAAAATCCGTGTTTTTCGCGGTGACTTAACATTATGGTTTAGTGCTTTCATCATTTTCCTCATTACAATGTTGCCCGCTGCAAAAGCTTCGTACAGTATTGGGGTTGGCATCGCCGATTCCACAGGACCCGTTGCAGAAATTGTATTCGTACGTCTATTATTAATAATTAATGAATCAATTAATTTTCAATATCGTCTATATGCATGATATACAGGATATTCCATGTCAACGTCACCAACGACGGAACTTCACTATATCGCCCTTAATCCTTGATTTTTTTCATCCACGTTTGTACTGGGCTTTCAATTTAGAAAAGATTTTTTTTCGATCAACATTTGATTTAATTTATATTTTTTTCTATAAAAAAAACGATATTTAAAAGAGAAAAATCCCCACAATCAGTTTCAGTGACGATTATTTACTGATCGTAATGATGATCATTAACATGTAGTTATTTAATAAATTAATTTATGAGGCATTCCACGTCAAGTCGGCCTCCCCATTTTTTGAAATCGCCAAAAATTGCATACAAATTTTTAGAAAGTAGTTCTAACTGTGAAGAAAATTTGTGATTTGTTTCAGATTTTAAAATTACACATTTTAGCCGGAAAAAAATACAAAAATTTTGTTTGTCCCATTTTGTAACTCGAAAATTATTCATCGTACGAAAAAAAAATAAGACATAAAATTTAGCATTTTCAACGTGCTTTTTACTGACATTTTTTACAAACTCCTCCGAAAGCTCTATATGCCATTTTCGGAGAAAATAATATTTTGATATTTTTTTCTCAGAATTAGCATTTTTGATTCGTCTGTAGTTTTAACAGTTTTTTGCTTGATATATTTACAGACTACAGAAAAATTGGCTTAGTGGACAACCCATTCCTTCGCATGCGTTTTTCATCCCAAACGAATACACAAGTTTCTCTTGAACATTAACAGGGTTGACTATTTATAGATATTTTCTACAGCTCGCATTTTTATTTATTTTTTGTACTTTTTCAATTTTTTAAACTTTTTCCATTTTTATTTGTTTAAATATCTTTTTGTACATTTTAATAAACTTATTTATCAATGGACCCCTGTACACCGATAAAGTCTATTCAAATTTGAGTCAAAGGCTAGTCACACCTCTCAATTGCAAAAAGTAATTAATTTACCCTCTTTGGATACACCGACGTTTCTATGGCCAATGAATACTTTTTTAGTTCGATTTGGCTATGATTTTTGGGAATGAAGCAATGATACTGCTTTGTTCCTGGAATCGTCTTCGCAGTATCAAAACGAGATTATTTTATTATTTTTCTCTGTCTACGATTAATAATAATAAGATATCAAAATCTACAATATTTCGTTAAATCACTCTATAATGATACATTGTATCAATAAAAATGCATGCGAAGGAATGGGTTGTCCACTAAGCCAATTTTTTATAGTCTGTAAATATTATCACGCAAAAAACTGTTGAAACTACAGACGAATCGAAGATGCTAATTCCGAGAAAAAAAATAGCAAAATATTATTTGCTCCGAAAATGGCATATAGAGCTTTCGGAAGAGTTTGTAAAAAATGTCAGTGAAAAGCACGTTAAAAATCCTAAATTTTATGTCCTACTTTTTTTTTCGTACGATGAATAATTTTCAAGTTACAAAATGGGACAAACAAAATTTTTGTATTTTTTTTCCGGCTAAAATATGTAATTTTAAAATCTGAAAAAAATCACGAATTTTCTTGATAGTTAGAACTACTTTCTAAAAAATTTTATGCGTTTTTTGGCGATTTCAACAATTGGGGTGGCCGACTTGACGTGGAATGCCTCTTATATTTATTTATTTATAGAATTAAAATCGCAATTTGATAATCTTTTTTCGTTGAAGAATATAATATTTGAAAAATAAGGACGGACATAAAAAATGAAGAATCAAATTGGGAATGCCTGAATACATTTGCGGAAGAAATTATGAACCAAACTCGAGACTGTGAGGTTGACATACCTAAGAATACTCCCAATAGTAGATCAAGAACAGAATTTAATCGAAACATGATTGATTTTCTCGTCAGCTTGGTTACGCGAAAATGGATCAGAAAGGTGCTGGTCTTCATCTGCGAACGTTCTCCCGGGCATTTATAATTGACGATGGCGAAGACAGATTCGTCTTTGTGAGTGTGGAAAGTGCGATGGTCGGTCACGACGTAAGATCAGCGGTGAGTTCTCCAAAAAGTATTAACAATCGCAATAAATCATAGTCGTATAATGCTAAGCTTAAGAGTAGGCTAAATACCGACACTAACATCTCGAAATTGCCATCCAAACTTGCTCTTATACAAATGGATGGAATTGAATAAAATTTTAACAACATCATCAGAACAATGGCAGGAATGGAGCCTCACTAAATTTTTTTCGAAAAACAAAAAAAAATTCCAGATTCACTTACCACCAAGAAACTGTAATTGAAAAACTTAAATTATTAAACTTTGACTGCATTTCGGGTAAAACCAAGAGTGAGGCTCCATGAAGAACGCCACGACACAAATATCGAGACGTTTTCGACATTATTTTATCAAAATAACACGCCGTAAGTTTGGATGGCGCATCAAGAGATAAATATCGATAAATTGTAGTTTTATTGAAAAACGAAATGGCGAAATGTAGTTCACAGACGTGCGAGTGAGGGCAGCACCATGGATTCTGACGAGTAACCTATAATATTTAGGGGGCTCGATTGAGTTCGTTGGCATTAGCTGTAACGCATTTTAGCTCTCAATTGACAATTAATTGTTAATTAATTTATCTCCCTCTTAATTGTCAAAATGTAATTAATTTTCATCCACGGTTGTCAGAGAAAGACTGGACAACGATGATACGTCGATAATGTAGGGATTGAATAAAAATGGTATTTAGCCTCCTCTTAAGGGGGAATATACACTTGGAAACGGAAAAGAAGGTAATTCTCGAGAGTTTTTTCCAGGGAAACTGTTGGAATGATCAGAACGGGGTTTTTCCTAGTTGAAAATATACATGTTCAAGAATATTTTCAAGAAAATTGTCAAAAATTACGTGAATGAAAAAACCAAAACGGGATACTAAAATAGATACCATTATCTTGTCTTTGTCATAGCCGATTTAAAAAATATTGATTTTTGACAAAATGGTGGACGCGTGAACTCAACGTAGCTATTTTCTGGAAAAAAATTCGTTCGTATTTTGACAAAAAATAACTAAAAATCGGAAAGAAAACCTATGACAAAGACTAGATAATTATGTATACAACAACCACAAAAAATTTTAATTTAATCGGTTTAGTGGTTTTCGAGATATTTTGGGTGACGCGTTAAAATAACCCTATTAAAAAATAACACCCGATAAAATAACACGCAAAAATACCACACTCCAAAATAACACAACGTTTAAATAACACACTCCAAAATAACACAGCGTTAAATTAACACCTTCCAAAATAACCCAACGGTAAAATAACATACACCAAAATAACACTAGTATCGTAATTTTATTTTTCATGCGTATTTGTATATGCAATTTTGTGTAAAAAGTAGTTTAAATCTTAATGTTGTGAGCAGCATCCCTTAAAGATTCTATAAGCTATTCGACGAATGTTTGATTGATCCGAGCTCATGGGTGACACGTCTAAATAATACTAGTAAATGACGACATTTGCGTTCAGGTGGGGGAAGCCCAAATTTGCTACTGGAATGAATATCCTCGTTGCACAGATGTCAACCCTCGTTACTTTTGAAAGCGCGTTCTTTTTTAATTTTCTCTATAAAATGGTAATAACTGATCATTTTACAAAAATAACCCACAGAATTTGTACCTGGATATGTTAGCAGTTTGTATAATAAATGACCTTTTTTTACTACTTCTTACTAATTTCATGCTTTTTCCGAAAAAAAAGTTGAAAAAATAGAAGCTGGAGTTATTTTACAATCAATGTTTGCTGAAACATTTTCATATGTCATATCGGATTTTTGAAAAAAATTTCAGATTTTTCGCAAAAGATTTTTTTATAAATTTATTTTGCTTGTAAATGGTTTCGAAAAATCTGAACTTTGTTTTCAAAAATATATAAAAATGTTTCAGCAACCATCCATTGTAAAATAACTCCCCCTTCTAATTGTTTAGCGTTTTTTTTCGAAAAAAGCCTGAAAATAGTAATCCCCCTACTCCGGCTCTAAGCATTAGCTAAAAAAAATTAGAAGCGGGGGTGACTTTACTATTGATGGTTGCTGAACATTTTCATATGTCATATCGGAACTTTTAAAAAAATTTCAGATTTTCCGAAACCATTTATTATAGCAAAATAAAGAAAAAAAAAATCTCTTGCGAAAAATCTGAAACAAATTTCAAAAATCCGATTCAACATATGAAAATGTTTCAGCCACCATTCACAGTAAAATAACTCCTGCTTCTTCTATTTTTTACGTTTTTTTTTCGGAAAAGCTTGAAAATTGTAAGAAGAAAAAATCTCCCCACTCCTGCTATGAGCTTACAAATTTTGATATCTGACACACGATTTTTCAGAATTTTTCAGATTTTTAAATTGTGTCGATCGATAAAATCGTTTAAAAAATTGTAGAAAATTTAAATTAAATCTGAAAAATAAAAAAAACTGGGGGCCTTTCAAAGTGAGAACAATCATATGAAAAATCGCGAGCCAAATCTGAGAGGTCGAGGGTCAGACCCAGGTCGAAATGGTATGGAATGACACATACGGAAATTTATATATTTAAAATATATGCAAAATTGCGTACGAAATATATTCAAAATATAATTACCGTATATAATTGAATGTATTTAAAATATATTTTAGATATATATAAAATATATTTAAAATATATTTTAGATATATGTAAAATGTACGACACATACACACAATATACCCAGCAAACACACTTGGATGATTTACGAAACATTTACGTATAATTGAAATGTAATAACTACGTCATATAATGTTCATCACAAATTCGTAAATTTTTCATAACGCACGTAAACGAGATGTATATAATACGTCCTGACGATATGTAGTAAGGATGTCAATGAAAGATGTAGGAATTACGAAAAACTATAGACATCACAAATACGTAACATTGATACATCAAGATCTCGTCACTCTTATACGAGATATTTACATGTACTGTAAACTTGTCAAACTGTTACGAGTCGATGCTGTAACAATTATAGAACATTAGTGATATTATAATCTCGTAGTATAGGCTACGTAGCAAATATGTCACACTGTGACATAAATGTTATAAGACATTCCTTGTAACAAATCCGTAACAATTATAGAACATTGCTGTAACAATTATAGATATTGGTGATATTATAATCTCGTAGTATAGGCTACGTAGCGAATATGTATAATGTGTGACATTAATGTCACAAGTCATTTCTTGTAACAAATCCGCAACATATACGTATCATATATTACGAGAAATGTCCTCAATCATTTTAAGGTTATGTCGATTAAGGAACGTAAACAATATGTGAGTGTAAAGTTCAAGGAGGTGATATCGAATAATCCAGCGTAATACAGAATAAACCAGAATAATACAGCATACATTGCAAGAGGTAAGTTTAATGTGATCCCTTTATTTAAAAGAAAAAAATAAGTTATATGGGTATTTGCCGTGATGGAAAAACACCCAGGAATTTCCCTTACTCGGTTTATAACCTTATTCGCGTTGCACGTTCGCTTAATTTCTCTTTGCCCTTTCTTTCTGTGTTGCAGGCCTGTTTTGAAATTGATAGCCTATTTTCAATTTTCCAGGCATTGTCCTGGTCACAATTTTGACTTTAATCAAAATTTGCCGCGCTCATCCCATAATAAAAAGTGTTACGAAGGAAATGAGACGTCGTAGAACAAAATCTATCTAGCAATTCTTTCTGAATCATGCGCAGAGTGTAAGAACCCAGTTTTGAGTTTTTACACTCTGTGTAAAAACCTAGCTTTGAGTTTTTACACTCTGCAGCTGATTCAGAAAGAATTGATAGACAGATTTTGTTCTACGACGTTTCATTTCCTTCGTAACTCATTTTCCCATGGGATGAGCACGGCACATTTTTTTTGCTCTTTATTTCAGAGTTGCAGGCCTGCTTTGAAATTGTTAGCCTATTTTGAACTTTCCAGGCATTGTCCTGGTCACAATTTTGACTTTAATCAAAATGTGCCACGCTCATCCCATCGGAAAAAGTGTTACGAAGGAAATGAGACGTCGTAGAAGAAAATCTATCTAGTAATTCTTTCGGAATCATGCGCAGAGTGTAAGAACCCAGTTTTGAGTTTTTACACTGTGTAAAAACCTAGCTTTGAGTTTTTACACTCTGCGCATGATTCAGAAAGAATTGATAGACAGATTTTGTTCTACGACGTCTCATTTCCTTCGTAACTCGTTTTCCCATGAGATGAGCACGGCATATGTTTTTTGCTCTTTATTTCAGAGTTGCAGGCCTGCTTTGAAATTGTTAGCCTATTTTGAACTTTCCAGACATTGTCCTGGTCACAATTTTGACTTTAATCAAAATGTGCTGCGCTCATCCCATAGGAAAAAGTGTTACGAAGAAAATGAGACGTCGTAGAACAAAATCTATCTAGCAATTCTTTCGGCATCATGCGCAGAGTGTAAGAACCCAGTTTTGAGTTTTTACACTCTGTGTAAAAACCTAGCTTTGAGTTTTTATACTCTGTGCATGATTCAGAAAGAATTGATTGACAGATTTTGTTCTACGACGTCTCATTTCCTTCGTAACTCATTTTCCCATGAGATGAGCATGACACATGTTTTCTGCTCTTTATTTCAGAGTTGCAGGCCTGCTTTGAAATTGTTAGCCTATTTTGAACTTTCCAGGCATTGTCCTGGTCACAATTTTGACTTTAATCAAAATGTGCCACGCTCATCCCGTGGGAAAAAGTTTACAAAGGAAATGAGACGTCGCCAGCAGTTTATCAGCATAGAGTATAAAAACTCAAAACTAGGCTTTTCAGGGCACCGGTGCACCTTGAGGGTTCTACCTAGTCCCAAAAAATTGTTCATTTGGTACCTCAAATGGTGGACGATACATCATATTTGTAGGTATTCTACAAAAATTATAAATTATTAATTAAAATGTACTTTTCAAATGTTAAAATAAAAATAAAATTCCAACCTAATATGTAGGTTGGAAATACATAAATTTCTTGTAATTTGTTGATAAAATATGTATATACGTAAATTACCTGTAACCACGAAATCACATTGACATCATTGTTACGAGTATTATGCACCAGGGTTACGTTTCGTTTCGTAGGAGTTACATCAATGAGCTGAGTTTGTTACAACTATGATCTGAGTTTGTTACATCTATTATCTGAGTTTGTTATGGCTATGTGATGAGTTTGTTACATCTATGAGCTGAATATGTTACATCTTGGGCATGAGTTTATTTCATTATTATTCCTCGTAGATGTTTCGTATCTGTGACTTGTTTATAGGATGACATATTTGAGAACAAACTCTGCTTCATTCACGGAGTTTGTGACATAAATGTTATGTCCAATGTAACACACGTTACGTAACATTTTCGTAACTATTTCGGAACTGTGTTTGCTGGGTATATTTTAAATATATGATGCATACATCTGAAATATAGATTAAATATATGTTGCATGTATTCCAAATATAGTTGAAAAATGGGCTGCATACATCCCGAATATGGGTTTAATATGCGATACCCGTGTAGAAATTTCCGAAAATTGAAAATTCTCTTGGAGAATCAAATACAAAAGTACGAGTTCATGAGAAGCCAGCAAGAATTCCTTATATGGCTTCATTTACGCCGGACTTGTGTTAATATTCCGTTCTCGCGCCCGCCTTTATAAGCATACTCGTCGCGTTCTCCGTATGGGGGTTCAGCGGTTGCCGCTCTGCGACATCTCGCGGCGAGTCTAGAAACTATCGCAACGCTGTCTATACGTTACGAACATGTGGCAGGCGGCCGATTGCTTGTTCTCGCGGGATAAACATTATAATGTAAATCATAATGAAAAGTGTGAATACAATAAACTTAAATAATTAAATAAATATTATGTTAGTTAGTTAGTTATGCTACCATATATGTTGCATGTATGGTAGCATATATTAAGAATGTATGTAGAATATATGGGAGATACATGTGAGTCACACCTATCTCTCATATATGTTGCAAATATATCAGCATATATTAAGAATATATGTCGAATATATGAGAGATATATGTGAATCACACCTATCTCTCATATATGCAACATATATGGGTGGATTAAAAATATATGTACATATATTCGAAATATATCCACATATATTTTGCGTATATTAAAAATATATAAATTTCCGTGGGGACGATACGATCTCGATTTAAGCAAAAGCGGCGGGACTGGCACCGCTAGACACTTGCTTAAATCGAAGTTGCGCAAATGTCACCCGTGCGTCCACGCGCATCTCACACCAGTCGGGAGCCCAGTCTGCTCTCACACCGGCGCTCTCACACCATGTGCCACGTCGATCGATATCCGCTGCATCGTGGGGACTCTTGCTTATATCGAAGCTGCTTAAGTCGAGATCGTAGTGTACATGTATAGGGTTTAGCCTGCGAGAGAATGAGATAGAATACAGATATACAGTCTATCCTATTATCTTCGTCCCCGCTTGATCCTTTGAGTGAGTCTCGATTTTCATCTCAAGTTGCGGTGAATATAAAGAAAAAATAGTTAAATAAATGACTTAACAAATAACTATAAGAAAAAGCTAAATAAATAATTAAACAAATAACTAAATAAACAACTAGATAAATAAACTAATAAATAACAATAATAAATGGTTATATATATGAAGCATTCCATACCAAATCGACCAATCCGTGAACTCGACCATTTTTTATTTTGTTGGAAATTTTCTATTTTTGTTTATACGTACTGAAATCAGTCTTTCAGAATTTTTTTAAGATTTTTATCTCCATTCTTCTTACCATGATAAAATTTTAAAAATTTCACACAATTTTTTTCAAAATGCTCGTAACGTTTTGAAAAATAGAGATATCAAAATAAGATAAGAGATCATTTTTTTCCATATTGAGTTGTAGTTTCATGTCAAAAATACATAAAAAAATATTGCAATTAATTTTCATATGTTTTTTTTAGATTTAAACAGTATTTGTATTTTTTGTTATCAAACTACAACTCAAGACGGGAAAAAATGATCTTCTGTTTTATTTTGATATTTTCGTTTCTTTTTAAAGTTATGAGAGTTTGAAAAAAATGGTGTCAAATTTTGAAAAATTCATTGTGGTTAGTTCGAGTGAGACAAAAATCTAAAAAACTCTTAAGAAACTGATTTCAGTACGTACAAAAAAATAAAAAAATTTCAACAAAATAAAAAATAGTCGGGTCTACGGATTGGTCGGCTTGGTATCGAACACCTTCTACATGTATTTAACCCGCTGAGGGCCATCTGGGTCTACAGCGAACCAGTGCCATCTTTAAAGTCCTGTGTGTAGTAAGAGAAATAAGCGAACGCCCGCGCTTTTGCTCGGTAAATTAGGCGTAAAATATGATCTATCGAGCAGGTACAACATCTGTCTCAGTCGGTCTCTGGTCTTCGTACGAAACACTTAAGTAGCGATTTTTGGGTCGCTACAGACCTAGGGTGAAAATATACTTTTCCAAAAACTCATGAAAAGGACTTTCACCATCTTGTAGCTGGGAGTCTCTAGTTTGCAAATCACTATAACCAAATCTATTTAGCGTGATAACCAAAGGAAGAATCGTTAAAAACATCCAACAAGTTCTGCAGGCCAATTTTTGGGCTTTGTTTTGTACTTATTCACAGTGTTTTTTTAAATGAAAATATCGATTGTGGTCTTGCATATTCTCATTCCTGAAGTTGTAACGATTCGATTTCACTATTTACGAGTTAGAAAATTTTGTTTTAAACGTGTTTTATAAGCAAAAGAAGTTGTGGGTCACTGTAGACCCAAGGTGGACCGGTTCCGGACGCCAGAAACGGTGGGCCTCATCGGGTTAAATAAATTACTATAATAGATAGTTAAGAAACATATTTTAAAATTTTCCTAACTTGGCATAACTCCTTAAGATCCATAGTAACGATTATTGAACGATTATTTTTTTCTATCGTAGGTCATAAAAAGATTGCAGAATAATTATGGTGATCTGTACAATGAGAGGAACGTGATGATCAGTGCCACTCACACTCACTCAAGTCCAGGAGGATTCATGGCGTTCGTTCTCTTTGATCTCACAACTTATGGCTTCATAAAACAAAGCTTCACAGCTCTAGTCAGTGGAATAGCCAAGGTAAACATTTTCTTTTGATTAGTACTAACATTTGTTTGTAGGTTATCAGAGATCGACATTAATGATTAATTCATTAATATTTTTTGTTTTTATCGTAATTACATTCGTCAATCCTTAATTGAGATTGCATAAATTTTGATTACATTGTTAATCGTCAATCAGGATTGACGATTATGCATTAACTGATTAATTGTTAATTTAGATAACAATGAACCCGATTACTGAAATAATCAGTAATTGAGTATAGACAGAATGCATTATTCCATTAGTCGGTTAAAGCAAATGATTCAGGTGATCCATTAATCGTCAATCGACTTGAGTAATTACTTGATTACTGGACAAATGATTAATCACTATTGACAGTTATTCGATTTCGTCATTAATCATCAATCAGAAGTAGCGATTATTTGGCCACTTTTAATCGGGTTTAAAAATTATTCATTACTAAATCAATCGATAATTGAAAAAGCATGATTGTTGGTTATTCCCATTAATCCTTAATCGAAGTCAAGTTCGTTGAAATTACTTCATTAATTGTTAATCAAAATATGGAACTTCTTGATTATTCTATTAATGGTTTGGGAAATTTTTTTCCACGACTTAACATGGATTTATGTGGACATTTCCAACATTACCATGTTGTCATTCGACGAAGGATGATTTTTATGGTATCCATGCATTGGATTGCGTGGATGTGGGTAATTTTTCAACTTTTCTATGCAAAATAGAAAATGTCATACCATACCATAAAAATAAAATACCATAACATACCATACCATGCCATAAAAGGTAATTTTTATGCACCCCAAACATCGGTTTCCGTGGGCGGAGGTATTTTTTTACTGTTTTACGTAAAAAACCTCTCACACGCAATACGGCACATGGAGTGAATAATGTGCATTAATCGTATAAATTTTTATTCAATTAATCGTTAACGGAATAATCAAAGAATTATTGATGTCGATTACTGAATGAATATGTAATCGACATTTTTTTTTCACTTCAATTAATGATTGATTGAAATAATTTGTATTCATGGATTTTTATTAATAAATAATGGAATAATTGAAAACTTTCTAATGAAGATTACTCATTGCTGAAATAATCCAATTTTTCAAAATTCTCATTGACAATTAACAAAGTAATAGCTAAATTTTCATATTCAATTACCTATTCACGAAATAATTAAGAAAAGTATAAATATGATTACCATTTGCCAGAATAATTGATTAATCGGCCTTTCTGATTAATGATTGATTGAGTAATCAATAATCGTTGAATGATGATTAATCATTAACCGAAAAATTGGGCTTCATAAAGACGAATTACCGATTACTCAAGTAATTATCAACAAATTATTGAGATTATTAAATCTATAATTAATCACGAAATTCTTCCCTGGAATTATGAATTGATCACGTAATTATATAATCATAATTTCAAATTATAATTTTGCCGATCCCTGTAGTTTATATTATTTTCACAAATACAGACCAATTATCTTTTGGAGTCTTATTATTTAGAAAATAATAAGAGTGATTATTTATAAAAGTGTTATTATTCATAAAATAATAAGACTATAGTAAAGTCTTGTTATTTTAGTGTCAATAATCGAGTTATCATTGCCTGATGATTTCTATCTCGTTCAAAATTTATTATAGTCTCGTTTTTTTTACAAAAGATTATCAAAATTTTTATTTATCCAGAGTATAGAGCAGGCTCACGATGCCGTTGTTCCGGGAAAAATGTACCTCGGTTATGGACAAGTTAACGACGCAAATATCAATCGAAGTCCTCTGGCCTATCTGAACAATCCTGAAGCCGAGAGAGCAAAGTAAGTGCACTGTAAAAAATTTTTGTTTGAAAATTAATATACCGGTTTAGGAAGTTCATTTGCATAAACCGTCTATAAAAAATCAGGCACAGGCGGGTTTGAAATTTAAATACACTATATATTAAAAGAATTGAATATTTTCTCAAGATTCATGCAGGGAAATACTACAAGAGTATTAGATTTAATATACTTTGTTGTACGAGACACAGAACAGCGGTGTATCCAGATTTTAATATACTATTGTATATTAAAGTCACCTGTGTTTAAAAAAAAAGAATCTCGTTTCTCATAATTCAACAATGAACATGAAAATTAATCTACCCAGTTATTAGAGATACAAAGCAGCGTTGTGTCAAAATTGATGAACTGGTTCTGGAATTCCAAATGCTCATCCGTAGTAATTTTCAAGTTTTCATTGATTTTTAAGGTCCATCTCATGAAAATTACTTAACCGTAATTATAATTAATTGTTGTTAAACATGTTACAAAAAATATATAGCCCTTGCAAAATAATTTAATATGCATAGTTTAACGGCCCCAAAAAGAGACCAATAGAAAAAAAAGAAAAATCGGCGCGAATTCTCTGATCTAATTTTTCTGTCCAACCGGGATTCGAATCCTCGACCCTACCTACCTATCGTACCTAACTACCTAACACGCTACCTATTATACTATCGACTACTTATGAACTTTTTCTACTTGTGTGATATATAAATGCTGGAATGCCGAAAAAATAATGATATGCGCTTTTGAATGTGTGATACTCGGTGAAAGTTGTTTTTCTGATTCACGAATTCGAATCTTAATTCGAAATAGCTAATTTCATACCATTCAAAATGGCGGATCAAAATGCAACAATGATTTATTTTTAATTAAACTTGGCCATCGAGAGTTTTTGGGATCGTTGATCATCAATTTAAACTGAAAATTCTGAAATTCAAAATGACGCCTCCAATATGACGGCGGATAATCCAGATGAGACTTAGTCTGCCTTTTCATTATTTCTGTGTATGGATATTCAAAACGGTTTATTAAAATTCAAAATTTCTCTACTACTAATCGAATTAACACCCAAAAGTAGTAAATGTTAGTTGCCAAGTTGAATAAAACGATGAATGATCATAAAGTAAATTGGAAAATTCGGAATATTTCAATGTTCATGTATAAATTCCAAATCGGAAGTAGTATATTCTTCATACTCCTCTGCATTTTTCAGTTACCGATATACAACAAATAAAAGTAGCATTTTTCAGATACCGGTTATATAAATTTACTAGACTTTGCGATTGTATTTTTCATACAATTTCACAAAACCTGCATATTAATTTTTATTTTTATGCATGGCTATTCAAGAAAGTGTATTAAAATTCCAAATGTGTGTACCACTTATTGAGTTCATACACCGGTGTAGTAACTTTAAGCCATAAAATGGAGAATTACGATAAGAAATTTTATAAATCCTTCGACGATATATTGATATCAATATAAATATATTAATTTTAATGTACGACGTTATATTATTTAAATACTAGTCCATTAATTTCGCTTTCATATACCAAGATTTGTAAATTCAATATTACTTTGTATAGTAAATTCACAAATAATTTCTGCAATATTATTTAGACACTGGTCATACAAATTTACGAGATCTTGCGAATGTATTTTTCATACAATTTTACGAAGTCTGCATATTAATTTTAATTTTCGTGCATGGATGTTCCATACGGTGTATTAAAATTCCAAATCGGGCATACCACTTATCGAATTGGCAGTACCATAACTGGGTTCTTTATATCTCTATTCTTAAATAACTTTATGTGTAATTTCTCTACTCCGACAGAACTCTATTCTTAAATATCTCTAATCTTTAGTCGTGCCAGAACTCTATTCTTCATTTCTCTATTCTTAAATAAGTCTATGTTAAAAAATCTGTTGTCTGACATATCTCTAATCGTAAATATGACTATTCTTAAATAACTCTGTGGTTAATTAACTGTGCTCTCATAAAACTCTATTCTTAAATATTTATTCTCGAAAATAAGTCTACTCCTAAATATCTCTATTCGGAAATAACTCTACTCCTAAATATGTCGCATTGTAAAATTTCTATTAGAATAAATCTCTATTCTTAATAAATTCGAGAAAATCTCTATGGCGAAATATCTCTATTCTTACAGATCTCTATTCCGACAGATCTCTATTCTGACAAATCTTTCATTTTTTTTGGTACGACTAATAGAGACATATTCCGGAACAGACAAGTGACGGAGAGATATTTCGGAGTAGAGATATGTCAGAATAGAGATCTGTCGGAATAGAGATCTGTAAGAATAGAGATATTTCGCCATAGAGATTTTCTTGAATTTATTAAGAATAGAGATTTATTGGAATAGAAATTTTACGATACGACATATTTAGGAGTAGAGTTATTTCCGAATAGAGATATTCAGGAGTAGACTTATTTTCGAGAATAAATATTTAAGAATAGAGTTTTATGAGAGCACAGTTAATTAACCACAGAGTTATTTAAGAATAGACATATTTACGATTAGAGATATGTCAGACAACAAATTTTTTAACATAGACTTATTTAAGAATAGAGAAATGAAGAATAGAGTTCTGGCACGACTAAAGATTAGAGATATTTAAGAATAGAGTTCTGTCGGAGTAGAGAAATTACCCAGGTGGGATTTAACAAATGGCCCGACGTTGGGCCAGTACTAAATGCCAGGCGTACAGGCTTGGCCCAAAGCTGACTCCCAGTATCGGGCCAGCATTATGCCGGTACTGGTTTGTTAACCTCGGCTCAACTCTGGCATGCAATGTCGGCCCAATACTGGTATTACATGGCGGCCCAGCGCTGGCATACAACGCCAGCCCAGCGCTGGCATACAATGCTGGCCCAGCGCTGGCATCAAATCGTGGCCCGGCGTTGGCATTGAATGACGGCCCTGTACTGGCATCCGATGCTGGCTCGACGCTGGCATTCAATCATGGCCTAGTACTGGATATAAATAGGTGGATATAAATAAATGTTAATGCGGATCGCATTAAGAAATAATTTTCAAACTCAGACCAGATTATATAAAAATGATTATAGAAATATTTATTTAATATTCAACAAACGTATTTGTGAAGTAAGAAAAAAAAAACAATTAATTGACGTCTTGATTAAGTGATTCTTCATTTGGCGATTCGTCAAGTGATGAAGAAACTACTTCATCCTCGATGTCATCGTTGTCATCTTCGACAATGAAATGCGAATTTTCAAGGTTAGAAAATTGAAACGTTACAATCGGATCCATCAAATCGCGATCATTTTTTTTTTGCTTTTTCGCCGGTTGTTCTATATCTTCCTCACTGATTATTTTCGGAACGCAATTTTTTTAAAAACGGTATTTTTTCACTCTCGAAATACTGGAACGTGGTTTCAACATTTTTTACGATGATCGAATGACATCTACGTGTGCGAACATAACCTCCTAAACATACCGAGTGTATGGGATAACCGGGCCTGGCCCAGCACTGGCATAACGGCTGGCCCAGCACTGGCATAACGGCTGGCCCAGCACTGGCATAGCGACTGGCCCAGTGCTGGGCCAGCCGTTATGCCATTGTTGGCCCGACGCTCAGTTTCAGCGTTGGCCCGACGTTGGCTTCAAAGGTTGGCCAGACTTGGCCCGAGATACAATGCCAGCATCGGCACACTGCGTTGGGCCAATGCTGGGCCATGTGACAAGCTCTGGCCAATCCCACCTGGGTACACATAGAGTTATTTAAGAATAGAGATATAAAGAACCCAGTTATGGTACTGCCATCGAATTAATATGTGATGTGATATGTGTAGTGATTTTACCTAATATAGGTAGAATTACGCTAAATATTTTCAAAAATCATACGTGGATATATTGATATCAATACAAATTCATGACTTATAATATACCACGATTAATTGTACAATGTCGGTGCATTAATTTCGATTTAATATATCAAGTTTTGTAAATTTAATATGCCTCTGCATAAGAAATTTACAACTAATTCTAACAGTGTGGGTTTCAATTGAAAAAAATAACACATGGTCAAACAGCAAGGAAAACCATCGATTTCTCTGAGGAAGATTTTTTTGTCTTCAGTGAAAAATTTTGACTTCACGTTGAATCGTTAAATTGCAAAGTATTTTAATTTCAATCCTTTGTCAACTAGATATGAGCACGATGTGGATAAAATCCTGACTCAACTGCAATTCATCGCAGCGGATGGTCGTCCAATGGGTGTGATAAACTGGTTCGCCGTACATCCAACCAGTATGAACAACACAAACAGACTGGTTTCAAGTGACAATGTTGGCTATGCCGCTCTACTATTCGAAAAACGCATGAACAAGAACGCGATGATTGGAAAGGTCAGTTTTCAATGGAAATTGGATCAAACAGCGTGAAATACGAATTTGTATCCGTAGAAACTATAATACCATCATTTTTTACTACACCTCCGCTATTTTTGTGTAACATTGATTTTGCTGATTCTCAACCTCACTAAAAATTAGAGAATGATAGTCACCGATTTATTGTTTTATTTATCCCTAAGATACCATTCAACATTATGAACATATGATTAAATTTTACAGAAAGGAAAATATTTCCCATAGATAGAAGTATTTTCTAGACATGACAATATATTTTAGAATTGGGAACAATTTCTAGAGATGGAATCGCAAACTTTTTCCAAAATCGCGATATATTCTAGAAATGGTAAAATTTAATAGAGATTGCAACATTTTTGAAAAATTGCAACATTCCTAAGAGTGACAACATTTCTAGAAAAGGCAACATTACTAAAACTGGAAACACTTTGAGAAACGAAAATATTTTCTAGAAACTACAAAATTTCCTAAAAGCCACAAAATTTTTTAGTGCGATTTTCATAATGAGTTATGATTAAATTTCGATTTTATGACATTATTTCTCTACAAAATGCAATAATTTTCATTAGCTAACAAGAAACGATAGTATATCTAGCAATATATTACCATTTGCTTATCTTCAAACTTCACAGATACGAAAATATTTCCCAGAGATAGCATTATTATTTTCTAGACATGACAATATATTTTAGAACAGGGAATATTTTCTAGAAATTGAATTATTTTTTAGCAATGGAAAGATTTTTTAAAATTGGAAAAATTTCATGAAATTGAAAACTTTTTCCGAAATCGCGATATTTTCTAGAAATGGTAAAATTCATCACAGATTGCAAAGTTTTTGAAAAATTACAATATTCTCAAAAGTGACAACATTTCTAGAAAAGGGAACATTACTAAAATTGGAAACATTTTGAGAAGCGAGAACATTTTCTAGAAACTGCAAAATTTCCTAAAAGCTACAAGGTTTTCCAGTGCTATATTCATTATGAGTTATGTTCGAAATTCGATTTTATGACATCATTTCTCTACAAAATGCAATAATTTTCATTAGCTAACAAGAAGCGATAGTACATCTAGCAATATATTACTTTTCGTTTATATTCAAATAACGGTATGAAATAAGTTGCCGTGGTGATTTTTTTTCAAAGAGAGAGGGACTGCTCATGCTAATTGATGTCATCTCTGGTGCTATATTTCCAATAATCGATTTGCAAGTTATTTCTTTGAAATTGGAAATCCATGAAAACATGTTCCTAGTAACGCTAACATTCCTGTCAACTGATAAAAAAAAATTACATGTCTAGTAGACTGATTAAAAAAAGCGGCTTTTTTTTCGAAATCCCCTATTAAATACTTTTGGGGAGGTGAAAAAAGATGCCTGTTGAAAGCAGAGCTCTTAATATTAATATTTAGAATATGCTCATTGCATATTTCAATTTCCCATTTGAATAACACATGAAAAAAAAATTTCAAACTTTGAAATGTTATACCTTGGTTTCAAGTCAATGTACCGAAATGACCGATACATGTTCGATCGAAAAAAAAATTCCCATCTGGGCTTATTTCACAAAACACCACTCTGGAATTTTTTTAGGATCTATAAATGACTTCAGAGTTTAAAAAAATGAGAAGAAAAAAAATTGAAAGTGATAATCCTCGAAAAAATTTTGATTTTTTTTTTAACCGAAAAAAAAATAGAAGAAAAAGTCGGCCCACTCTATGTTGGACGGCATTTTTTCCGGAATTGATTAAAGTATTTTTTGAGTGAAAAAAAAATAAAAAATGGGGATCGAAAAAGTGAAAAATGTCATAGATTTGAATATTTAAAAATTTTTTGGTGTTTTTTTCGGAAAATAAATTTTTAGAGACGAAAATTTAAAAAAAACGTCTCAATTAGTGAATTTTTCAAGAAATGATAGCTATTTGAAAAAAAAGTTTTTTTTTGGGTTGGGTAAAAAAAATTGAAAATTTTCTGAAAAATGTTTATAATGGGGTAGAGAAGGAAAACAAAAATTCAGCCAAATTGAAAGGGGTCAGATTCAAAAGTGGTCGATTTGACATGGAGTGACCCATATATATTAGACCGTGAATAACTGTTGAAGGAGTGAGTTTATCAAAAAATCACAAGAGACCTTTTTCTTAGAGCATTCAATTCCCTACAAGAATATGTATCGTTTATTTCGGTAAATTGACTTGAGATCGAGGTATAAAATTTCAAAGTTTGAAAACTTTTTTCCTGTGTTATTGGGAAATAGAAATATGCAATGAGAATATACTAAATATTACTATAAAGAGCTCTGCTTTTAACAGGCACATTTTTCCACCTCCCCGAAAGTATTTAATAGGGGATTACGTAAAAAAAATAGTCGCTTTTTAGGCACTCACTCATTTATGACAGAATATCCGTCGCATGTCCGTCCAGACCCAGATCTCAGAAACCGGTGTACGGAATCCAACTTCCTTTGGAGGGTAGTTGTGTATGGTTGTAATTTCTATGCCGAAGGAGTTTAAATCCAAATGGATATTGTAAAAACGAAGATTTTTGAAAAAAAAATAGCCATTTTTAAGCAAAAAAAGACGTTTTATAACCATATGTAGTTGAAACTTGGAATTTCTCTAACGAATTTTTCTCTAACTCACAGAATGTGGGTATATGATTGTAAACAAATGTACTACGAATTATGAATCCAATCAGACACCATTAAGCTTACAATTTTTGCAAAGAAAACACAATTTTTAACGAAATATCAGCTATTTCTGTCCATATGCATGGCACATGGAACTCCGAGGTTCACGGACGAATTTTTCTCTAACTCACACGATGTCTGTATATGATTGTAAACAAATGTCCCACGAAGTATTAATCCGATCAGAGACCATTAAGTTTACAATTTTTGCAAAGAAAACACAATTTTTAATGAAAAAACGAAATTTCTGTCCATATGCATTTGGATCTCCGAAGTTCACGGACGATTTTTTTCTAACTTATAGAATTTCTGTATATGATTATGAACAAATGTCCCATAAAGTTTCAATCCAATTAGATACTGCTGAGTGAATAACTTTTGCACAAAAACAATATTTTTAACAAAAAAAGACTATTTTTCTCACTGACAGCATTTCTATATGGCTGTAAACAAGCACATATCACTCTCACCGCTTTCACGTAAAGCATAGACCGGCGCACGCGACGTCGCCACGTACGTCACGACGCCGCTACGCCACGTACAGAGTAAAAGAGGAACTAAACACGGCCTGAGCGCGCCAAATTCAAAACCCATATATCGCTCTTATAAAAAGTACATGGTTCTTTTGTGTGCTTGCGCTCCATTGGCAATATGGCGATCACCCACACGTTCCAAACGTGAAAAAACAGAATCTGAGCATTGATTTATAACCGACAGCTTTTTTTTACTTATTATAAATGGACTAATAATCATCAAATGATTGAAGTGTTATGATAAATATGCCCATCTCAAATGTCACTAATATTCTTCATTACTGCCTAATATTGTAACATTTCTGTGAATATAATCTATCAAAACATTTAAATGATATGATTGTTTAGATACTCTTATATCATATTGATTATATTCAAATCTGTCTTTTTAATTATGATGAATAGAATTTATACGACTACTCGATATTCACAATGAATCAAAGAGTTTAAATAACGGTGTGAGTGCCTATTAAAACGTCCCTAAGGGACATGTTAACCAACATTCAAAATATATCACAAAAACAAAATATATGGTCATTATATTATGAAATTGTGAATGCCATACTAATATAATTCTTAAAATTCGGTTCATTAACTTTATGAATCATTGCCCCCATTGAGAATGAAAAATGTGACTCAATATTATCAAAAACAATGTTCAATAACATAAAAACAATATAGTATTTACATACCGAGTAAATTAAGATAATGGTCAAGAATACGGAGCGCAAAGCCCCCCAACGAGTACGCGAAGTGCACTTGTTTTTTAATCAGTCCAATGTCCAGTGATACATGATTACATGTCTGGCGATATTTTGACACGTTGAGCTGTGAAATTATATTATTCCAGGGTCCCTTCGTTGCGGCGTTTGCTTCGACGAATCTTGGTGACGTCTCGCCAAACATACTTGGTCCTAAGTGTGAATTCAGCGGCGAAGAATGTTCCGCCCAGTATACGTGTCCTGGCAAAAACGAATTGTGCTTTGCTTCCGGTCCTGGTAAAGACATGTTCGAGAGTACGAGCATAATCGCCCACAGGATATTCGAGGAATCGATGGTAAGTGACAAAATTATTTCTTCTGCACCAGAATCTTTATTTATTCTCAGAAAAGAGAAAAAAAACAACAATCGTGCTCCATTGATGTATCGATGTATCAATAATGAGGTATCAATGTATCGATAGCGATGTTTCGATAAATCGATAGTCAAGTATCGATAGCGATGTTTCGATGAATCCATAGTCAAGTATCGATAGCGATTTTTCGATGAATCCATAGTCAAGTATCGATAGCGAGTTTTCGATGAATCGATAGTCAAGTATCGATAGCGAGTTTTCGATGAATCGATAATCAAGTATCGATAGCGATTTTTCGATGAATCGATAGTCAAGTATCGATAGCGAGCTTTCGATGAATCGATAGTCAAGTATCGATGGCGATGTTTCGATGAATCGATAGTCAAGTATCGATAGCGATGTTTCGATTAGTCGATAGTCAAGTATCGATTGTGCTGCGTGTGGGTCTATAAAAAATTTAAGTAAATGTCGATGACCGAAATGATCGAGATGATTGATCTTGATGGATCAACGCTTATTTCTTGGCATAACCGTAGCTCGAGTGAACGGGTGAGCCGTACAATGACGGTGAGACGTATTTGACGATCGGTTGAGGATGAATCGCGTGACCGATTTTCTTGACAACCGCGTTGAAACCGTTGTGAGAATCGGCGGTATAATCGACAATGCGAACCGTGCCGTCGGGCTCATTGAGACTGTAGGAACCTTTAACGACGTCACCGTCCCTCACTTCGTGCTGGCTCTTGACATCACCGGTATGAGGATCGTTAACGCCATAATCGTACGAGTACTTTGGATAGGCCTGCGACGAGAGAAAAAACAATTTTTTTTAGTTCAATCCTACTATCTACCTTCATGTTTGAAATTAATCAAATTTATCGTTAAACATAACCGATTGTATGTAGGGGGTAATTAGAGGTTACCAATAATTTGTCGGTCTAATTTTAAATTTTGTAGGTCTTTTGAAACGTCCACTATTTTTGCAACCTCATGAAGGAAACTTTGTTTTCGTGAATTTTTTTTTTCGAATTTGTTGTGCCGATATGTTCGAAATATCCCAAACCATTAAGAAATCATATTTAGAAAAAATATCCGGATCGATGCGTGTGTGTGTGTGTGTGTCTATGTTTTAGGGTGGTCCTTATTTAGGGCTCGGGGGAATTTTTTCTCAGACGCCCCCAAAATCGGCTCCGAATAATTCAAAAGAATACCCTAATTTTTTTATATTTTTATCTAGACTCTGAAATCCCTTGCACCAAGAGGGTATATATTTCCCCATTTGAAGTACACGTTAAAATATATCCTGAGAATATAGCCGGAACACATGTATTGCAAATGGGGAAATCTACCCTCTTGGTGGAAGGGGTTAGAGTCTAGATACAAATCTGACAAATTGGGGTATTGCTTTTGAATTATTTGGAGTCGATTTGGGGGACGTCTGATAAAAAATTCGTCCGAGTCCTAAATAAGGACCACCCTAGTATGTATGTATGTGTGTATCCTGAGATTCAGATGTAAATAATTAATAACACGAAAACACTTCAAGATATCGAGCTGAAATTTGGCAGACTTGTGGAGCACGAATTGATCTTCATTATGCAAAATTTTCGTTTTACTTCTAACGGGTGTTCGGATTATATGAACTTTTTTGCTTTTGCAAAAATAGTGTAAACGCTCTAATTTCTGCAATTTTCAAGATATTTCACTGGAAGTTTGTACAGAATTGAAATACTTAGTAAGGATGCTTGGTACCGAATTTGGCAAAAATCGTTCAAAGAATTAGAATTTTAAGAAATTTTGAATTCAATGAAAAATAGCGCAAGCGCTCTAGCTTGTACAATTTTCAAGATATTGCACTGAAACTTTGCACAGAACTAGTATAGCTATCAAGGTTGTTCGCTATTGAATTTGGCAAAAATCTATCGAGGAATCAAAATTTTATGAATTCTTTAATTTTTTGAAAAATGGCGCTAACGCTCTAACTTGCACAATTTTCAAGATATTGCACTGAAACTTTGTACAGAGCTAATATAGCTATATCGAAGTTGGTCGTTATTGAATTTGGCAAAAATCGAACGAATGATTAAGATTTTATCAAATTTTTATTTTCTTGAAAAATACAGTAAATACTCTAACTTCGGCTATTTGAGAGATATTGTATTGAAACTTTGTACACATTCAAAATAGTGATGAAGGTTGTTTGCTATTGAATATGGTAAGAAGCAAATTTGAAAGAATTTGGCAAATTCGCACATTAATTACTCATGTTTTTCGATAGTTAACAAAGCTCCTTTATGAGGAAACCAAAATTGATTGCCATACTTTGTGATAAAGGAAGCTATACATGAACTATATGACTAAAGATGAGGAAGTAATGTGCAAGTGTCCAATAGAACGATGTTTTAAAAGAAACGACCATGAAATTTTGTTTCTTAACTAAAAATCAAAACCGTTATGATTTTTTTTTTAAATAAAAAAAAATCATGAATTTTTCTTCTTGTGAATTTATTCGGTTGTTGACGTTACATTACTTGCATAATGACTTCAGTACCACATTAGGTAATTTCCGTAACATGTTTGTGAGGTTTGTCGTTGGAATTTTAACCGAGAGTTTCAGTTCAGGGATTTGAGAAATTGTCCGGGTCAATTTGGTCCAGTGTGAGTTTATTGGAAAAATGCAAACGTGCAACTGCGAAGAGTCAAAATCTGGACTTACGTAAGAATCGTGGTCCTCTATTCCGTAAGCTCCATGACCGTAAGCCCCCTGTCCATAAGTTTCATGTCCATAAGGTCCATGTCCGTAAGCCCCGTAGTTCCCGTAAGCCTCATAACCAAGAGGATTGTAACCATAACCGAGTTTCGTGACGACAGGAGCTGCTACGAGACCAGCATGCGAAATCGCGTGCTCGTATCCATCGTATCCACCGTAACCGGGCACATGCTGATTACCGTATCCGTCGTAGCCGTGAATCACGGCGTCACTGCAGGCGAATCCCATTGCCACCATAGCTACGAACTGAAAATTTCATATTTGCCCAATTTGAGACAAGTCACAGAAAAAGCTCTGATCTCCTGTTCTATAATGGGGGCGTCCATTAATCACGTGAGACTCACGATGGGGGGGGGGGTACTTGAAAATATCACGACTGATCACATGGGGGGGTGGGGGGGGGGGGGGGGTCTCGGGCAATATCACGTGTATTTTTTTAGTGCTTTTTTTCATAAAACTTAGCATATTTGGGATTTTTTTTAAACTTACCGACAAGCGATAAATTTATTTATGTAAATAGAATTAACGATTTTTCACGGTGAAAATTGTTAGGAAGTGTGAATTATATTGAAAAATTCATTATTTTTGTTGCATTTAAGCGATGCAAATTTCAGCATCATATTTATTCTTACCAATTGTTGATAAAATACAATATATTATATGGGGCTTTCTATGTCAAATCGACCACTTTAAAACCCGACCCCTTTCGATTTGGCTGAAATTTTGTTTTTGTTTTCTACCCAATTAAAAACATTTTTCAGGAAATTTTCAAATTTTTGTATCCAACCTAAAAGAAAAAGCTTTTATTTTTTAAATGACCACAACTTCATCAATAATTGACTAATTGGGACCCTCTTTTTATTGAAAATTTTTGTTTTTAAATCTACTTTCAAAAAAAAACAAAAAATACAAAAAAAATGTCAAGATATTTAAATCTAAGAAATGTTTCACTTTTTTGTGAGAAAAATCATCGTTTTATCGGAGTTTGCCTTTTTTTCATTCAAAAAATACTTTGATCAATTCCGGTAAAAAATGCCGCCCAATCTGGAGTAGGTCGACATTTCCTTTCATTTTTTTCTAACGATTATTGAAAAAAAAAAATCTCAATTGGGCTTATTTCACAAAGTACCACTCTGAAAATTTTTGAGGATTCATGAAGGACCTCGGAATTTTAAAAATTGAGGAGAAATAGAAAATTGAAAGTGGTAATCGTCGATTGTTTTTTTTTTTAGGTGAAAAAAACAGAAGAAAAAGTCGAGCCACTCCAGGTTGAGCGGCATTTTTTCTGGAATTGATCAAAGTATTTTTTGAGTGAAAAAAAAATTAAAAAGGGCCAACTTCGATAAAAAGATGATTTTTCTCGAAAGAATGAAAAAATTCATAGATTTTAATATCTTAACATTTTTTTGAATTTTTTTTCGGAAAGTACATTCAAAAATGAAATTTTTTTTAAAAAAACGTCCTAATTAGTCAATTTTGGAAGAAGTTATAGTCATTTAAAAACAAAAGCTTTTTCTTTTGGGTTGGATAACAAAATTTGCAAATTTCCTGAAAAATGTTTTTAATTGGGTAGAAAAGGAAAACAAAACTTCAGCCGAATCGAAAGGGGTCGGATTTAAAAGTGGTCGACTTGAAATGGAATACCCCATATAGATTCTATAAAAGTTATTTAGTTCTTAAAATAAAATTGTTTGTATCCGAATCACGTTACTAATTGTAATATCCATAACTATCGAATTTTGATTTTTCGAAAATATATTTATCACTATTGCCATTGGTAAAAAAAATCACGCGACAATGGCAGGGGGGGAGGGGTTCAACAAAACCTCATGGATGATCACGGAGGGGGAAGGGGGGGGTCTAAAATGGATTAAAAATGCATCACGTGATTAATGGACGCCCCCTAATTTGTCTGACTCGGGAATGCGTGCCGATTTAGATGAAAATCAGGTAGGTTTTAATCCCAAAGATTTTGAGAGTCGTGATGAGTTGAATCAAATTTGACAACGATTAGAAATATCGGACACAAGATGACGAAATTGAGGTCTTCCTTACTTGAGACACTGGGGTACAAAACACCCCAGGCCTACATTTCCTTCATTTTAAGTATCTAAATTTTGAAAAATAGGACCTATAGTGACAAGTGTCATTAGTTCGAGAATGCCACTACTCCTTCAAGCTTACAACATCACTTTGAGACAATAAGTTTTTAGGCCGTAGCTGTCCAAGGTCGAGTGGTCTCGTCCGTATGTCAAGTAAGGTCGAATGCGAAAATTTTGTGCGAATTTTCGTCTTGTTATATTATTTTACTACTACGATTTTTTTTCTTGTAGTACTATATATTGAGCAAACTAAGTTAAAATTTTAACCATTTTTATCGAAAAATAAAAAAGTTATGATTTTTTTTCGTAAAAGTTGTCATTTTTTTCAGTTTTTTTGGACATTTAATTTTTTTATTATATTTAACTTTGATATTTCACTATAAATCCTGTATAAATTTAGAAAGTAACCTCTTAAGAAGTTTTGAAAAAATTTGCAAGTTGAAATATTAAATAGCATATGTTTTATAAGAATTTTTATCGCTGTGTCCAGAAGTTTTTGATCGTATATTCGAACAAATTTTTTTTTTCTAATGACAGACAAATAGAGTCAATCCTAAAAATAAAATAACAATTTTTGATTTCCACAAATTTCTGAACTACAAAATCTTCACGATCACTGGCTTCTGTCACAAAATAAAAATGTTATCGGAATCATTAAAATCGATGAAAAATCGATATCTTTTAATTTGTCGTTAAATGACATTTAAATTGTACATTCATTATCATAAAAATTTCTGTTTTTTTTCCAAGCTGGTTAATGACCCAAAAATTTGATCGTATATTCAAACGAAAATGATCTTTCAAAATGGCTGAGTTAATATGGCAAATCGTAAAAATTGTCAGTTTTGCAGGAAATTCTGTATTACAAAATCTTAATGAACACTGACTTCGCCATAAGAATATCTCACTCCAAAGTGTTTTCAATCGAAGCGACCGACGAAAAATGAATAATCATCCGAATAGGTCAAAAATCAATGTCCTCAAGATTTTGTTGTCAAATAAAATTCATAAAATTTCCTCGAACGAAATTAAGGTTGTTTAGAAGCAAATCACGTTTAATGAGAAAATTCTGAAAATTTTGTATGTTTTTCAATGAAGTATTTAAGAGGTCGTGTAAAAATTTCACGACGATTTAGAAGCTCGTTATCGAATAATTGAGATTAACAAATAAAATAAAATAAAATGTAGTCTTATGGAAACTGATATCACTTTGCGATAAGTTTTTTTTTTTGACCTATCAATTTTTTAATATCCACAATATACTGAAAGCAACGGAAAGAAAACGAAGTTTATTGATAAATATTTTTTTTATTGGTTTAAAAAATTGTTTTTAACAAAACGTTAATTTCTTAATAACGAGCTTCCTAACCGTCGTAAAATTTTGACACGACCTCTTAAATACCTCATACAAAAACATACCAAATTTTCAGAATGTTCTCATTGTTTGTTATTTTAACCCTTAAGGAGGTTGAAGTAATGATGATAGAATTCTGAAAATTTGATATGTTCTTACATGAAGTATTCACGAGGTCGTGTAAAAATTTCACTACGATTGAGAAGCTATTTATTGAACAATTAACATTCAAAGGTTTCATAGCTTCTAAACAACCTTAAGTATGAATTTGGGCAACGGTTTGCTTCGCGAGAAAATCCGCAACTTTCCACTTCGAACAATACCTTAAACATGTTTGATTCTTTTAATCCGTGATTCAACGAGACTCGGTGGAACAAAAGCCAAGACACTTGACAACTGTACGTGAACTCAGAGACTGATAATTTTATGAGCGATGTCAGTCGTTTATATAGTCCGCGAGAATGAGCCGTTTTGTTATTACAACGAGTCTGTCCAGGGTAGGAAATATAAAAAAAAAAATAAATGCGTACGGGAGATCCTGCCATTCTTGCAACGACTAGCCAAGACCCGGCACGTCGTCATCGGGCACTTTGGCTTCCTAAACCACTCTGGTCTCCCACCAAGTTCTGCTGAGACACGTTGTGCAATTCAAGGTCTCGTACGGCATAATTTCGTTTTTTTTTCTCATCTTTTTACATTATGTTTTTTCGATGAAACTCGGGCGTTACCGAATGTCGGATATAATACACATCTTAACGGTCGGACATGCGAGATTTAGTCATTGCCAGAACCGCGCCTTTCGCGTTGTAACGCCATCGCGTTACATCGTCATCGAAGGACGGATCGAAGCGTGAGATCGATCAAGTGAGGGAAAAAAAAGCAGCGTGACCGTACGAAAGTACCACGAGTGGTCACGCTCGATAACCGAGAATGCGTTTTAGAGTTTGTAAAACGTTTTGTCGAAAATTGTGTACAATGACCTCGTCTTGTAAAAAGCCTGGTTAGTGAAATTTCATTTTTTCGCTCGTTCTTTTCATCGTCCAGGATCCCAAGGATCGAAAACACGTTGAAGGATGATTTGATCACCACCGAGGTTTTCGATGGTGGGTCGAGATGGGGTTAAAGGTTTTGCATTGCAAATAAGGACTTATTGTTTTCAGTTGATTTGTTGTTCCGCGGTCACACTGGGTCATAACGACCCCACGAATACTTATCTTTTTTCCCCTTTATGAATTTTTTTGAATGTATAGTCATTTGTTTATTACACTCCGTGCGCAAAGTGCCACTTTACACACGCTGCGCGTGCTCAAACTGGCACTTTGCGCACTCGTACAATAAAATTTCGTACGATACTATTTTAACACGCTTTTATTAGTCTCACCTGTATGTATGTATGCAGGGTTGGGCAAATTTGTAATTGAGATGTTTCGATGATAAAATACTTTGAGCATTATAATGGAATTTGAATTTTGATGGTAATTATTTTCAGCATTGTATTTAGTACAGAATTCCATTACAATGCGGGATGTAATTAGCATCAAAATTGAAATGATGCCCGAAAAAATCGTTGTTCAATATAATTTAATTACATCCATATATTCAATTACATCCATGTAATTCAATTACATCTATGTAATTCAATTACATCCATGTAATTTAATTACATCGATGTAATTCAATTACTTCCATGTTATTCAATAACATCCATGTAATTTAATTACATTCATGTAATTCAATTACATCCATGTAATTCAATTACATCCTTGTAATTTAATTACACAAATGTAATTCAATTTCATATACCGTAGTAATTAATTGACCATGTAATTTAATTACATCGATGTAATTCAATTACTTCCATGTTATTCAATAACATCCATGTAATTTAATTACATTCATGTAATTCAATTACATCCATGTAATTCAATTACATCCTTGTAATTTAATTACACAAATGTAATTCAATTTCATATACCGTAGTAATTAATTGACCATATTGTATTTAAATCACGATGATGTAATTGAATTACGTGAATTAGAATATTTTAGGGTTTCAATTATTTGATAAATGTTTGAAAATATACGATGTTTATATATGGGTCATTCCATCAAGGTGAACTTGCCAAAAGCATATAAATAAAGTTCAAAAATCATTGCTTGATTACTGTACCGATGTTATTTTTTATTAATACTTTTGCGTCCTCATAATTTTTTCAATCGGTACTTTATGGTTCCACTTTTATGTATGAAGTGCTGAAGGGACGATTTTTGTTTTAGAAATAGTTTAAAAATAGTAAAAAGTAAAGTATTTTAGTGAACTAAATGGAGAACTAATTGGTCAATTATTTTGCTGAATTAAATTAGATTTAAAGTTTCAACATGTCATAGTAAACCATCCTCAGAGTGTAACATTGAAGTGTTTGAAGCGCTTCTGTTTTTTTAAATACAACAAGTTTTTCGAGCATTGATTATAGGTAATTGAATTACTTCTAGCATCAATTACAAGTAATTGAATTACTTCTAGCATCAATTACAAGTAATTGTATGATATTCATCTGAATTACATGTAATTGAAATGCGCTCGGTGATCGATGACCGAAGTAATTAGTAATTGAATCCAATTCAATTACATGGCTCAAAATGATTTGTAATTAAATAAGTAATTTAATTGAAAATGTAATTGACGCTGCCTAACTCTGCTTTAAATACATCAAGTTCTTTGAGCATCGATTATAGGTAATTGAATTACTTTGAGCATCAATTACAAGTAAGTGTATGATATTCTTCTGAATTACATGTAATTAAAATGCATTCGGTGATCGATGACCGAAGTAATTAGTAATTGAATCTACTTCAATTACATGGCTCAAAATAATTTGTAATTAAATATGTAATTTAATTACAAATGTAATTGATGCTGCTTAACTCTGTATGTATGTATGTATGCTTGTAACGAAATCTTTGAACGAGATTTTCACCCACTTCAAAACGTCAGATTAAACTGAAACTTTGCACACTTATCAAGGACCGATGACAATACAATAATTTGACAACCTTGTTCCAATGACCTCACCAGGATCATCAGGATAAATAAATAAAAAAGATTGACATCGTCAAAAACCCGAAAAGACAAAAAAAACCCGAAAGTCGATCGGAAACAAAAACATGGCGGCATGGCGAAACAAAAACATTCTCATTCGAAACCAAGATAACCGAAAAAATGGCTGTCATTTCGTCAGTAGTTTGAATGACATAATTTGAGCGATAAATAATTTAATATAAAAAAAGGAAAACACTACCAATACAAAAAAATAGTCCTGGATGAACGGCGAATAGAGAAAGGAACGAAGGAGAAGATGAAAAAATTGCATAGATGTCAATGACAAATAAAGACTGACATCTCAATGGGCTAAATTGATCGATGAAAAAACGTCGTCCCAAATTCGATTGAGATCGCAGCTTGAGTCGAGAGTAAAAGAGTAACGAGTTTCGTGGATGTAAAATATTAATAAATATAGTTTAAAACACGCTTTTATAGAAAACTGAACTAAAAAATAAAAAGTAAATTATAGTTTTAAAAAACACGCTTTAAAGGGAAACCGAACCAAAAAGTAAAAAATAATTTTTATTTAAAAATAAATAATACATTAATTTTCATTGTAAAAAGCGATTAGGCGATTATAGCTTTCTACAAACTTTAAAAGCGTTTATCTCAGAACTATATTTCTCAAGTCGGCTGAAGTCAACTCAAACAAATTTCAACTGTACATTCAAAATAACCTTCTTTAAAGCACAACGTAGGATTTTAATAGTATATTACGATACTAGTCCGATGAAACTTTTTCTGACGAGTGTGAGTTTGCAGCATGAGCCGAAGGCGAATGTTGCAATCACACGAGTTGAGAAAAAGTTTCTCGCACTAGTATCGTACGAAATTTTATTGTACGAGTGCGTAAAGTGCCAGTTTGAGCACGCGCAGCGTGCGCAAAGTGCCCGCTTCGCGTGCGAGAAGTGGTCACTTTACGCACGGAGTGCAATAAAAGCTTTTATTTACTTTCACCTGTTCCGGTGTCTGTCTGTAATCAAATCTTGCAAGTTAAATTTGACCCACTTTCCGATTTCCGATTGAGTTTGAATTTGTCATGCATATGTAAATCGGATGACTGCAATATTATCACAAAAAATTTGCAAATTTTCTGCAAAAAAAATTGTTTCGCAAAATTCTTATTACAAATTTGCTTGAAAATTGTTTTGCAACAAAAAATGTGTCGCAAAATTGTTTGCGAGAAAATTCTTTTGCTAAATTTTGTTTACAAAGTGGTTTTAAGCAATTGATTCACAACGTTTCTCTACGAAAATTTTGCGCAACAGTCTTTTTCGAAAAAAATTTCTGAAAACATTTTTTTGCATAAATTTTGTAGAAAAATATTGCAAATTAATTGTGTGAAATAATTTTGTCTAACAAATTTTGCAAAATAATTTTTGTGCAAAAAATTTTGAGAAACATTTTTTTTGCAAAAAATTATGCGAAACTAGATATACATTACTAAACTAGTTATTTAAAATCATAAATACTAAAACGTAAAAAATAAACAAACAAAATTTTTTTTTTTTTAAGCTTTTATTAGTTATTAATAAAAAATAACTAAAAAGTTAAAAATAAAACTATTTGGATTGGAAATAAGTTTTCAAATAAAAGCGTGTTACATTTTAACAGCAAGAGAAAAAAAAGGGTGTAACACGGTTTTATTTGAAAACTTATTGCCAATCCAAATAGCTTTGATTTTAACTTTTTAGTTATTTTTTATTAACAACTGATGAAAGCTTTTAAAAAATTTTTTTTTTTCATTTTTTTCATTATATTGCATAGTTCATTTTTTATAAACAATTTCCTGATGATTTTCTCATTTTTACGAAAAACAACATATGAAAGAAATCCTACGTACTTCTATAGCTATTCTTATACATAATCGAAAAATCTTTGGTGCCTCATCGTAACTCAAAAATTATAGGAGCTGTTTGGTTCGGCCGTCAATCTTTTAGTAATAAAACGTCATCGGAAAAATGCTGCACAGTCGCTATTTTGACATATATCGCCATGAAAAAATATTTTTTTATTGCCAATTGAGTAGATGTATAATAAAACAACTTTTTTGTAAATCCGATTTAATTGATGGTTTCGTTGAAAAAAAATCGAGAGATATGCCCTTTTTTCGTCTGTAGAGTAACCTAATCCCTTTATTGTGAAAGAGACGTCTATGTTTCTTCAGCTCGCATGAGACTCGAAAAAATAATTTACCTCTAACTGTAATTTAAAGAAAATTGTAGTTTTTCATATAAAAATAAAATACGTGCAAGAATATATTTTCCGTATATGAGATTTTTGAAATAGGGACTATATTTTCATCGTGATTTGGATATGTTTAAAATATATTTTTTGCCTCAATATATTTAACATATATTCCAAAAAGTATGTGAAATATTGAACATTTGGAATAAAATATATTTGATTGATTACAATCCTAAATATCAAGTCAAAAATAGTCGCTTTAAAAGAATCAAGTATATGGCTGGATCCATGATTGCTCGAAGAGCATTTCGGGGTCAAAATTTTGATTCCTTTGCCATTCTCACATCTTATTATATGTTATAAGAAGTGACGATTCACCAAATTACAGCCTCTTTACTCCAGAGGTTTTTGAGAAACAAAATATTGGGTATTTCCATGTTTGGGAAAGTTAACCTTGTTACTTCCTTGCTCGCTCCTTACGGACAATTGGAAAAAATTATTAAAAAATATTACCCCACGTGAAAAAGTCCAAATTTCCCGAAAAAATATCAGTTTTACCCTGAGGGTAGTAACTACCCCATAAAAACGTGTTTATCTTAAAAAATCTATGTTTTGAAGGCGAGCCCCGTAAAAAAAAATCTTTTTTTTTTCTTGAGAAAGTTTATGCCATTTTCCACAAATGAAAAAATTAACAGAGTGGGATGAGCAGAGGATCATCGTCGAATAAATTATTTAATTTTTTTTTTCGATTTTTTTTCAAACGTATATTTTTTTTCTAAAACGACATTCAATTCAATGTAAGAAAAGTTCTATAGCTATTTTTGCTACTACTAATATGTTCCGAGATATGATTTTTTTAATATTGGACATCTTATGCATGAATAAAATTCGTATCTCGGAAACTACCGGTTGTAGCCAACATTATTATAGGACCTTTTCTATGTAAAATTGGCTCATACTTCCGAAAAAAATACTACAATTGAATAAACGATGATTCGCTCGTGTCATTGCCATCAACAATTTATTTTGTTCAAGAATTATATTTTTTTTCATATTATAAGCTAATCAGACGTGAGAAAAATCTAAATGTAGTTTGAGTTATTACTCCTACATTCCGAAATATGAATTTTTGTCATTAAATTTAAAAAATAAAATTTTTTGTAGTTTTCTCAAAACTTCAACTAATCTGACGTAAGAAAAGTTTTGATTTAAATTCAACTACAGTCTATAGATTCCAAGATGTAGATTTTTAGAATATTCGTCATTTTTTCAGCTATGAAGCAGTAGCCGCGCTACTGCATCATTGCAACCACTGAGAGCCTCTGTTTTATATTGAATTAATTAAAAAAGTAATGTGTATCATTTCTTTTTTTAACTTGAGTTGTTTTTGTTTGGCAAAATCAATCAAATTGCCGGAATGAAAGTCCTACAATCAAAATAGCTGTAATCGACGATTTTCAAGATATGAATTTTGTGAATGCAAAAATTGTATAAAAATGAAAAATAGTCAAAAATTCATATTTCAGAATGTATGAGTAGTAACTCAAACTACATTTAGATTTTTCTCACGTCTGAGTAGCTTAAGATATGAAAAAATATATAATTCTTGAAAAAAATAAATTGTTGATGACAATGACAAGAGCGAATCATCGTTTTTTCAATTGTAGTATTTTTTTCGAAAGTCTGAGCCAATTTCATATAGAAAAGGTCCTATAATAATGTTGGCTACAACCGGTAGTTTCCGAGATACGAATTTTATTCATGCATAAAATGTCCAACATTAAAAAAATCATATCTCGGAACATATTAGTAGTAGCAAAAATAGCTATAGAACTTTTCATACGTTGAATTGAATGTAGTTTTAGAAAAAAAATATACGTTTGAAAAAAAATCGAAAAAAAATTAAATAATTTATTCGACGATGATCCTCTGCTCATCTCACTCTGTTAATTTTTTCATTTGTGGAAAATGGCATAAACTTTCCGAAGAAAAAATAAAAAATATTTTTTTTTACGGTGCTCGCCTTCAAAACACAGATTTTTTAATTTAAACACGTTTTTATGAGGTAGTTACTACCCTCAGGGTAAAACTGATATTTTTTTCGGAAAATTTGGACTTTTTCACGTGGGATAATATTTTTTAATAATTTTTTTCAATCGTCCGTAAGGAGCGAGCAAGGAAGTAACAAAGTTAACTTTCCCAAACATGGAAATAGCCAATATTTTGTTTCTCGAAAACCTCTGAAGTAAAGCGGCTGTAATTTGGTGAATTGTCACTTCTTATAACATATAAGATGTGAGCATGGCAAAGGAATCAAAATTTTGACCCCGAAATGCTCTTCGAGCAATCATGGATCCAGCCATATACACAATTAACCTGATACATGGATATCTATTTATAAAAATATCCTATTACAAAAATATCCAAGTTCAAAAATAAATCGATAATAATATCCATAAGATTAATAAGAAAACATTTCTTATTAATCAATACTTTTGAATAGTGAGAACAACAAGTGTCTCCTTGGAGGGAAAAAAAAAAGTTCTTTCTAAGCTAGATACTAGCTAAAGAATCTCTACTTCTGTGTGAATCTATAAAAATTTTAGGTAAAATCAAGTAATAACATTAAATACAAAATTAATTCGATTCATTTGATTTTGTATTAACATTATTATATTGCGACAACCATTTCAATTCAATTTTCACAAATTTCTCATTAATAATTAATTATAAATATTACCAAATTTACGTTCAAAATTATGTCTGCCAAAAGCTAGATGTAAAGTCAAATTTCGACCTTGCAATTCTCATGTGACGTTTTTTCAAGAATAATGTTAACTAGTTATTATAATTTTTATGTTATATTTTTAGCCGAATATTTATGTATCTGAACATTATTCATAAGATATTTTTGTATTTTGATATTATATACACTACTGGAAAAAATTGAAGGAATCAAAAAATTTTCCAAATTTTTAGTGGGTTTCAACAATGCTATATCTTAGTAAAAAATGGTCGTATTGAGGTCTAAAAAAAGCATTTTGAAGCTCGAAGTTTCTAGTTTTAAGATCTTTAAGCAAACAAATTTTCGACGCTACAAGTTTCACGCAATGAAGCTAAATTGAAGCTTAATAAACAAGCTATCCGGTCCATGTAATAGTTTAGCTGGAAATTATTTTTCCAAGTAACTGCAGTAAAAAGAAAGTACTAAAAATTGGCCAAATTTTTTTTTCTCAATATTTCTTAGGATTGCGCGAAACCTGTAGCTTCGAAAATTTGTTTGCTAAGATCTTAAAACTAGAAGTTGTTCAAAGACATTGTTAAAAGACACCAAAAATTTAGGAAATTTTTTTGTTCCTTTAATTTTTTCCAGTAGTGTAGATGGTTATTTTTTGATACTTTCAGCGGGCACCATTTAATTTATTCGTGGTATCTTTTTCTATGTATGTCACATTAGGGTGGTTCTTATTTAGGGCTCTAAGTGTAAAAATTTTTCAAAAAATCTGTCACTGCGAGATTTTAGTGTTCATTGATGCTACTATTTGAGGAAAAATTGACATTATCATGCGGGTAAATCTAGACGAAATGAACACCCTTCAATCTATTTTTTTTTTCAATTCAACAAAATATGGTACCTATTTGTAAAAATGATGAATGTTTCATAATTTTCCGCTCCTTAAGGTCACACAGGATTGTAAGGTAGAACATTTTATACCAGTTTTTAGTAATTCGACCTTGCCAATTTTCGTATGGGGCATTCCAAGTCGACCTGAGTGTGACCCTCGACCTTGCTGATTTCGTTTACGATTTTTTATATGATTCTTCCAACTTAAAATAGCATTTCGATTTTTTTCAGATTTTTAATATCAAATTTGAGTACGTTATGATTTTTTGAACATTTTTTTCGAAAACCTTGAGGGCCGTAATTTAAAAATCTGAAAAAATTCTCAAAAGTCCGGTGTCAAAATTTTTGACCCAAAATTTATGATGTCCAGGATTTCCCTTCTACCTCGATTTTAGGTTTTTATGAAGAAAACGTTAAAAAAATAGATGCAGATATACCGTGAAAAGAGGCTTGAATATTTTTATCGTTAACCAACAATTTCCAAAAATAGTTGGTTAATTTCCGCATCTATTATTTTTATGTTTTCTTCATATAATCCTAAAATCGAGGTGGAAGCGAAAGCCTGGACATCATGAATTTTGGTCAAAAATTTGTATTTTTGACACTTTGTATTTTTTAAATTACGGCTCTCGAGGTTTTCGAAAAACATGTTCAAAAAATCATAACGTACTCAAATTTGGTTTTAAAAATCTGAACAAAATATCGAATGCTATTTTGAGTTGGAAGAATCATATAAAAATCGTAAACGAAATCAGCGAGGTCGAGGGTCACACTCAGGTCGACTTGGTATGGAATGCCCCATACGAAAATTAGCAAGGTCGAATTACTGAAAATTGGTATAAAATATCTTACTTTACAATCGTGTGTGACCTTAAGAAGAGGAAAATTATGAAACATTCATCATTTTTACATCTATAGGTACCATATTTAGTTGAATAAAAAAAAATCAGATTAAAGTGTGTGCAATTCGTCTAGATTTACCCGCATGACAATGTCAATTTTTCCTCAAATAGTAGCATCAATGAACACTAAAATCTCGCAGTTACAGATTTTTTAAAAAATTTTTACACTTAGAATAAAATATATCCTGAGAATATGGCCAAAAAACGTTTATTTCAAATGGGGAAATCTATCCTCATTTTGGGTGGGGTTAGAGTCTAGATAAAATTCTGAAAAAAAGTTGGGTATTGTTTTTGAATTATTTGGAGTCGATTTGGGGGGCGTCTGATAAAAAATTCGTCCGAGCCCTGAATAAGAACCACCCTAATGTCACATATACTTTATTATTATGGAGGTTGTAATGTTTTTTTATTGAACATCGAGAAATTGGCCCAAAGTTGGTCGCAGAGACGACGATAATAAAGAAAATAGGAAATGGCTAAATATTATGAGGATTGGCATTCACGAGAGTTCGTGAGATAAAAGTCGCTGGAGAATCCTCGAGAGACGAGCCGGATCTCGTTATATTTTGTCAGAAGGAGTTACTTTCCCGAGGGAATATTGATTAATCATTGATACGCTTCCCGAAAACGAGGCTTGAATGTAATAGAGAAGTTGGCGAATCGAAGTGTCGACCGATATGACGACACGAGGCTCATAAACAATTGACCCTTGACGTATCCTTCCTACGATCCTACTAGTTACAGATTCTTATGAAGGGTGGGGGTCGAAGAGTCGACTAACCAATATTTCGAACGGCCGAAATCCCGAATTTTACGATTACAAGCATTAGAATAACGAAGCGCCGAAATCCCGATCGCCAGAAAAGAGAAAGTCGAGAGCGCCACCCCATGCGTAAGAGAGAGAGGAGGCGCATCTCTCTCTCTCTTACGCATGGGGCGGCTCTCTCCGCTTTCGCTTTTCTGGCGTTCGGGATTTCGGCGCTTCGTTATTCGAACGCTCGTAATCGTGAAATTCGAGGGGGGGGGGGTCGAAAACCCGACTAGCAAATGTTCCGACGGGCCGAAGTCCCGAATTTCACGACGACGAACCGTTCGAATAACGAAGGATCAAAATTACGAACGCCGGAAAACAGAAAGGGGGGGGGGGTCGAAAACCCGACTAGCAAATGTTCCGACGGGCCGAAGTCCCGAATTTCACGACGACGAACCGTTCGAATAACGAAGGATCAAAATTACGAACGCCGGAAAACAGAAAGCGAAGCCCCGCCCAGCGCATCTCTCTCTCTCCTACACATGGGGCACGCATAAGCGGCGCTCCCGTCGCAGTCTCGGCTTTCGGTTTTCCGAGCGTTCGCATCTTTGACCCTTCGCTATTCGAACGTTTCGTCGTCATGAAATTCGGGACTTCGGCCCGTCGGAATATTTGCTAGTCGGGTTTTCGATCCCGCCCCAAATTCGAGATTTCGGCCGTTCGAAATATTGGTTAGTCGACTCTTCGACCCCCACCCCTTATGAATAATATTCGTTCTACGAAGAAAATCGTTTATGTGATTGTCCATGAATGAAAAAGTTTAGAAACTTTTGCCCCGATTTCGCGGCGTACAAAAAGTTTCACTGCTCTTTTAAAAATGAAAATATTTCAATTCAAAAAGCGGCGTTTCAAAGGAGCCATGTTCAGCTTCATTTCGCTTTTTCCAAAATTATTTTTGATTTTTTCGGAACCCGGTACGCCCTTTGAAACATGGTTCTTACTCGGCTTTTTTTTGGCGTTGAAATTTTGGCACATGAAAACTTTTGGAACGTTTTTCACATTGAAAACTCATGGAGGGGAGTGTAAGCTTCCATATCGATCCTTAAAAAGTTTCGTACGATTTTTTTTCGCAAATATATTCAATTTTTTGAAAAAAACGACAATATTAATCAAATGTAGCGTACCCCCAAAACTACTGGGTTTTTGTGAAATTACTTAGAGGGTAAAAAGTTGCATACAATTCTTCTGGATTCAATCAAATTTTTTCAAAATTTTTTTTTTCGAAATTTTTTCCTGTCAACGAAATATTTTTTTTATCTTAAACGACCGGGTCTCTTACCTCATCTACACGGCTTATTCATCGAAAACCTTCATCTACATGAATTTTTCTTCGGAAAACCCATGTAGATGAGATAAGAGATCCGATTGTTGAAGATAAAAAAATATTTCGTTGACAGGAAAAATTTTTGAAAAAAAAAATAATAAAAAAATTCTGAAAAAATTTCATTGAATCAAGAATAATTATGTATGCAACTTTTTACCCTCATAGTGCAATCACGAAAACCCAGTAGTTTTAGAGTTATGTTTAATTTTATAAATACGGTCGTTTTTTTTTCGAAAAACTGAATATTTTTGCGAAAAAAAACCGTACGAAACCTTTAGAAAACGAAATTGAAGATTATATTATCCCCACAAGTTTTTCATGTGAAAAACGGTGAAAAGAAAATTTTATGGGTCGTATGCGAAAATTCTAATGCAAAAAAAAAAAGCCAAAAACGACCATGTTTCAAAAAATGTACCAGGTTAAAAAAAAAATCGACATTTTTTTTTTAAAGCGAAATGAAGCTGAATATGTGCCCTTTGAAACGGCGTTTATTGAATTCAAATATCTTCTTTTTTAAAAGAGCAGTGAAACTTTTGGTGCGGCGCGGAATCGGGGTGAGTGTTTTCAAACTTTTGGACGGCAGTGTACAAATGGCTTCTCCTACAGAAAAAAGGACAAAAAGGATCAAAATCTTTTTTTTTATGATCGTGACCATAGTAACCAAGGTTTGCTTTTCCAGTAATTCGAAAATAAATTTATTATCATTATTACTTATTATCTATTTCGTTTTTCGCCATTTTTTTTGCATTTATTGGTCGATACCGTAAAACGGGGCTACTTTGTTGATGTTTCGGAAGTTTTTTGGTCGTACCTTTTTTTTAACGTCTAAAATTAAATTTTTTTTTGGCTCGAACAGAACAATGTGTCTTTTGGCTATAAAATGTATAACAATAGGAAGACTTTGGAGAGGCATTGAAATGCAACTTATGTCAAAGATCCACATCGTAAATGCAGCTTTGACATCATTCTGATAAAAAACAATAATATTGTATACATTGTACATGAAATTAAATGAAAACCAACGATTTTTTACAATCAATTCGTCATTTTTATTAAAGAAATATTTTACATACAAATATCAAATACTTAGGCCCAAATTTTAAGTTCTTAAGATCAAACTTGAGATCAAACTTTCTATTGAACTCAAATTTGAATTTTAGATCGAACTTGAGTTCAAATTTAAGAGGAGGCTAAATACCGACACAACACCTCGAAATTGCCATCCAAACTAGCTTTTATACAAATGGATGGAATTGAATAAAATTTTACCAACATCATCAGAACAATGGCAGGAATGGAGCCTCACTAAATTTTTTTCGAAAAACAAAAAAAAAATTACAGATTCACTTACCACCAAGAAACTGTAATTGAAAAACTTAAATTATTAAACTTTTACTGCATTTCGGGTAAAACCAAGAGTGAGGCTCCATGAAGAACGTCACGATACAAATATCGAGACGTTTTCGACGTTATTTTATCAAAATGACACGCCGTAAGTTTGGATGGCGCATCAAGAGATAAATATCGATAAATTGTAGTTATATCGAAAAACAAAATGGCAAAATGTAGTTCACAGACGTGCGAGTGAGGGCAGCACCATGGATTCTGATGAGTAACCTATAATATTTAGGGGGCTCGAATGAGTTCGTTGGCATTAGCTGTAACGCATTTTAGCCTCTCAATTGACAATTAATTGTTAATTAATTTATCCCCCTCTTAATTGTCAAAATGGAATTAATTTTGATCCACGGTTGTCGGAGAAAGACTGGACGACGATGATACGTCGATAATGTAGGGATTGAATAAAAATGGTATTTAGCCTCCTCTTAAGATGAATCTTAAGTTTGAACTTAAGTATCATTATAAGTTCATACTTATTTTCAAATTTTAATGCGAACTTCAAATCGATCTTAAGTTCAAACTTAAATTTGGTTTGAGGTTTGACCTTGAGATCCATCTTGAGCATGAACCTAAGTTCGATCAAACTTCTTTCATCGCCTCTCTCAACCGTGTTATTTTAAATTAGTTGTGAAAATAATTAAATACGATCAAACTTAAGTTTAAGCTCAAGATGGATCTTAAGTTCGCACTTCAAATCAAATTAAAATTTGAACTTAAGATCGATCTGAAGTTCGCACTAAAGTTTGAGCTTGAGTATGAACTTATAATGACACTTTAGTTCAACTTACGATTCATCTCAAATTGGAACTTAAGTTCGATCTTGAGTTCCAACTTGAGTTCCATGGAAAGTTCGATCTTAGGGTAGGACTTGTGACTTGAAATTCGGGTCTTACAGATGTAACAGAGGTTAGCGTCGTTCTTCTTGCCGTTCTTTATTCCTTTCATGCGAATAGCATCATCGATTGTTCGGACATCTTGGCTTGTTACACATATCTGTGTACCTGGTTTATGAATGACTTTTTTTCCTCTTCTACCCACTCCCCACGACCCCTCCCGCCTCACAAGGTCACGAGGGTTCACTGCGCACACGTTTTTACCGTATTTTGCTGCTCGTCCAAAGTGGCCCCAAAAACCAACAAAGTAACCCTCAAAGTCAAAGCAGCCCCGTTTTACGGTAGTTTTTTCAAAATATAAAAGAAAAATATTGAAGTTCGCTAAAATCGCATCGAAACCGAAGAAGAAAATAGCTTGGCAAATTTTTATTTATGTTCGGTCTTTTTTTTTTTTTTAGCTTTTTCCACAAAAATCTTGATAAATCAGTTCGTTTTTTGAATTCATATTAAACCTATATGGAAAATCAGAAAATAATCGATTCCTAGAAATTCTAAGTTTATGCATTCTCCGACATTCGCTCCTGTGAGGAGTCAATTTCTGGTATATCTGACGGATAATATAACTCTATTGCATCGTGTCTGCGTTTGACGCCCACGAGTCATGCCTCGTGCGCATAAATTACACTCCTTGTATTGTAGAATCACAGGATTCTCGCTCCTCGCCACGGTAATATAATTTTCCACGCCGTTGTCTCGCGCTTACTCATCATCGCCTCCATTCATAACTCACGCGACCGAGAGCCTTAATCATTATGAAAAATCAAAATATTAAACGATGAAAACTCCGCTATTCAAAGACTCGTGCCAACAGCACTTTGCATTGTCTGTCTTCGTGCGCCTGTTAAATATTGCACAATCATTAATAACCCTCCAGTCGGAAAATTCAATGTGAAAAAATGCACATTAACACCTAACGTCAAGTGACGAGTACTTAAAAACCGTACAAATTCATCAAAACTAAATTTACATAAATATTTAAAAAAAATATATGATATTCAAAAAAAATTTTTTTTTTTGAAATAATTTCAACGACAAATTGGCTCAAGAAAATCGCAAAGGGTTGAGAAAAAACATCGAGTTTGGAACCGAGAAAAATCAATTTGACATTTTTTTATTTGTTCAATTGAGTAACAATAATTGTTTTTATTGATTTTTTTCAATTGAAATTAGTTTCAATTAAAGTTAAATATGTTGGAACGGAGGTTTAGGTATAAATTTGCAAATTTTTCAAGACCATTTACAAAATCGTTCATGGGGGAAATTCGATTTTTTGTTGTTAATAATGCCCCTCATTGTAATGTCCATCGTAATAAATCGGTGCAGCGTCGGGATATCGGGAAATTGGTGCTGGATGCAAAGAATGTCCAATTTTCTTGACTATCGCGTTGAAACCGTTGTGATCGTCAGCGGTGTATTCGACAATGCGAATCGTTCCATCTGGCTCATTCAACGAGTAAGATCCTCTGACGACGTCGCCGTCTCGAACTTCCTCTTGGCTCTTGACGTCACCCGTGTGAGGATCGTTGACTCCGTAATTGAAAGCGTATCGTGGATATGCCTAAAAAAAATTCATTTTTTTCAATTTTTTTTCGGGAACATGAAAAAAAAATGTATCAACAAATTTTAAAGTAAAAAAATACCAAATTCTGATAAATTATGTTGAGACTTAAGGCGGAATTCTGGTCTGGAGACATATATTTTGAACGCTTTGTCGAGCTCGATAAAAAAAAAATATATATATTTTTATAATTTTTTTGGTTACGACATATTTATTAATATTTTGAAAATAAACAAAAAAGCTACGAGAAAAAAAAATTAAATAAGTTATAAGCTTGTAAAGTTGGGGGAAAAAAGGGGTGTGCTGGCTGACACGATTGCAACCTTTCCAGTCATCCGACACAAAATAAAAATAAAAGATTCTTAATTAGTGGGAATGTCGTTATAGTCCGTGCCTTAGAGAAAACGAAAAACAAAAAATTTTGCACAATGGTGGTGGTCTGAGCCAAAAAAAAGTCTTTTTCGACTCCTTTTTTCATAGTTTTTAATTTTTTTACAATAGTAAAAAAAATAATTTTGGTACAAAAGTAGTAGGGCCGATAGAGAGTTAAAGATTGGTAAAAAATGTGAAATAAATTTGAAGTAAACTTTGAGAATATGAAAAAAATTGATTTTTTCAAAATTCTAGACCAGAATACTCTCTTAAAACTTATTTTTTCATTGCGAGACATTCTCATTCAGAAGATGAATATTTTTTAGCTTTCCACAAATTCTAAAAGTTTGAATGGATATTCACACGATGAGACATTTTTGATACAATTTTTATTTAAATATCTACTCATTCGTTTATTGGTTATACTTTATTTCTGTTGAATATTAGTTGATATTATATTTCTATTGGAAATTCCCTTATATGAAAAAAAAATATTTTTTCAAAATTCTAGATCAAAATGCCGGCCTTGAATTGTGAAATTGATATTCTGATTTTTTGGAGTGAGAAAATAATAACTATATGTGCACTACCGGCGGAAAGTTTCCGGACAAAACTTGAAAAAAGGTCTTGAACGTTTTTTGATGCCATTTCGTCGGAAGTCAACGTAATCTAATTCAACAAGCGGCATTTTAAAGGGGACAAATTCGACTTTATTTCCTGTATTTTTAATTATTTTTACAATTCGTTTTTCGATTTGGACTCAATTTTGAAAACAACTTTTTTTCGTATTTTTTGCCCTTTCTTTAGGTGCGCGCATTTTCCAGAGGAATTTTTTTAAATATATTTGTAGGATCGGATTCATAAAGGGGAAAGTTTGAGCTTCAATTTGCTTTTTTAAAAAACTTTGAGCAATTTTTTTTTTCAAAGTTATTCCGTTTATTGTGAAAAAAGAGGAAATTTGAAAAATCCCGTATAACACGAAAACAAAGAGGATTCATGAAAAACTTCAATGTAGCAAAAAGTTGCGTTTGTTTCCGTTGAGTCCAGAGGAATTTTTGCAGATTTTTTTTTTTCAAAAATTTTGTTTTTCTCATTTTCTGGGTCGGAGCTCAGATCATTCAATTACCATAGCTCGAGAACTATGGGATTATTGATAAAATTTCAAGAGGGAAAAATACTTTATTTTACTATTTTCAACACATTCGAATCTTTTTTCAAATTTTTTTCCCAATTTTTTTTTCCAGCCTCAACATGAGAAAAAAAAATTGGAAAAAAAAAAATCTGAAAAAATTCCTCTAAACTCAAGAAAGACAGGCGCAACTTTTTACTATCTTGAAGTTTTTCATGACTCCTCTTTATTTTCGTGTTATCCGGGATTTTTTAAATTTCCTGTTTTTTCACAATAAACGGACTAACTTTGGAAAAAAAATCGCTCAAAGTTAAAAAAAAAAAAGAAAATTGAAGCTCAAACTTTCCCCTTTATGAATCCGATTCTAAAAATATATTTAAAAAATTTCCTCTATAGAAAATGCGCGCACCTGAAGAGAGGGGAAAAAATGACGAAAAAAAAGTTGTTTTCAAAATTGAGTCCAAATCGAAAAACAAATTGTAAAAATAATTAAAAATACAGAAAATGAAGCCGAATTCGTCCCCTTTAAAATGCCGCTTGTTGAATTAGATTACGTTGACTTCCGACGAAATGACATCAAAAAACGTTCGAGACCTTTTTTCAAGTTTTGTCCGGAAACTTTCCGCCGGTAGTGTATGTGTATCGGTGGTTTGGAATTTTTTTTTTCTACAAAATCATGATACTTTACTCACATAATAATCGTGGGACTCGTCGTTTTGGTAGTACTCAGGATAGCCAACATTTGTTATGGGAATCCCGACTAAAGGTGCAACGAAATCGTCGCTGGTGTACAAATTGCCGTAAGGATTCTCGTAGTTTATGTAAACAGCATCGGTGACGGCAAAGGCCACGATCAATAACGCCAATTGCTTCAGAACAAAAATATAATAATAATAACGATCATTATTATTATGAAAAATAATATTTATAATATCCAATTATCCAATACAGTGTTATCTAACTCTCCTCATAAAATAAGTTTCCCCTAAGGAAATAAAACATATGCAATGTCTTTAAAAAATATATCTCAATTATATTGAATATAGATTTGCGTGGATTCGGCTTCAATTTCGGCCAGTTGTTCCAAGGTGATGGTAGAATGATTTTTTTCCCTTGTGATTTAACGTTTCGATCCTTGATTTGGATCCTCTTCAGAAATATATTTATTCTATAAAGAATTTTTTTTTTTTTTTATACAATGTGTTAATAAAAGATATAAAGTATATGAAGTAACAATCGAGTAAAATTTAAGTGTGATCCAAATATTCATTATAATGTAATAACGATTAAATAAAATATAGTTAATGAATTTGTATATATCGTGTAAATTTGTTAGATGATCGCAATTTTGTAGATACATATTTGTAGGTTAAGTCTTATGTCAAATTTTTCTTCTACCTGTATTAGCGTATAATTCGGGTTTCTTGATTGTAAATCTCGAAGATATCTTCTCTGGTTTATGGATGTTAGTCGATTGAATATATTAAGCATAGTAAATATATATTTCTAATATATTTCAAATATACTGGAAATATATTTTTGCGAACATTTTATTTTTAAATTGGTGTTCACCCAATTCTCTCTATAAAAGTTTGACATTTTCAAAAAATTATGAGTAAATTTTGCTAATCAAAAATCAGCCCTAGCTTCCTCATTTTTTTCATCGGCTTGCCGAATGATGGGAAAAATTCCTGAATCTTACATTTTGCATGATTTTCTCATTACATCATTTAACAATTTATGCGTAATTATCCACGTTAATTTATAATGCAGCGAGGTCCATATTCTGAGTCACGAATCTCATGAAAGATGACTAATAATTTATTCAATAATCTGGATTAAAAAAAGATTGTACCTTGTTCATGTTGTCGTTTATCGAATGACTCGTTCTCGACTGATGATTCGTTCGTTAGATCGTCAGGATTTATATATTCGTAAACGTGATAGATTCACGGTAGATCGAGCATTCGTTCGACGACATTGAGTCCAAAATTGTGTTTCTAAATTTGACAAGGACGTCCGTGTAAATGGGGGGGGGGGGGGGGAGGTCAATGATACTCTCCTAACGTGCAAAGCGCGAATTTATATGAAACGAAATCATCGAAGTGTCACGAAGAATTTCCGTCGAGGTCGTTCCACTATTTTCTCAACCATTTTTCATTTTGTTTGTTTTTGTTTCATCTCCGTGAACTCCTTAGATGTGTTGAAATTTCCCACGGTGGAGTTTATTGATACCTTAGATATTCATCGACTAAACACATCGACAAAGTTTATCACGCTGATGAATTTCCAGTGAAAAGGGGAGGGGCGAAAATCTTCGATAAATTCGATAAAATTTCATAATTTTACATATTAAACATTGTTTTTAAATAATTTTATACGTAAAGGAGGCTTAAAGTGAAAAAATTCCGTAAAGCGATAGTAATAATTTTTGAAAAATATAATTTAATAATAAATGAAATATTTCATTAATTACACAGCCACACAAAAAGAAAAAAAAATTCGGCCCGGGCATCTGACTATGTACACTGTATGTTTTTGGGATCGCTGAATCCGAATACGAGGTTGGTTTAACCCCAGCACGTCAGGGTTTAGCTATAACCTCAAAAACACTCCAAAATTAAGTTCTTTTTTAAATATCTCGAAAACTATTATAGTTACGAAAAAATCGTTCCGGGTTCGTCTTGATGAGTATACTTGTGGCTACTAAAAAAAAAATATTCCGAAAAAAATTTTTGAAAAATGACAAATGTGGAGAATTTTGAATTTTTATAAATCTTTTTTTTTTTATATATTACCTTGTACTGATCTTAAAAGATCCTGAAGTTTGCAGAAAGGTGTTTTTTGTTTTTTTCAAAACCATTAATTTTTTTAATTTAAAAAAATCGTGTAAATCCACGATCAACATTAAATTTTTATTATATAATACCTTGGACTGATCTTAAAAGATCCTGAAATGTTCAGAATGGTGTTTTTTGTTTCAAGAATTGAAAGATCTTGAAGATTCCAGGATTTTTAAAGATCACTCCAAGGTATAATATAATAAAATTTTAACAAAAAATTTAATGGTGATCTTGGATTTACACGATTTTTAAAAATTCAAAAATTTATATTTTTGAAAAAACAAAAACACCTTTCTGAAAATTTCAGGATCTTTTAACATCAGTACAAGGTATTATATTTAAAAAATTGAACTAAAAATTCAATACGAAACTTGGATTTTCACGATTTTTGAAAATTCGAAATTCTCCAAATTTATGATTTCTCAAAAAAAAAAAATTCGGAATATTTTTTTTCGTAGCCACAAGTATACTCTTCAAGACGAACCCAGAACGATTTTTTCGTAGCTATAATAGTTTTTGAAATATTAAAAAAATAATCTCCATTTTGGAGTGTTATTTTTTATGGTTATAGCCAAACCCTGACGTGCTGGGGTTAAACCAACCTCGGATTCGAAATCAGCGACCCCAAAAACATACAGTATACATGGTCAGACCCCCAGGCCGAAATTTTTTAAAAATTTTGTGTAGCTGTGTTATTAAGGTACTAGTCTACTTTAAAAGGCAAGAAAGCAAATTTTTAAGATTTTTTTTTCTGGTCCTTTATCAGATATGGCTATAAAACTGTTTTTACAACATTGTTTCATCCTTCGGGAATACGAAAAAAAGTTTATTCTTTATTTTGATTCTTTTAATAATTTATAAGAGGCACCGAAGTCGAAAATGTCTTTTCCATGGCCGACAATTAATCTCAGGATTGGCAAGTCCGAAACAAAAAAAATGAAAAAGAGGAAGGTTTCTTACAGCACAATTTGCCACCGTTAATGGAAAATCGATTTAAAAAAAAATGGCGGATGATTGAAATGTGAAAAATTCAATTTTTCATTTTCATTTGAAACATCCGTCATTTTGTTTCTTTTAACGATTTTTCATTAACAGTTATAAATTTTTGTGTAAGAAACCTTCCTCTTTAAAATGCTTTTTTATTTTTTTGTTTCAGACTTGCCAATCCTGAGATTAATTCTCGGCCATGGGGCAAGACTTTTTCGACTCTGGCGCCTTCTATAAATTATTCAAAAAATCGAAATAAAAAATAAATTTTTGTTTTGTACCGTCGAAGAATGAAACAATGTTGTAATAACAGTTTTATAGCCATATCTGATAAAGGAGCTGAAAAAAACAATCTCAAAAATTTGCTTTTTTTGGGTTCTAAAGTAGAATGGTACCTTACCCGTAGTAAAAAACTCCATTCGTCGCCATTGAAAAATCCCCATTCATTCCCCATTGCCAAAATAACCAACGGAGATGAATGCCGAATTGCCTAAGGGGATTTTCGCCATTGAATTCCCCATTTGAAATCGAATGAGGATTTTCCAATGAGGATTGACTTCCCCATTTAAAACGGAATGGGGATTATCCTATGGGGATTCAATGAAGAAAATCCCCATAGGCAATTCGGCATTCATCTCCATTGGTTTTTGTAGGCAATGGGGAATGAATGGCGATAATCAATGGAGATTCTTTCGTATAGTAAAAAACTCCATTCGTCACCATTGAAAAATCGCCATTTATTCCCCATTGCCAAAATAACCAATGGAGATGAATGCCCAATTGCCCAAGGACATTTTCGCCATTGAATTCGCCATTTGCAATCGAATAGGGATTTTCCAATGAAGATTGACTTCCCCATTTTATCCCATGGGCATCAGTCGGCAAGAACTCCTTGCATGGATTTTTTGGACACCGACTTCTGCCAATATTCCGTGCTCACACTCGTCTAGATAAGCATACTCTTCGCATAATCCGTATGGGAGTTTTTTTTTTTTTTTTTAGTTTAATTCCCCCTTTGGGTGGCCCCGGGTACTAGCCCATGTAGCCGCTTTTTTCCTCACTTCAAGGTTGGTCTGCAGTCCCGCACCTTTTTGATTTAATCGAAACTCAAAGCTGTATCGCAATTTTGCCGTGGGTGGAGGGAAACTGCAGAAGACCTCCACCGATACAGCCGGTAACTTACCTAATTCCCCCGATAGTAGCGCGAGAGGACTCTCGCACGACTATCAACGGATGGTTAGGCAGTTACCTCCTCCATTGCGATTCAGTGAGTCGTTCACCCGGTTAAGAGATACACATTAGCGCGATAAGGACCGCGCGAATGCCACCCCCGAAACCGTGTGACGACTCCCACCCATCGCAATGAGGTATTGGGACAAACTTATTTAAGGTGGTGTCCAAACCACCGGGGATTACAGCCGAAAACACTTGAAAAAACCCGATACATTTTTTCAGCGGTGTCGCCGGGATCGAACCCGGGTCCGCAACTTGCGAACCCGCGCTCGACCCACACGGCTACTGCTCTCCCCTCGTATGGGAGTTCAGCGGGTTGCCGTTCTGCGACATCTCGCGCCAGGTTTCGGAACTAACGCGACGCGGTTTCCAATGGACATCTTTGGGTAATGCTGATCATTCAGTGCATCCGCATTTACTTCCCAATGGACATCATTGGGTAAAGCTGATCATTTCGTTCATCAGCATTTGCTTTCCAATGGGGATCATTGAGTAATGGTGATCATTCGGTTCATCCGCATTTACTGTCCAATGGACGTCATTGAGCAATGGTGACTTTTCAATGGATATCCATTTACTGATCAATAGTCATTCCTATACGCCATTGAAAAATGCGGAAATCTCAATGGGTCCCCATTCATTGTCCAATGGAGTCGTATGAGGACCATTGGTTGCCATTGGCGATTCAATGGAGTTTTTTACTACGGGTTAATCCTCAATTTATTCAAAAAAAAAAATTCTCATGAAATGTTTTAAATATTGCGCATTAAAAAAATCACACTTTATAAAAAGCGCCACGTGTAGAAATGAAAAATTGCGAAGAATCTATATTGAAAGGGACGAAAAATGTACCGTAAAATTTTCTCAGATGCGCAAAAACATTTGACAAAATCGAAATAATCCGGGAATTAATTTCAATATATTAATTATCACAGCAACGTCGTTTTTTATTTTCACTCGAACTTTCTTCCTCGACGTCACGTCCCGGAATCCGTTCCAACAAAGATCGTAGCTTTGTTTTTTTATCATCTGAAGTGTTTCTCGACTCGCGATCATTCAAAGGAACTCTCGCTAATTACGTTGGTTCTGGAAAGAATGTGCAGACCGCGATGAACTTCTCTACAAGATTATACTTGTTGAAGACGATGCACGAGAGAGAGAGAGAACAAACTCGTGCAATTGACAGCCAGACGTGCCGTGCGAATCGGAGATCTTGTGCTCTTTTTCCTCTCTCGCCTCAGGACGTCGTCGAGGAAGCAGGAAATCTCATTAATGGATAATTATAGTCGGTGTATTAATTTTTTTTCCATTAATGTCAAAACCGCGACAGCACGTGTGTCTCGTGTAAACAATGATGTATTGAATGGAGAATGTATGTGCCATTTTTTTTAATTCCACGCACCAATTTATTTAACTTTTCTTCATTCATCGTAAAATTCATTTTCATTGCAATAATAATTTATTTAACTCACAAATACTGATTTTTCTTTGCTGCGATACGAGACCAGAGAAGAGTCGTTTCCCGTGCGTGGATTTGATTCAGGCCCCGACTAGGCCCCGATCGGTTTTCGGTAACTTACTTCGGACCCTTGACTGGAAGCCCAATAGGGCCCCTGAATGGAAGCCCAATAGGGCCCCTGAATGGACGGTTACGCTTTTTCGACAAGGGCCTTAGAAGGTTGCCAAATGAGGGCCTTTACAACCGCCTCACGTCTGCCATGTAGAATCCACGACAAGCCCATGGCCAAGCCCTATCAGGGCCCTAGGACGTACTAATAATAACAATATTATTATTGTTATTAATAATTATTAATAATTCTACGAGAGAATTTCTATGTAGAAATCTTGCGGGTATGACTCCCCTTGAGGCATGACTTCCTGAGAGGCCTGACTCTGCGGTGTCGAAAACAACCCGTGCTCTCAATTCGGCTATATAAGCATACTATTTGCATATACCGTATGGGAGAGAGCGCACGTTGTATGCGACATCTCATAGTGAGTCTCGGAACTAACTCTCCGTGAAGCCCGATTAGGCCGTCAAAGGGTTGCCTCGTCGGTGCCATGTTTGAAATAATTAGGGCTCCGATACTTTCGCCCTATTTGGGCCCGATTTGGTTCTGTTGTAATTATACCGACGTTTTTAAATATGGGTTGCCCGATCGAAGCCCGGCAAGGTCCTCAACGGGTTACCTTAGGTCAGCCATATTGTAAGTAAGCCTGGCAACCTTGGCATTGCCCTGTCACGGCCCAACCTGGCGGTGGTATGGCAATTTATGACAGGGCATCCACATTTAAGCCCGACAAGGTCCTCAACGGGTAGCCTTAAGTCAGCCATATTGTAAGTAAGCGTGGAAACCTTGGCACTGCCATGTCGGGGCCCAACCTGGCGGTGTTATGGCAATTCATGACAGGGCATCCACGTTTAAGCCCGACAAGGTCCTCAACGGGTTGCCTCAGGTCAGCCATATTGTAAATAGGCCTGGCAACCTTGGCATTGCCCTGTCGGGGCCTAACCTGGCGGTGTAAGGGTAATTCCTGACAGGGCATCCACGTTCAAGCCCGACAAGGTCTTGACTTAAGTCAGGGCTTCCCTAGAATTTTCACGCACGGGTTGCAGCCCTTTTCTCGTTGAAAAAATTATAGGGTAAAAGCCGGATAGTTGCCCCGGTTTTTAATACACTATGTTAGAGATGTCACTAGCGTTAGCGCTTTTCTGTAATTATTAATATGCCCTCGCAGGCCTCAGTGCCCAAAAGACATAGGACAGGGCCCACAAGTTTCGTCTGTGTGAGCGAAAATCTTCCGCGGTGAGACCTCGACGGGCGTTGTACTAATATTGGTGACTAATTTTTATTAAATAAATAATGTTATGGTTGAGGATTCAGTCAACTATTTGTTTCCTCGCATGCATTAGAGTTTCAACTACACGGTCTGATACGGTATATTGTTAAATAGCTTTTATTTTTTTTTTTATGAAAACGGCAAGTATCCGTATTGAAAAGGATAGTCGCCCCAAATTCTTTTCCGGTTAGTTGCCCTAACAGCAATATGACAAAAACCCAGGCGTAGTCCTTGCTAGACCGAAGTTAGTTTAACACTAGCGTTTAAAGAACTAGATAAGAAAGAAAAACTATTAATTAAAGGTATTTAAAAAAATAATGAAATTATTAATCATAATATAATAAAATTGATAATAAAATATCTAAATAAATTTTTTTTTTTAAATATAATAAAATAAAATAATCTGTAACTTAATATTAATTATAAACTCCTTCGAAGTATTTTCGACATGAGGAAACTATCCGCGACGTTGGGTAACTATCCCTTTTTGAAGAGGTCAAATGAAACGGGATTTACTCAAAAACACTATTAATTGGGTTTACAAAAATAGTGCACAATGAAAGATTAAAGACCAATGTCTTAATATACACGAAGCATATTGTCAGTAGATACTTAATTTTTATGTAATAGAGCTTTTTCCTTAAGTGTGGCAACTATCGGGCTTTTACCCTATCACGAAATATTTCAGATACATGATATGCGGTATCCGCAATATCTTCGCTCGGAAATATATTCATGTTTTTTATTTTTTTGTTTTTTTTTTCAAATTATGATGAATTTTATGTATTCATCTATTTTTCGGTCGATGGATTACATCTGGGGTAAAATGGACAATAAAAAAAAAATTGTTTTTAAAAAAATTAAAAAATTTTCAAATGAAAATATAATTATCAATTATCTCAAAAAAAAAAAAATTTGGGTTAAAAAAAATAATAGATTAAAAATATAGAAGTTTTTTATTATTTAACGAATTTTTAATTAATCTATATATTTTCTTATGTTAAAGAATTAAACAATAACATTAATTATCATTTAAGGAAATAAGTAATCTTTTGAGATACAAAAAAATTCTTATCATTTCTTTCAGAGAGGGGCCGTCGTGCTCCAGTAATTTTCTTTTTTGTATTTTCGGCAAAATTTCGGTCAATTCGTTCAAGATAGAACAAAAGTAAACTGATTTGATGGTTGAAAGCCACAAAAAGTAGGTATTAATCGGCTTAGGGGGACCGTCCTGTCCCAGCCGCCCTTAATGTATGTATCGTGTATTCAAAAAATTACTGGAATATATTTTTGCATAATATTATATACCAGATATATTTTTGAAAAAATTCTCTAAATTTCACGTATATTCCCGTAGTAAAAAACTCCATTGAATCGCCAATGGCAACCAATGGTCCTCATACGACTCCATTGGACAATGAATGGGGACCCATTGAGATTTCCGCATTTTTCAATGGCGTATAGGAACGACCATTGATCAGTGAATGGATATCCATTGGAAAGTCACCATTGCCCAATGACGTCCATTGAACAACAAATGCGGATGAACCGAATGATCACCATTACTCAATGATGCCCATTGGAAAGCAAATGTTGATGGATCGAGCGATCAGCATTGCCCAATGGTGTCCATTGGAAGGCAAATGCTGATGAACGAAATGATCAACTTTACCCAATGATGTCCATTGGGAATTAAATGCGGATGAACTGAATGATCAGCATTACCCAAAGATGTCCATTGGAAACCGCGCCACGTTAGTTCCGAGACTTGGCGCGAGATGTCGCAGGACGGCAACCCGCTGAACTCCCATACGGATTATGCGAAGAGTATGCTTATCTAGACGAGTGTGAGCACGGAATATTAGCAGAAGTCGGTGTCCAAAAAATCCATGCAAGGAGTTCTTGCCGACTGATGCCCATGGGATAATCCCTATTCCGTTTGAAATGGGGAAGTCAATCCTCATTGAAAAATCCCTATTCGATTTCAAATGGGGAATTCAATGGTGAAAATGTCCTTGGGCAATTCGGCATTCATCTCCATTGGTTATTTTGGCAATGGGGAATGAATGGCGATTTTTCAATGGTGACGAATGGAGTTTTTTACTATATGAAAGAATCTTCATTGATGATCGCCATTCATTCCCCATTGCCTACAAAAACTAATGGAGATGAATGCCGAATTGCCTATGGGGATTTTCTTCATTTAATCCCCATAGGATAATCCCCATTCCGTTTCAAATGGGGAAGTCAATCCTCATTGGAAAATCCTCATTCGATTTCAAATGGGGAATTCAATGGCGAAAATCCCCTTAGGCAATTCGGCATTCATCTCCGTTGGTTATTTTGGCAATGGGGAATGAATGGGGATTGTTTAATGGCGACGAATGGAGTTTTTTACTACGGGTTTAGCAAAGCAAAATTCCATCTATCCTGCCATGGATGTAACTTGGTTACATCCAAGAAATATTATATATATTTCGGTCATTCCATGTCAAATCGACCACTTTTGAACCCGACCCCTTTGGCTGAATTCTTTTTTCCTTTTCTACCCCTCAAAAAATATTTTTTCAGGAAATTTACAAATTTTTTTACCTAACCCAAAAAAAACTTTTTTTTTTCAAATAGCTATAACTTTTTCAAAAATTGACGGATTGGGACGTTTTTTTTCAAAACTTTCGTCTTTGAATGCACCTTCCGAAAAAAATACGAAAAAAAATTAAGATATTAAAATCTATGAAATTTTTCACTTTTTCGAGAAAAATCATCTTTTTCTCGAAGTTGGCGAATTTCAATTTTTTTTTCACTCAAAAAATACTAGAAAAAGATGATTTTTCTCGAAAAAGTGAAAAATTTCATAGATCTTAATATCTTAAAATGTTTTTGTATTTTTTTTCGAAAAGTACATTTAAAGACGAAAATTTTGAAAAAAACGTCCAATTAGTAAATTTTTGAAGACATTATAGCTATTTGAAAAAAAAAAATTTTTTTTTTGATTGGGTAAAAAAATTTGAAAATTTCCTGAAAAATGTTTTTAATGGGGTAGAAAATAAAAACAAAATTTCAGCCAAATCGAAGGGGGTCGGGTTTAAAAGTGGTTAATTTAACATGGAATGCCTCATATATTATGAATATCCTTGTATTTGCTATATCAAAAATTATCTTAATTAGCAAATTAAATTACAACGAGCTGTCTCACCGGAAATTCAATTTCGCCAAATTAAACTACCAAGTAAAAGTTTCGATAAATAAGTCAAAATGCTTTCTCTATCATTTTTCTTACATTAATATTACATAATTATAAATAGAAAAGTACAAAAGTCATGAAAATGCATCGTGCATTATCTCGATTTTTCGTCGTTACATCTACGTGTATTTATTTTTCAAATGCATTTTGATTTCTATCTTTTTCAATAATTATTTTTCAAAAAATCTCGTCCTTTTGCGTACGTACAGGTATTATTTATTTACACATTTCTTCTTTTTCGTTGTTCGTTGCTCCGGGAGCGAAAAGAGTGCGAAAAGTTTTCGGAGACATTTCTCTCTCTCTCCCCGTAGTAAAAAACTCCATTCGTCGCCATTGAAAAATCCCCATTCATTCCCCATTGCCAAAATAACCAATGGAGATGAATGCCGAATTGCCTAAGGGGATTTTCGCCATTGAATTCCCCATTTGAAACGGAATGGGGATTATCTAATGGGGATTCAATGGAGACAATCCCCTTAGGCAATTCGGCATTCATCCCCATTGATTATTTTGGCAATGGGGAATCAATGGGGATTTTTCAATGGCGATGAATGGAGTTTTTACTATACGAAAGAATCTCCATTGCTGTTCGCCACTCATTCCCCGTTGCCCACAAAACCAATGGATATGAATGCCGAATTTTCTAAGGACATTTTCGCCATTAAATTCCCCATTTGAAACGGAATGGGGATTATCCCATGGGGATTCAATGGAGACAATCTCCCTAGTGAATTCGCCATATTCACCTCTATTGGTTTTTGTGGGCAATGGGGAATAAATGGGATCATCAATGGAGATTCTTTCATATGATTGCTATATATACATGGAATTACGCATTAAATAATCAAGTAAGTTATCAGTAAGTAAGGTTAATCATAATGCTAATATTAGCATAACGACCAATAATTATATCATATATCATATATAGCAATCATATAGCAATCATATATATATATATATATATATATATATATATATATATATATATATATATGTATATATATATATTACATTTAATAGAAATTATTGAAGCTCAGAATTGAGAAAATAGATTGTAAGTGTATTCAGATGACGATTGATAATGAATGTATATACGTTTCTCCTCTCACAAATCGAGTTGAGAGGGACTGATAAAATTATGTGTATATGTTAAAAATAAACGGTTTTAAAAATCATTTATCCCAAACGTACGCGCACTTGATGAGCAGTATATAATATATTTTTTTCAAATATATTATATTATATTTTATTTTAAACTATTATATTATATTTTATTTTAAACTATCATATTATATTTTAAACTGATTGACCATCGATATAATCATCAGCATTTATTACAATTGAAGAAAATATTTGGTTCATATATGAGAATCAGCGACATCTACTCTTACTTAATTTTATTAATTCACCGCCGTTTGAGAAATATCGCATTCGGAAAAATTCTCATCGATCGATGGGTTCAATTGTTCTGCATTGAACCTCGAATATGGATTGCAACATCGTTAACGAATGCTGCTCATCATTCGATCAGTCGTCAATGAAGTGACATTATTGATAAATGTTGATCATTGTATAATTCGTAGTTACTTATTATTCAATGGGTATCCATGGTAAATGCTGATCATTTCATCGTTAGCCGCATTTGGGTTCCAATGAACATCTGTGGGAAATGCTGATCTTTCAGTTCATCCGCATTGACTTTCCAATGGACATCATTGGGTAAAGCGGATCATTTCGTTCATCAGCATTTACCTTCCCATGGACACCATTGGGCAATGCTGATCGCTCGATACATCCGCATTGGCTTTCCAATGAGCATCATTGAGTAATGATGATCATTCGATTCATCCGCATTGGCTTTCCAATGAGCATCATTGAGTAATGATGATCATTCGATTCATCCGCATTTGATGTTCAATGGATACCCATTCGCTGATCAATGGTCAGCCCTGTACGCCATTGACAAGTGCGGAAATCTCAATGGGTCCCCATTCATTGTCCAATGGAGTCGTATGAGGACCATTGGTTGCCATTGGCGATTCAATGGAGTTTTTTACTACGGGTCTCTCTCTCTCTCTCTCTCTCTCTCTCTCTCTCTTCATGCCCCGTACATTTAACAGGGAAAGTTTTCGCAGGAAGGTCAGGAAAAAGTTTCACGAACTTAAAATCGCCGAGGGATGAGGGTGAAGGCAAACGAGGGCGGATTACTCGTGGGAACGAATTTCGTAGGGAAAACTGCGTATCAACTTTTTTGCGATTTTCAGTCGATTTTTCGTTTTTTTTTCTCTCTTTTTTTCTAATAGTGATGTTTTTCAAAGTCGTAGCCGTAGTATTCGGGAGCCTGATGAACGTACTTTGCGATCGGTACAGGTGACGGATGAATCGACGGTGGTCCAATTTTTTTTACGACCGCGTTGAAACCGTTGTGATCGTCGGCCGTGTATTCGACTATTCTCACACTGCCGTCGGGCTCGTTAACGCTGTAAGAACCGTGAACGACGTCACCGTCGCGCACCTCGTGCTGGGTCTTCACATCACCGGTGTGAGGATCGTGCACACCGTAATTGAAGGTGTACTTTGGATGCGACTGTTAAACACAGAAAAATACATCCTTTTAAGGCGGTATTCTAGTCTAGAGATGTACATTTTTATTTAAAAAAAAACCAAAAAATATTTTTACCTTTGTTTTTTTTACAATACATTTATTAATATTTTAACAATAAACAAAAAAAATGTTGAGAAAAAAAAAATGAAACAAGTGATAAGCTGATAAGGTTGGGGCTAAAGAAAGGGGTGTGCTTGCTGACACGATTGCAACCTTTCTAGTCCTCCGATACAAAATTTAAGACAAGTTTCTCAATTAGTAAGAATGTCGTTATAGCCCCTACCTCAGCGAAAACGGGGAAAAAAAAATTTCGCAAAATGGCGGCTGTCTGAACAAAAATGGCGTTTTTCGGCGCTTTTTTCATAGTTTTTAGTTTTTTTCGACGTGACGGACGTATTTGTTGCGTCACTAAAATAGCTATAACTCCGTGAATTATTGGAATTGAAAAATGTCATTTCGCGTATATATTTTTACAGTTTCGAATTTTGAGAATATGCAACAAAAAAAGATTTTTCAAAGTTCTAGACCAGAATACTCTTTTAAAACTTATTTTTTCATTGCGAGATATTTTTGTTTCAGAAGATGAATATTTATTTAGCTTTCCGTAAATTCTAAAAATTTGTATCGATATTCACAGGATGAGAAATTTTATACACAATTTCTATTCAAATCTCTACTCATTTGTTTATTGGTAATACTTTATTTCTGTTGAATATTGATTGGTAATATTATACTTCTTTTGGAAATTCTTTATAAGAAAATGCCTTCAAAAAGGTTTTGTGATTGATTTTTTTCATTTAGCAGAGTTTTTTCTATTTGATTATTATTATTAAAATCATACTCAAGCTATAAATTGTAGAATAAGTATTGGTAAAAATGAAATTGCAACTTCATTTCATAAGAGCAATGTTTATTATTTTTCTAAAATTTTTTGCATTTTTGAAACATTTTTGTTATTTTTAGTTAAAAATCGTCAAAATGCCCAACTCTGAGCCAACAATTAGTGCGAATAATTAGTGCGTCGAGCGATTAGAAAATGGATTTATTTTGACAATAAAAATGAGAAATCATAGAAGATAATAGTCAAGAAGAATAAATAAGTTTAGTGTTGTTACATTTCACATTGATTTTTTCAAAATTCTAGATCAGAATGCCTCCTCAAAGGGGAATATAAATTTGGAAACGGGAAGAAAGGTAATTTTCGAGAATTTTTTCCAGGGAAACCATTGGAATGATCCGAACAGGGTTTCTCCTAGTTAAAAAAATATACTTTCAAGACACTTGTTTTCAATTTTTTTCTATTTAAAATTTTTGAAAATTCACGGAGTACTTAAGTCGTCTACGGAATGTACCGTAAAAAAATCTGCCACAGCGGTACCCAGTGCCATATCGTCAAAAATCATGTGATAGAAAAAACCAAAACAGGATGCTAAAATAGATACTATTATCTTGTCTTTGTCTCCGCCGATTTAAAAAATGTCCATTTTTGACAAAATGGCGAACGCTTGAACTCAACCTAACTATTTTCATGAAAAAATTCGTTCGTATTTTGACCAAAAAAAACTGAAAATAGGAAAAAAGAATGCTATGACAAAGACTGGATAATTATGTATACAATAACCACTAAAAATTTAAAGCTAATCGGTTCAGTGGTTTTCGAGAAATCTTGCATGTATGCAACGAACGCATGCACCGAGAAAAAGGTTTGGTAAAGTTAAAAAAATTTGGCTTGAATTAACTAAACCCGGCGGTTACGGGTGGCGAACGAAATGTGTAATTCAGTTAACTCAAAACGTGTATCAAAATGGAAACATAATTGCATTCCCATAAATACATATATCCTTGACCCAACAGAGTAGAGGACCCGTTCAATTGAAAATTACATTGTTTTGATTCTGTATTTGATAAAATGCACTTAATATGCGATTGCATAACCAAATGGTTTAGCTGAATGAACAGTATATATTTTCTACGCAATTCAGATGTTCACCGGAAAAAATGCATTCAATATGAAGCTAGAAAATTCCAATTGAATTAACAAAACATTTGATGATATGCAATATTTGTTTAAGCTACGAGAGCTTTTACTCAACTAATTAATCGTGAGATTAAACAGTCAAGTGAAAACTTAACTTATTTACCCTTGCGCCCTAAAGAACACGAGCGTCACCAAAGTGCAATGGTGATCTCATTCAAATATGTAGTCTTTAGTCCATAGAACTGCGCGACCACAGAGCGCGGGTAATGTTCCATCAATTTAAAGTTAATCGAGGACTCCGATGCCAGTAGTACACTGGTACTTATCGGTGTTCAGTGGCTGTCTCGCTGGCGCGAGAGCGCACGCCGATCGTCGCCACCTAACGGATCTCCGGCGAAGTGCCGAGGTCGTGGTAGTTACTGTACGTACTATCGGCCAAATGTGTTGTAGCCGCATTGAAATATTTAGTCAAATTTATCAAACAATTTGATCGACTTGAAAGCATTTACTATTCTTTTTAAATGGATGAATAGCTCAAATTAAAACTAGATTTTGTCGATGAGACGAAACATGCAGTTAAAACAATTTTATTTACTTTCATTAAATGACTAAATATTCGATTGAATGAGAAAACAAGTTGTTGAATCAATCTCGTTTGAAATCATTTTGATCCAATGTTGTAATTGCGGTGAATGCATTCGAAACAACGACACTAGTTTTATTATTTCAACAACGGAATAATCAAATCAAATATGTGACGGTTGATTCAAACGAATTTTCCGTGATCGCAGCTGGGTAGTTGATATTACTAAACGTTTTTTTCGATGTATACTCTTTGGGATATAACTTTGTCATTTTTTGGAATTATTACTTGAAATTTTATGAATCCAAACTTTAAGAAAATGTAAAAATTGAAAAGTCGATTTTTCGGATCCTGCCAGGTGTATATTCCCTCTTAAGAGGAGGCTAAATACCGACACTAACACCTCGCAATTGCCATCCAAACTTGCTCTTATACAAATGGATGGAATTGAATAAAATTTTAACAACATCATCAGAACAATGGCAGGAATGGAGCCTCATTAAAATTTTTTCGAAAAACAAAAAAAAAATTACAGATTCACTTACCACCAAGAAACTGTAATTGAAAAGCTTAAATTATTAAACTTTTACTGCATTTCGGGTAAAACCAACAGTGAGGCTCCATGAAGAACGCCACGACACAAATATCGAGACGTCTTCGACATTATTTTATCAAAATAACAAGCCGTAAGTTTGGATGGCGCATCATGAGATAAATATCGATAAATTGTAGTTTTATTGAAAAACGAAATGGCGAAACGTAGTTCACAGACGTGCGAGTGAGGGCAGCACCATGGATTCTGACGAGTAACCTATAATATTTAGGGGGCTCGATTGAGTTCGTTGGCATTAGCTGTAACGCATTTTAGCCCTCAATTGACAATTAATTGTTAATTAATTTATCTCCCTCTTAATTGTCAAAATGTAATTAATTTTCATCCACGGTTGTCGGAGAAAGACTGGACAACGATGATACGTCGATAATGTAGGGATTGAATAAAAATGGTATTTAGCCTCCTCTTAAGCAAAGATAAAAGTGGATGAAATAATTTTGTTATTTGAGAAAAATGGATAGAGCGATTGGGAAACGGTAATTTATGAGTTGGCAATGAGAAACTCACGTAATAATCGTGATCGTCATCGCCACTGTGATCGTGATGCTCGTGATGTTCCTCGACAGCGTGAGGATTATGATGAAGTTCGTGGTCGATCGCTGCAGCGTGATATGGTGACGCCGATACCGAATGCACCGGTACGGCTACCGTTGGAAAAACATGATGGCTCAGATATTCGTTTGCCGACGCGTAACCATCATCGTGATAACCCGTGTAATCGGGATAATAATTGCCAGGATCACCGTTGTGACCGATTAGTACAGCGTCGTTAAACGCGAACCACGTTCCAACGACTATGATCGAAATCTGCGACAAAATTCCCCCCCCCCCCGAATACCGATCAGAATTATTATCGATATAACAATTGAATTATATTAGGTATACGCTTTTTTCTTCTCTCGACACGTTTTTTCAATTAATGGTGAAAATTTTGCGAAACAAATTATCATTGTCTCGGATATTTTTGGAAATTTAGATTTCTATCTCCATCTCTTTTTATCTATTTTTGGAAATTTAGATTTAGAGATATTTTCCAATAACATATATCCTTGAAAAAGCCTGATTTTCGCGAGATTTGAGGTAGTCCTTGCGATAGTTAAAAGGACCGAGTCAGCGTCAAAACGCCGATTTTTGAATATAAATATAAATAGTCGTTGAACACGTGTAAATCTGACCTGGTCCATCATTTGACGTAACAAATGAAGAAATTTTTGACGCTAGTTGGAACCCTTAAGGTGCATAAATCAATTTTTGACTTTCACTGCACTTTGCACCGTCCTGACCAAACCGCTTTTGACGTGTCTTATCCTACGACGTCTCATTTTCTTCGTAACACTTTTCCGGACTGCTTAAGTGTGGCACATTTTTGTTTAGATCTTCATAATGGAGTTACAGGCCACTTTTTGAATTTTTGACCTATTTTTTATTTAAAAAATTCAAAAAGTGGCCTGGAACTCTATAATAAGGACCTAAAAAAAAATGTGCCGCACTTAAGTGGTCCGGAAAAGTGTTACGAATAAAATAAGATGTCGTAGAATAGGATCCGTCAATTAAGCGGTTTGGCAAAAATTGATTTATGAGAGAACGGCAGCACCTTAAGGGTTCCAACCAGCGTCAAAAATTTCTTCATTTGATATGTTAAATGATGGACCATTGGTCGGGTTTACACACATTCAACGGAAATTTATATTTATGTTCAAAAATCGGCGTTTTGACGCTGACTCGGTCCCCTTAAGTTAATCGAGTATCAGAGAATGGAGAAATTATTTGTACACGTTTTTAAAATGAAATTAGTGCCAACTAAAGTGTATGTGGATCAAATGGTTCCGACTTCATGCTAAAAAAATATAACTATGATTTTACAGAAAAATAACTAAGCTTCCACTAGACAATTGCATTACAGGAATCTACGGACTTGTTTTGACGCAATTTTGTCGAGATGTTAAATTTATCATTTTTACTAGATCTATTTGAGTGGAAGATTATTTTGTTTCTTCATGTATGAATTAGGTGAAAACAATTTATTTATTTACTGTTATTATATAAGAAAAATAGCGTTAAGGATATTTTGCCTATACAGTCCCAGCCAAAAATTGTATTGGATTGAAATTTCCGTGCTTCGTGATACAATAAAAATATGAAAAAAATCAGCAACATTTGGCATGCCATAAACAACAATTATCAATAATAATATTACTCAAAAGTTATTAATAAATTGTTCAAACAAATAATTATTCAACAGTTTTTCCATAAGTTTATTTTTTTCTTAACCATATCGAATGCGTTAATTTTTCTGAACGCATATGAATTTTTTCAGAATTTTTTCTCTATTTGGGAATATTATAAAAAACATTCTGAAATATAAAAAAAAACTGCTGATTTTATATAGGTTTTTGAATACAGGTTTATCATCAGCTTTGAAAAGTTTCGAAGACACTAGGCCAAAAAATACATAAGTACAGACATTCTAAAAATTTAAAAATGGAAATTTCAAAACATGGAGAAAATTCTAAAAAAATTCATGTCCGTTCAGAAAAATTAATGCATTCGTTTTGTTCAAGAAGAAAAAGAACTTATGGAAAATTGTTGGATAATTATTTGTTTAATTAATTTATGCCTAACTTTTGCGTAATATTATTATCGTTGTTTATGGCATGACAAATGTTGCTAAATGTTTTCACATTTTTATTGTATCACAAAGAACGAGAGTTTCGATCAGATACAATTTTTGGCTGGGACTATATAGGCAAAACACCCTTACCTAAACTTTTCTTTCGATTGAGAATGCAAACACATGAAATGATTCCCGCAAAGTCGAGTAATGTATTTTGACAAAAAAAAAACTTCATCCCATCAGGATCGGACTAAAATTACAAATTTGACTTCGAAAGAACTGCATAAAAATATGTGCGTGGAAAAATCGGTGTAATATACAATTTTTTGCATTAAAATCATGGTCATCCTTTTTTCTCTCAAATTTAACAATAATATTTCCATCGACAATATTTAACGAACTAATTTCTTCCCGGGTTATGAAACCCCAATAAAGTCTTTAATAAATATTTTTTAAAAACTCTATTATTGATGGGAGCAAACGAATTTTCCAAATTGCCAATTTTAACAATCTTCCATATTTTTATGAATTTTAAAGTGCGCGATCATTCTCCGAACCATCATAATCTCACTATAATCCTCATTATAAATGATGACGTGAATTATTTAAATATTCCCTCCCCGCGATGTGTCAACGCGCGACGAATATTTGTTAGAGAGAACGTTGACACGGAAGAGCTCTTTTTTTTGCTCAACACGCGCGTGAAAGTATTTGCGCGTGGGTGTTTTGAAATATTGCTGAAAGAGGCACTTCCGATTTCACGCACAGTTTCTTGTACTTTCCTCGCTCGCATTCATCCAAATTAAAATTGCATACGCGCAAAATTTAATTCTACGTCTCGTTGGTGACACCAAAAAAATGTGTACGCAATTGAAACACTTTGGAAAAGTCGCAAACGGTATAGTGCGAAAAAAAATGTCCACAAGATTCTCTCGTACTTTTTTTTTCTTTTCATTCAAATTCTCGAATTTTATCATTCACTGTCTGCCTTAAGCTCTCGATATACAGAATGAATGTTTCGCACCGCGAGAATTTTGTAAATAACATTTTTTTGATAAATTTTTTTTTTTTTGCTATTTTTTCCTTCTTTTTTCTTCAACCACGACCACAAATAGCAGGGCCCACAAATTTGTTGTTTGATCGAACTTTCATCGATTCGAATAAATTTGATTTATCAATATTTGGGTAACGGAGCAACTTTTTTGTATCTCTTTTTCTGTACCTTGAACATGATTTTTGAGTGTATGGATATTCTCTATACGTATTTCGCGTGAAGAGCGCGAAGAAGACTGATAGTCATCATCCTCGTTCTATGGACTTATATCCATCCTCCCACTCGTCCTCGAGAGACGGCAAACCTCGTCGTTTCGTTACGGCAAATAGAGAAGCGACGTATTACATTTTTCCGTAAAACGTGTGTGTGTGTGTGTGTGTGTGCGTGTGCGTGCCCGCGTGTGTATGTGTGTGTGTGCGTGTGTGTGTGTGTGCGCGCGCGCGTGTGTGTGTGTGTGTGTAAGTGTGTGTAAGTGTGTGTAAGTGTGTGTAAGGGTATTTAAGTGTGTGTAAGTGTGTGTGCATGCCCTCCTCCCATGAGAATTATTGTTATTATTTTTCTTTCACTATCTCGTTGTCCAAACTGCTCAAACGTCCCTTCGAAATTTTTTGTTCGAGACGCGCTACAATTTCATCGTAATTGAAACGGGAGGAGTACAAATTATTCCAAAAGATTTGTAGGCAAGAGAAATGGAAGACACTTGAAAAAAAAAAAAATCAGTCGCGCTTTCTTCGTATTGGAAAGTTACTTCGAACGAGGCTCGAGATTCTTGAATCTCGAAAAATTGTCTTTCGCGTCAAACGTATCACAATTTTGATGCTTGCTCTGTAATATCGAGTATCATACCCGAACAATACTTTTTTCGATGAGGATGAAATATTTGCAAATAATGTAGCTGGGACGAGAAATATTTAGAATTCAAGAGTTTAAGACCCGAATTTTAAGATCTTAAGTTCTATCTTAAGAGGAGGCTAAATACCATTTTTATTCAATCCCTACATTATCGACGTATCATCGTTGTCCAGTCTTTCTCCGACAACCGTGGTTGAAAATTAATTACATTTTGACAATTAAGAGGGAGATAAATTAATTAATAATTAATTGTCAATTGAGGGCTAAAATGCGTTACAGCTAATGCCAACGAACTCAATCGAGTCCCCTAAATATTATAGGCTACTCGTCAGAATCCATGGTGCTGCCCTCACTCGCACGTCTGTGAACTACATTTCGCCATTTCGTTTTGCAATAAAACTACAATTTATCGATATTTATCTCTTGATGCGCCATCCAAACTTACGGCGTGTTATTTTGATAAAATAATGTCGAAAACGTCTCGATATTTGTGTCGTGGCGTTCTTCATGGAGCCTCACTCTTGGTTTTACCCGAAATGCAGTAAAAGTTTAATAATTTAATTTTTTCAATTACAGTTTCTTGGTGGTAAGTGAATCTGTAAATTTTTTTTTTGTTTTTCGAAAAAAATTTAGTGAGGCTCCATTTCTGCCATTGTTCTGATGATGTTGTTAAAATTTTATTCAATTCCATCCATTTGTATAAGAGCAAGTTTGGATGGCAATTTCGAGGTGTTAGTGTCGGTATTTAGCCTCCTCTTAAGATCAAACTTTCCAATGAACTCAAGTTAGAACCAAAGATCGAATTTAAGATGAATCTTAAGGTTGAACTCAAGTTCCAATTTAAGATGAATCTTAAGTTTGAACTCAAGTTCCAATTTAAGATGAATCTTAAGTTTGAATTCAAGTTTTAATTTAAGATGAATCGTGAGTTTAAACTTAAGTGTCATTATAAGTTCATCCTTAAGTTCAAACTGTAGTGCAAAGTTCAGATCGATCTTAAGTTCAAACTTACACTTGGTTTGACATTCGATCTGAAGATCTATCTTGAGCTTCAACTCAAGTTCGATCGAACTTAATTATTTTGGCAACTAATGCCAACAAACACGGTCGAAGGAGGCGATGAAAGAAGTTTGATTGAACTTAAATTCGAGCTCAAGATGGATCTTAAGATCAAACTTCAAACCGAGTTTAAGTTTGTACTTAAGATCGATCTGAAGTTCGCACTCAAGTTCGAACTTGACTATGAACTTATAACGACCCTCAAGTTCAAACTTGTGATTCATGTTAAATTGGAACTTGAGCTCGATCTTAAGTTCCAGCTTGAGTTCGATGGAAAGTTTGGTCAAGTTTGATCTGAAGATAGATCTTAAGATCTTGAAATTCGGGCCCAAGACAGTTGAGTACTGAAATAAAAAAAATAAAAAAAATTGCAAACGGTTTAGGGTAGTAAAAGTATTACAAATGAAGGTGAAACTGGATTAAAGGGTTTCTCCTTAGAGTAGAAAAAAATCTGCAAGTGATTCGACAAAAAATAACTCACTTTAGATAAATACATTCTGAGACACATTTTCACACATTGTTGAATCATGTTTATAATTTCAAAAAGTTGTAAAGTAGTTATTGTAAATTTTTTAAGTTCGTGCAAAAAATGCAGTAATTAATTTTTTGTCAACCTTCTTTGTACATGTGACAAAATTCTTGTGATGGCTCGGAATTTATAATGGCATTTTTTTTTTAACCTTGAGAGGTAAAGTGTGAAAATGTTTCTGAAATAAAAGAATTCTTGCGTAACCTCGAACTTTCCAAATATTAAGCTCAAATTTTTTGATAAAAAAGCACTCGGTGACAAGAATCATTGGAATTAAATTTGTAAAAGGGTAAAAATTTTATGTAATTGAGTAATTTTTTGAGAATGCTTGAAATTCATTATTTCATCATCGAGATCAAATTAACTTCGGGGTTAGAATTCCAATTAAAAAAATATGGGTCTCAATATTTTTACTCCAGGAGCAGAATCAACACTCAGAAAACAGTTTATTTGTATTAAAGAAATATATTTGGGTGGCACTTTTACCTAAATATTTCTTAACTGTTACAAAATTTGTTAGTCGTTAAGATATATTTTATTTGTGTCAAAATAATTTATTAGCTGTTAAAAAACATTTATTTGATTTATTAACTGTTAAAAAATATTTATTTAATTTATTAACTATTAAAAAATAATCGATTTCGCCATATTCAACTTTACATTTTTGTTAACAGTTAACAAATTCTGGTATATTGTTTTTTGCGTGAAAGCAAAACTTTCAACAGGGATCTGTAATCTTTTTGGCAAAATCCTTTGAAAGCTCTTTTCGACTGTCATGCTCCTGCGGATATCGGCAAAGCTCTTCGAGAAGTTTCGGACTTCTGAAAGAAGGGTCTCTTTTTTGAACGTGTACATTTTTTTATTCGTCGCAATCAACTCGAGACGACTAAAAAGAGAAATTCCGAATGTTACGAGGTTTTGAACGAAAACTAGTATTTTTATATTTGGGTCGTTATATTTTTAGAAAGATGCATTCGAAAGTCACGCGGGACTATAAAGGAATGAGGGTCATTATTTATTACGAAAAAATTAGATCGAAATCGTGAAAGAAGGAAAAAAAAACAATCTCCGTCCCTTTCGTAAGAGGTACAAAGAAAATTACAGCAATTTGAATTGTGCGTAACTATGTTTATCGCAACATTCATTTCATTATTCTAAATTTTTCATCGCTTATTACATATTTTGATGCGAATCCTGACTGAGAAGAAAGATGAAAATTCAAAAAATTTCTGAAGACGCGAAAGTTTCAAAAGATTTCAATATTTTGAAAGTTTTTTTTAAAATTAGTTCATCAATCAGCTCGGATTTAATAATAGATCATTAATTAGCATGATTGGTTAATCCTCGCAGTAAAATAAATCGAGAATGGAACATTTTCAAAATGCGTACAGGTTTTGAAGGAGAAACTAGAGCTTACTAAGACCCGAATTTCAAGACCCAATTTAAGATGAATCTCAAGTTTGAACTTGTCGTTATAAGTTCATACTTAAGTTCAAACTTTAGTGTGAACTTCAGATCGATCTTAAGTTCAAACTTAAACTTGATTTGAAATTTGATCTCAAGATGCATTTTGAGCTTGAACTTAAGTTCGATCAAACTTCTTTCAACGCCTCCCTCGACCGTGTTTTTCGGCATTAGTTGCCTAAATAATTAAGTTCGATCTTATGTTCCAACTTGAGTTCAATCGAAAGTTTGATCTTAGGTTTGATATTAAGATCGCGTTTAAGATAGATCTTAAGATCTTAAAATTCGCACTTAAGACATATTGAGATCAAGCTTAGTTAATGTAGGCAGAATTATTTAACAATTATTTTACAAAAAAAAATGTTCTACGCAGTTTTTTGTGAAGACGAATTTGTCATTTTAGTTCAATCCGGCCGAATAAGAGCTCATTCGGCTTTTCTTTTCTTCAAATAAACTTTTCTTCGGATTGAGGAACTAAACGAAAAAAAGTTATTACAATGATCAATAATAATAATAATAAATATTGCCCAAAAGTCATTAACAAATAGTTTAAACGATTGTTTAAACTATTTATTAATAACTTTTGGGCCACATTTTTATTATTAATTGTTGTTAAATGTTACCGAATGCTAATTGCTAAATGTTGCCGAATTTTTTAAGATTTTTATTGTGTGACGAAGTACGGAAATTTTAATCCGATGCAATTTTTTGCTGGGACGTCATCATCAGTTTCCAGCGAAAATAGTTTAAAAAAAATTTCATAGGAAAATTCTAAAATAATTCCAGGCAATTTCGTGTATACGTACGCTACTTTTTTCATCCCTGATATTTTCAACTCTTCAGTTTTTGAGTAACGTTGCGTCTTTCAAAATTTGTCTTTTTTAGAAAAACGTAAAATAGCTTTGCGAGAAAAAATCGTACGAAAATTTTTAAAAAACACAAATGGAGCGTCTGCTAACTCTTTCAAATGAACCGTAAATAAAAAAGTAAAAAAAAAAAAATGTCCTCAAGCTGTGCCCCCAATTCACGATGGTCGAAAAAAGGCCAAAAAGCGGTCACGTACAAAAGTGCATACCAGGTCGAAAAAAAAATCATAAAAAAGATTTTTGAAAGTGGAACAAAGCTGAATTCCTTCCTGTCAAAACACTTTTTTGAAAATTCGATTATCTTTTTTTTGACGGAGTTATGCAACTTCTAGTGCGGCAAGAAACATCAACTCGTGTATCTAAACTTTTGAACGGGCTCGTATATATAGCAACAAACAAAGTGAGCTTTCATTCATGGAGATCGAACTGTTGGCGTCATTCTTATTGTTATTTCGTTAGAGTAATTTTTTCCTGTATTAAATAGAAACCTTGTAATCCACATTCATTTTTGGTACCACTATAGTTTCTCCTTTAAAACCCAATTGAACTACTTTTTATATCTTTGATTGAACCGTATATGACTGTCAAAAAAAAGATTGTAAACGATTTAAATGAACCTGAGTTACGTATTGAAAAAAAAATCATCGAATCAATGAAAGTCACGATTACTCGATTTGTCTGTTTTACTTTCGGCCGAATTATAACTGTGCCACAATATCCTCCCGGTAGGGTAACGTACTTTTCTCGGTGATAATTACTGTTCTTCAATTGCGTTTTCTCAGCTAGTTTAAAAATTGACCATTCACCGACAGCAGCAAAGTGACGAGACCTCCGCAAAGGAGATTTCGTTAGTGGCGTTTTTTCTCTGTGGCAACGTTAAATCAGAGCTCGCACATGCGTGAATATCTTACAGGTAAAACGTCTAGAAGTGAGCCAAGGAAACATTGGTATACAATATAATTTACAAAAGTCATTCCACGCCGAATATCTTTCAATGTTATTATAGTTTATAAAATTTTACCGATATTTAAAATCACCTCTTGTAGGGAACCCTTATTAGATCACTCTGGTGTCCATCCGTCCATCTGTCAAAGAGGTTTTTTTCGAAAACGATGTGATGTAGGATTTAAACATTTCGGATAATGTAATGTAATGAGATAAAGTCTTGAGGATGCACTCATATACCACCGGTCAACGTTAAATAACAGGTAAAAAAAATTCTTTAAGATTATAATGAGGAGTACTATTTTTTTGAATTTGAAATAAAAAATTAAATCGAATTAAACGTTAAAAATTAAAATTAAAATATGTCCAATTTTGTTTGGCTTACTTGGACCAAACAATTTTCTTTCAATTAATGTATCGTGTGAGGCAGAGCTGGGCATCGTATCGGAAAGTACTTCAAGTACAAAGTACAAAGTACCGTAAGTACTTGAAGTATCAAGTATCGCCAGTACTTGAAGTACTAGGTACTTATTATTTAAAGTACTTAAGATTTAATGTACATGAAGTACAAGTAATTGAAAAATCAAGTATCACGTATCAAGTACTTTTCAAGTGTTCAGGTATATCTCGTAAGTTCTAGTACTTACATTTGATTTCTTATTCTCATTTGATTTTTATTCGAGTACTTTTTGTATTAAAACATATTCTCACCTTGTGTAATACACTGAGATTAGGCTAATTAGGCAGATTGGAACAGAAATATTTAAGCAAAGAATTACAAATAATTCAAAAATAGTAATTGTAATTACGATTAATTTTGATACAGGTTTGAAAAAGAAAAATAAAGAATATAATACATGGATTGTTAAAACTACTCCAACTTCGAGCTCGTCTTCAAAAAACTGTCGTAGGCGACAGTTGAGTGGCAGTATCTCCATACGTCACAAAATATTTTTTGCAATTACATATTCAAAGGCCTTGTACATGCAATCATCAGCAACACACATTCAAAAGTCCTTGATACTTGTACTTGATAAAGTACTTCAAGTACAGAAAAGTATTTGAAATTTGAAGTACGATAGTTGAAGTACAGGCCATGTACTTGAAAATATAAGTACGATACTTGAAGTACTTTTAAAGTACTTCAAGTATTACTTGTACAAGTGAAGTACTTTTCAAGTACTGCCCAGCTCTGGTGTGAGGTATCATTTGAAAGAGACATTTCTAGGGATTCTAAAAATCTTACAATTTTGAGTCCAGCGGTCTTATGAAGATAGTTAAAAAATTACTAGAAATGACCCTCCTCACCTGATCTTTTAGGTTTCTAAGGGTAAAATTTATATTTTAATAAGATAGATAGATATTGAGCCACAGAATATCGGAAAACTGCCGTTTTTTTGTACAGGGCAATAGTTGCTGAAAAAAAAATTATATTAAAATAGGTGTTTCCTAGTGTCGGTATTGAGCCTTAATTGTGCGAGCCCGACTCGGAGTGGGGTTCAAAATAGCGAATTTTGAAAAATAGAACGACTAATATTCCGAATTTGTAAAAATGCGAACATAAAATTAACGAAAGACGCATTCTTCGAAATTCGAATTGCCAACAGACTACTATGACGAATAACCATTTCATCGAAGACAGTTTTTTTCGAAAAGGCATTTATTCGAAAATACGGGTGGGGGTCGAAAAGTCGACTAACCAATATTTCGAACGGCTGAAATCCCGAATTTCACGATTACGAGCGTTAGAATAACGAAGCGCCGAAATCCCGATCGCCAGAAAAGAGAAAGTCGGAAGAGCCGCCCCATGCGTAAGAGAGAGAGGAGGCGCATCTCTCTCTCTCTTACGCATGGGGTGACTCTCTCCGCTTTCGCTTTTCTGGCGTTCGGAATTTCGGCACGTCGTTATTCGAACGCTCGTAATCGTGGAATTCGGGATTTTGGCCGTTCGAAATATTGGTTAGTCGACTTTTCGACCCCCACCCAAATAGGAAAAGACGAACAATTAACTTCTCGAAAAGGCGGTATATAGAAAAGAAATTCATCGAAATAAAATATTTCGAATGAGTTAAAAAGTAGATGCACAGAATAGCGAAAGTCGAAAATAGCGAACTGCCAGCTTGATTCGTGAATAGTGTGAATAGCTTGAATGTAGTGACTGCCAGCTTCCTTCGTGATCTGAATAATAGTCATTAAGGGGTAACACCACTGCAGAATTTTGAAAAAATCATTTTTTTATTGTCTTAAAAGATTCTTTTTTAAACCTTCTAAAAAATAAAGCAAAAAGTCAGATCTCTTAAAAAAATTGTAAAAAAGTTTCTACGAGTAAAATTTTCCATTTTATAAGTTTTCGCTATTCTGACCGTTCGTGCTTTTGGCTTTTCACCATTTCGATTGATCGAACTTTTGGGTTCTCGTTTTTATGTATTCAAAATTATAAACAGTCGTAATATTGGCCATTCGAAAATACGTGTCTCGAGTTTTTTGAGTGTTCGTTATACCGATTATTCGATCTTATACTTTTCGCTATTTTGTCAAGTCTTATATATTTATTTTCGACATTAATTCATTTCGATGTTGGTGTGTTCGTTATTTTTATTTTCTACATTGCAGGCTATCGCTTAACACATCTATCTACAACTTGAACCTTCGTTAATTGGAATTTCGCTATTTCGGTCCTTCGAAATATTCATCGTTCGCTATTTTGAACCCCACCCCCGACTCACTCTTGGCTGGTTTCAAAAAAATTCTTTATCACCGTACTCCAATCTTAATTTCCGGTTTTTCAAGGCTTGCCAGACTATTGTTCCTTTTTTTCAGTGAGCATGAAGAAAAATTGTGGTACTTTCATCTCAATTTTACATGGTCGGAAAAACTTGTATTTTGAGTCTTTATTGAGCACGGAATGTCCCATATGTATTGTATGCGATGAGAGAGACGGCGCTGCCACTTTCTTCGACGGAACTACGCATTGCGTGGTCTTACATGAACCGGCTCACGTGTGTGGCAATTTGTCTCTACGGTATAATATATACACGCGTTTGTATGAAACTTCGTATACATAAATGAATATACATAGGACACGCGTGTTTATAGCGGAGGTGGAGAATTTCGTAAACTCCGCATCGTGCCGTTTCGTATGCGGTTCGTAAATACGTCTCTCCGTTGAGCCGTGATACCTTGCATACGCTATTACGTATATCCACAATCCTGACGTGAAAAAAGGGCGCAAGTCCTGGGAACCAATTAGTCAAATGTGCGGATTTAAAGCCTCTTTGTTAGGCACAAGTCGATGGTAGCATTTGCACGGGATCTCGCGTTTACACAGGCTTACATTTGTTGGCACGGCACGTTGGTCCAAGATGAATGCATCTCGATGCTTTTAGTTCTCTTTGGTCTGCTTACAGCATTTTTTCATCGAAAAGTTAAAGAGAGAAACAGAGAGCGGGATAGGTGGTAATAGGAGAGAAAAAACTGGTGCTTTGTGCGCTTGATGGTCCGAATGTTAAGGATGCTTTGCCCCTACAGTCCAAGCCAAAAATTTTATCTGATTGAAATTTCCGTACTTCGCGATACAATGAAAATCTGAAAAGATTTAGCAACATTTAGCGTACCATAAACAACAATTATCAATGATAATATTGCCCAAAAGTTATTAATAATTTGTTGAAACAAATAGTTATTCAACAATTTTTTAGTGAGTTCTTTTTTTTCTTACGCAAATCGAATGCGTTAATTTTTCCGAACGCATATGAATTTTTTCAGAATTTTCCCTCTATTTTAAGATTCCCGTTTTGAAATTTTTAGAATGGCTGTATTTATGTATTTTTTGGTCTAGTGTCTTTGAAACTTCTCAAAGCTGACGATAAATCTGTGTGCAAAAACGTATACAAAATTGGCAATTTTTTGTTCGTATTTCAGAATGTTTTTCATAATATTTCAAAATAGAAAGAAAATTCTGAAAAAATTCATATACGTTCAGAAAAATTAACGTATACAATCAGAAATTTCAATCAGATAAAATTTTTGCTTGGGACGGTAGGGACAAAGCATGCTTAAGCCAGAAAAAAGTTAGCGGTATGACGGGAGCTGTTTTTTTTTGGTCTGGAAGAGCTTTCTTTTCTTCACGGTTAATTAAGGTAGAGAGATAAACAAATTTTTCGAGATTTTCGGGTTTTTCGTGCTTAGACTGATAATGTGAACATCAAGGAATTACATAATTTTTTTTTCTTACGAGGCAAAAAAGTATATTGTAATTTTAATGTATCATATTTTTAGTTAAAGTCAGAGTCTGGAACTTTTGTATTTTGCAACTGAAGAGCTGGATTCCTTCGAGCAAATACATTTCATGAGAGTTTAGATTTTGGAAATTTTTTTGAATGAATAAGAATTTTTTTTAGAGCATTGACTTTTTGTATTTTGCGACTATCGAGCTGATGCTTTTTATACAAGTTTTTATACAAATTTGGGGAATTTGGTGAAAATTTTGTTCATTTTTTAGAATTTTGAAATTTTAAAGAGATCTTTGGCATTTCTTACTTGTCACTTGAACTGGTTGCTATGAAAATTTTGTTCCTACCTGAAAAATTATGGGAAAGAAATGCCCAAATTCCATTTGAAATAATTTTTAGACGGCGAGCAATGAAAAAAAAAATCTATGCAAATAAAAGCCTAATTGATCCTGGCGTAAACTCTACGATCTGATTTGTGAGGGATGTTTTTATTTCCTCGACAGATTCCTATTTCTCAATCGTTAATTCAACAGAGACTGAGAGTGGTCTCGATTGGTATAAAATCGTGTTGACACCGTGCGAAATCCTGCTGAGAGAGTCCTTTACGATATACATGAGGCATTCCTTTCAAAACCATTTGATGTTTAATGCTGGAGACCTTTTAATTTTTATCGCTCATTTCCTCTGTTTCGATTATCTCTCAAAAGCCCTTTAAATTTTTTAAACGTTTCTATGATCTTCTTGAAATATTTTGTATGATCAAAAGTTTTTGCACTGATGCAAGAATTTGAATAAATCTCAGAAAGTTGGTTGCCAGTTGCCAAAATACTTTTAAGGATTTGAGAAGTGAAAACGTACAAAAAAATCAGCCGTAAAATCGGAAGGAGTCACATTGACCCGTTTCTGTCAGTTTTTACACTTATACGCAAATTTGAAAAAATCTCGGAGAGTTGGTTATCAGCTGCCAAAATACTTTTAAGGATTTAAGAAATGAAAACGTAGAAAAAAATTAGCCGTAATATCGAAAGGAGTCACATTGACCCGTTTCTGTCAGTTTTTGCACTTATACGAAAATTTGGAAAAATCTCGGAAAGTTGGTTATCAGCTGCCAAAATACTTTTAAGGATTTAAGAAATAAAAACGTAGAAAAAAATTAGCCGTAATATCGAAAGGAGTCACATTGAACCGTTTCTGTCAGTTTTTGCACTTATACGAAAATTTGGAAAAATCTCGGAAAGTAGGTTTTCAGCTGCCAAAATACTTTTAAGGATTTAAGAAATAAAAACGTAGAAAAAAATTAGCCGTAATATCGAAAGGAGTCACATTGACCCGTTTCTGTCAGTTTTTGCACTTATACGAAAATTTGTAAAAATCTCGGAAAGTTGGTTATCAGCTGCCAAAATACTTTTAAGGATTTAAGAAATAAAAACGTAGAAAAAAATTAGCCGTAATATCGAAGGGAGTCACATTGAACCGTTTCTGTCAGTTTTTGCACTTATACGAGAATTTGAAAAAATCTCGGAAAGTTGGTTATCAGCTGTCAAAATACTTTTAAGGATTTAAGAAATAAAAACGTAGAAAAAAATTAGCCGTAATATCGAAAGGAGTCACATTGACCCGTTTCTGTCAGTTTTTGCACTTATACGAAAATTTGTAAAAATCTCGGAAAGTTGGTTATCAGCTGCCAAAATACTTTTAAGGATTTAAGAAATAAAAACGTAGAAAAAAATTAGCCGTAATATCGAAAGAAGTCACATTGAACCGTTTCTGTCAGTTTTTGCACTTATACGAGAATTTGGAAAAATCTCGGAAAGTAGGTTTTCAGCTGCCAAAATACTTTTAAGGATTTAAGAAATAAAAACGTAGAAAAAAATTAGCCGTAATATCGAAAGGAGTCACATTGACCCGTTTCTGTCAGTTTTTGCACTTATACGAAAATTTGGAAAAATCTCGGAAAGTTGGTTATCAGCTGCCAAAATACTTTTAAGGATTTAAGAAATAAAAACGTAGAAAAAAAATAGCCGTAATAACGAAAGGAGTCACATTGAACCGTTTCTGTCAGTTTTTGCACTTATACGAAAATTTGGAAAAATCTCGGAAAGTAGGTTTTCAGCTGCCAAAATACTTTTAAGGATTTAAGAAATAAAAACGTAGAAAAAAATTAGCCACAATATCGAAAGGAGTCCCATTGAACCGTTTCTGTCAGTTTTTGCACTTATACGAAAATTTGAAAAATCTCGGAAAGTAGGTTTTCAGCTGCCAAAATACTTTTAAGGATTTAAGAAGTAAAAACGTATAAAAAATCAGTCATAAAATCGAAAGAAGTCACATTGACCCGTGTATGTCAATTTCTGCATTCATACGAAAATTTGAAAAATTTTGGAAAGTAGGTTTTCAGCTGCCAAAATACTTTTAAGGATCTAAGAAGTGAAAACGTACCAAAAAATCAGCCGTAAAATCGAAAGGAGTCACATTGACCTGTTTCTTTCAGTTTTTGCACTTATACGAAAATTTGAAAAAATCTCGGAAAGTTGGTTATCAGCTGCCAAAATACTTTTGAGGATTTAAAAAACGAAAACGTACAAAAAAATCAGCCGTAAAATCGAAACGAATCACCTTGACCCGTTTCTGTCAGTTTTTGAACTTCTACGAAAATTTAAAAAAAATCTTGGAAAGTAGGTTATCAGCTGCCGAAATACTTTTAAGGATTTAAGAAGTGAAAACGTACAAAAAAATCAGCCGTAAAATCGAAAGGAGTCACATTGACCCGTTCCTGTCAGTTTTTGCACTTATACGAAAATTTGAAAAAATCTCGGAAAGTTGGTTATCAGCTGTCAAAATACTTTTAAGGATTTAATAAATGAAAACATACAAAAAAATCAGCCGTAACATCGAAACGAGTCACATTGACCCGTTTCTGTCAGTTTTTGCACTTATACGAAAATTTGAAAAAATCTCGGAAAGTAGGTTATCAGCTGCCGAAATACTTTTAAGTATTTAAGAAGTGAAAACGTACAAAAAAATCAGCCGTAAAATCGAAAGGAGTCACATTGACCTGTTTCTGTCAGTTTTTGCATTTATACGAAAATTTAAAAAAAAATCTCGGAAAGTAGGTTATCAGCTGCCAAAATACTTTTAAGGATTTAAGAAGTGAAAACGTACAAAAAAATCAGCCGTAAAATCGAAAGGAGTCACATTGACCCGTTTCTGTCAGTTTTTGCACTTATACGAAAATTTGAAAAAATCTCGGAAAGTAGGTTATCAGCTGCCGAAATACTTTTAAGGATCTAAGAAGTAAAAACGTACAAAAAATCTGCCGTATTATCGAAAGGAGTCACATTGACCCGTTTCTGTCAGGAATATATCATACATAGTTCTACATAAAGGTATATGAGAGGAATTGCAACGTGGCCCGGATCCTCAGAATCTGGAGCGTTCACCGAGAGGACACGTTTGAGACCGCAGTCTGTTTTATTTGCTCTTCGGTCTCATCATCGTCCTCGCTGTTCACTCTCGTTGGATTGTGTATTACGGGGATTTCGGATCTGTATTGCACTCGTCGTGCGCGCTTAAAAGGTTTCATCGATCTCGCGACTGAAATGCCGGATCGAGAAACACGAGACACACACTAGATGTAATACCGCTTAGTCATTATAATATGTATGTTCACATGTGCCGTACAAAATCAAACATTGCTAGCGAATAAAAGGGTGCAACTTACCTTACAGCAAAATAATCTCAATTGCCCTCTCCTATATATTCGACATATAATTCTATGTGAAATCGCGAGGGATCGTGAGAACAATCAACATATTCCCTGTTGTCGTTGAAATGTCTTTTTCCTAGATTTCAGTAACTATAACATTGATATTGAGGTAAGAATAGAGGTCCGTGTAATTTCAAGATCTGTCATCTCACTCTTCGACAAATTTTACAAATTTTCTTTTCAATTGCAATTCTGCCTCCACAAAAATTTCTCGAAAATCTTGATATATGCCAATATTCGTATATAACATGTACACACCATTGTTAAAAATATTTTTAAACATCAATTAGGGACTTTTTAAAACAAAAATTATGGTAAATATTGCAAATCAGTTCCCCAGCTGGAAATCGCTTGAACATTTTTTTTATGGTCAATGTCGAGGTGGAGAATGTGGAAATACCTATTTTAAGTAGAGGGAGGGGCAGGAGAAGGGGTAAAAAAAAATTCTTTACGTTTTATGGGTTATTTTTTATATATATATTTTTTTTAATACTTCAGGATTTACTTATTGTTAAAAAATGTCACCAGTCCTTTCTGATATCACTGACTTCCCTCGTTTTCTCTCTTTCCCTTTTCCTTCACCCCTATTATTATTATTATTATTATTCGTAAGATCCTTACTACTATATAACTATATAACGTTGTCGAATTTCTCTGTCATTTTCATGTAATTCTCACGTACTTTTTATAAAGACGGGTAGAAAACGGTACAATGATATCACGTATCCTCGATCCTGGACCAACGTAATTATCCCGGAATTTTTAACGAGGGTCCACGCGCAAAAGATCTGTGACTCGAGCCTCTAGAGACCTCTCGGAGATTAAATTAGAAGGTTCAAAAAAGTGACTTAAGGGGGTCGAGTCAGCATCAAAACACTGATTTTCGAACATAAATATAAATCGCGTGCCTAATGCCAAAAGGGCCTATAATTTTTTTTTTTTGCGCCAATCGTTTTGCCAACATTTTCTAAGCCTAAAGACAAAAAAAAAATTTCCAAAGCCAAAAGGGCCTATGTCTCAAATTTTGGCTTTGGGACATTGAAAATTTAGTGATCTAAAGCCAAAAGGGCCTATAATTTTTTTTTTTACTTTCCGCTAAGAAAATTGAAAATTTTTTTTTGAAATTTTTTTTTTTTTTTTGAAAATTTTTTTTTTTTTTTTGAAAAATTTTTTTTTTTTTTTTTGAAAAAAAATTTTTTTTTTTTTGAAAATTTTTTTTTTTTTTTTTTTTTTAAATTTTTTTTTTTTGAAAAAATTTTTTTTTTTTTGGAAAAAAATTTTTTTTTTTTGAAATTTTTTTTTTTTTTTTGGAAAAAAATCTTTCTTTTTTGAAAATTTTTTTTTTTTGAATTTTTTTTTTTTTTATATGGAAAAAAAAGTTTAAATCATTTGTTATTATTTATTTGTTTCAACAATTTGTTATTGTTTATTTGTTTCAACAATTTGTTCTTTAAACAAATAAACTATAACAAATTGTTTAAAAAAAGAACAAATTGTTTGAACAAATAAACAATAACAAATTCTTTAAGCAAATAAAAAATAACAAATTGTTTAAATAAATAAGAACAAATTGTTTGAACAAATAAACAATAACAGATTCTTTAAACAAATAAAAAATAACAAATTGTTGAAACAAATAAACAATAACAAATTACTTCAACTTTTTTTTTGCAAAAAAAAAAATGAAAACAAGTCAAATAATTTAAACAAACGTTTAAACAAATTGCTTAAAGAAATAAAAAATAACAAAATGTTGAAACAAATAAACAATAACAAATTATTTAAACTTTTTTTTTCAAAAAAAAAAAAAAAAAAATTTTCCAAAAAAAAAAAAAATTTTTTTTCCAAAAAAAAAAAAAAATTTTGTTCCAAAAAAAAAATGCTCTGGTATGCAATTTCTATTCAAAACTTTGAAAATTTTTGATTTTTTTTATAGGCCCTTTTGGTTTTAGGCTAACAATTTCCTAAAACCAAAAGGACCTATGTCTTAAGATAGGCCCTTTTGGTTTTAGTACATCAAAATTTTTTTTTTTACAGATCTTCACGTTTCAAGCAATTTTAAGAAGAATGGCAAAAAAAAAATTTTTTATAGGCCCTTTTGGCATGGACCCCTATCTTCTTGCTGTAATAGGCCCTTTTGGCATTAGGCACGCGAAATGTTCGTTGAATACGTGTAAGCCTGATCAATGGTCCATCATTTGACGTATCAAGTGAAGAAATTTTTGACGCTCATTAGAACCCTTAAGGTACAGCGGTTCCCTCATAACTCAATTTTTGAGTTTCACTACGCTGTGCACGATCCTGACGAAACCGCTTGACGGATCTCATTCTACGACATCTCATTTTCTTCGTGACACTTTTCCAGACTGCTTGAGTACGGCACATTTTTTTTTTAGGTCCTCATTATGGAGTTCCAGGCCATTTCTTGAATTTTTGACCCTTTTTTTATTTCTTGGCGCATACATTAGACCCTCTTTTGGTTCATATAGGCCTTATTTTCTTCAACTCCTTCAACAATCAAGCTCACACAAGTGATTACACCCTCGAAAGAAGTCGATTTTTTTCTCTCGGTGGAGGAGGGTGGGGCACGACGGCCTCCTTAAGCCGGTTAAGGCACCAGACCACGGTGCGGGCGTGGTGCGAGGGTGTATTATTAAAAAAAATTTTCGAGCAAACGATGAATGGTTTTTTTTTATTGCTTCTGATATTCAATGTATACATGTCGAAGACACTTCACAAGTTTTTTAAGTGTTGATTTGGGTATGCGGCCGTATAGAGACAATAGTGAAGGAAGAATCGGCTGCGATTCGGCCAACGGGTCCAAATGACAGTGGACAATTTTTTTGGTATAACGTTTCGATCCTTATTCGGATCCTCTTCAGATTTATTATTTCTAAAATTACATTCATTATTGTCTTATTTTGTATAATATATTTTACATTTTAAGCTGCAGTTTTCTTATGTGTCATGACTGACCTGAATTTGTATGGGTAATTTTTAATCATTTGGTGAATCTTGGATAATATTCATTATGATATTGTTGTATCAAGACGGGTCGTTTTTTTGTGATCCTTGGTGTCTGCGAGAGGGAGAATTTTAATATTTTAATGCTTAGTTAATGTTTTTTGTGATACCTTTGTGTACGTGTTATTTACCTATGAATTTTACGTTTGATATTTTCCAAGATTCATTTTTGATCAAAGTTAACAATTTTCATTACATGGTGTTTCGAGAGCTGAGTAGCGACTGAGTATTGCTGATTGCCGTTAGTTGTTTTTCTTGCCGGACTAGATGTGTTAACCGGTTTTGGACCGCCTTTAAATTGATAACTGTTAGATTTGGTAATGAATTTTCAATTAACGGATGGTAATTTAAGGTTTTTCAGTTGTTATTCAGAGTTTTATTAAATTATTGAATTATATATGCTGCTTAGTTTGTCGATGTCAGTTCTAAAATTGATCGCTTTTGAGTGTGCTTTAATCTGTATCATTTCCGGAATTAATCGCTTTTTGAGCCATTTTTCATTATTTAAAATTTTAACGTCGTCAAATTTAAAATTGTGTTTTAGTTCTATTCCGTGTTTTGCTAACGCTGTGTTTACTGTGTCAGTGTGTTTTAGACTATTTTTGTGTTCGTTGATTCTCGTTTTTAGATATCTTTTTGTTTGTCCTGTGTACAATGAATCGCAATCATTACAATCTATTTGGTAAACTACGTTCGATTTATCCATGTTGTCTATTTTATCTTTTGTAGAACCGGTGGTAGAGTGAATATTGTGTTGGTTGTTAGTGACTAGTGTTATATTGAATTGTCGAAAAAGGCGGACTAGTTGATGGTGAATATTTTCAGTATAGGACAAACAAGTTTTTTGATTGAAATCATAAGAATAGTTTGCGGTGTACGCCGTTTCCAAAAAGACACTCCGACGAAGTTGCTGCAAAGGTGGTTTGGGGCCATTCATTAATTACGTAAGGGTCTCGAGGGGGAGGGGGGGTTTGAAAAATCTCTGCATGAACTTATCTGGGGGGGGGGGGGGGGGGGGTTAAAGCCATTCTTACGTAAGATTTTACGATAAGACAGAATGTGCGTTTTGCAATGTAGATTGATGAACACTTGAAAGCAAAGCGTTAAGCGAGAAGCAACTATGGGATTTATTTTTTTGTTTTTAATGAACAATTTCATTTACATATTCTTATGTTGAAAATTTCTATTGTTTATCAAGTTTTAAAAATCTTACACTTATTGATATTCACACATTTCGAAGCTTGTAAATGAAAATTATAGTACATTTTTTGTATATTAATCTTACTTAAATAATTTGTAAAAAGTTCCTTTTTACTATCACGTAATTATGCAGGGTAGCCACTGTCAGGGAAAACCTGGAAAACCAGGAAATGTCAGGGAATTTTTTGAGTGTCACGGAAATCAGGGAAATATTAGGGAATTAAATATCAGTCAGGGAAAGTACGAAATATTAAATCAGGAGAAAAAAAGTGTATGGGCGAACATTTTTTTTCTGCGCACCGATTCAAAAAAATTGATGGGTGAACATTTTTTCTGTTATGCTTCCTCATAGAGGAAGCTAATTTACGTGAAATTTTGTTTTCGAGATTTTAATATCAGTATGTTTAAAATGTCCTAAAACATCGAGGAATCATATTTTTTTTTAATGTCCGGATGTACGTATGTGTGTGTGTGTGTGTGTTATGTGTGTGCCTGCCTCTGAAAAATTCAAACAGTTATATCTCAAGACCACATTGGAGTAGCACGCCGAAATTTTGCACTCAAGCTGAGCCCCACAGACTCTTTGTTTGCTATGAATTTTGCAAAAATTCATTGACTTGTGCGTATTTTTTGCGACTTTTAAATTTTCAAAAAAAGGGCGTGGTTGCTCTAGCTCCCGCAAATTTTGCGATATCAGGTTAAAAACAACTATACCGATAGTTTGAGTGATAAAGATTGTTGAGATTGAATTTTTCAAAAATTGCTCAAAGGGTTCGTCGTTTAAAATTTTTTGAATTTTTTACAAAAAACGCGTGATCGCTGTAGCTTGCACATAGTTTAATGGAAGAAGTTACTTGGTATTCAATTTTGCAAAAATTGCTTGAGCAGTGCAAATTTTATGCGATCTTGAAATTTTCAAAAAAAATCTTGATAAAAAATTTTACGATCTAAAGATATAGTTCTATTACTCCAATAACCAGAGATAGTAAAAAAAACTTGCAAATTGTAATATTGCACATCATTTCCAGAGTATTTTTTGAATTTACAAAGCTTCCTCTATGAGGAAGCCAAAACTGTGAAAGCTATTTGCCTATCATAGAGGAAGATTTGTAAATGCGAAAAAATATTGAGGAAGCGATGTGCAGATTTACAATTTGCAATTTTTTTTTCTATGAAAAATACGATGTTCCTACTTTGGCACTTTTTTCACAAATCCGAATGGTTTGTCAGGGAAATTTTCGAAAATGTCAGGAAATTTTTTTCGTCCGATTTAGTGGCCACCCTGTTATATCATTTAATTATTTAAAAAAATTCAATTCAAACGATTTAATTCAGCCCGGACAACGATTGATGATCTGAACTGAATTGACTTTCACTCTTTGATTTATTTCGTTTAAGATTGTTTCAAATTTAGTCACCCATTATTTTACCCAAAGTATTATTCGTTTGTAGTGATTTGACTGATTTGTTTCCTCACTTTAAGATTGTTCAAGATCTTATCTTTAATTATAATATGCATTTTCCATAGACTAAATAATTATTTAAAAAAAAATAAGAATCTTTTTTTATGTCAAATAATAATGTGTTTTAGTGTAACTCACCCTTTTCTAACGACATTTAATTATGTTAAATGCTTTTTAGGAAAACTAGATAAAATCTTACGTAAGAAGGGGGGGAGGGGTCCAACAAATCTTATGTGTCCTTACATGGAGGTAGGGGGGGTCGAAAATGGCCGAAATCATCCTTACGTAATTAATGAACGCCCCCTTTATGGCAATCAAGCCATACGGTTCATCTAAAAATGAAAAAAAATACATTCATAAACTATACATATAGGTTTATGGGACGAATATCTAAAAAAAAACAGAAAATTACGGCCCAATGAATTTATGTTCCCATTTTTACAGAAAATTTTCATCGTTTATGAAAAAAAAATGTATGGGGGCCCTTTATAAAAAAAATCCCGACGTGGTGCCAAAGGGAGCCATCAGTCAGCTATTCCTGGATCATAGAACAGCTCCTCAGCATCCAGAGACTCATCATTTTTTCCGTGTTTTGCACGCAGACGACCCTCATGAGTGTTTTTTTTCGGTTTCGTGCTTGACGTTTCACGGTTTCACGGTTTCACATAAAACGCTGTATCTCCGTCAATTTTACGAATTTCTTTACGAAATTTGACGAGAGCATTCTTAACAAATGCATCTTTCAGAAAATGAAAAAGAAGAAATTTTTTTTTTACCGTGTTCTGGTGCCTTAATACTTTTTGTGGCTTTTAACCATCAAATCCGTTTACATTTGTTCTATCTTCAACGAATTCACCGAAATTTTGCCAAAACTTGAAAAAAAAAATCTTAGGGCACGACGGCCCTCCACTAAAAAATGATAATTTTCTTTTTTTTTAAATCTAAAAAAATTGTTTTCAACGTTACAAATTTTTGTTTATGGTCTATTTTACCCCTGACGTAGTGCATCGGCCTTGAAATGGATAAATACATCAAATTCATGATAATTTAAAGAAAAACAAAAATTTTCTGACGAATTTTTTTAGGGTGGTCCATTATGCTCCAGGTATCGCGAGCCAATACATCAAATTTATTATAATTTGACGAGAAATCAAAAACTTTTTTTTTTACTGAATATTTGAGGGGGGCAGTTGTGCCCCGTCCTGCCCTATATCAGTTTTTTGTTAGATTTGATGATCTGGTATTATTCACAAAGAGTCATTTGAAATGGTACGGCAAGCCAACCCAATTTCTAAATTAGGGTCACGAATTAAAATGGCTGGAATACTGGAGAATGTCCCATATGCATCTGCATGGATTATAGAAAATTCTCACGCTCGGCAGTCTGTGCGGTTTGTTATTGCGAATACATGTCCTGTCGTCTTGTATTTTTTTTCTCTTCCTTAATGTACTACAACGTCGCAGATAGAGAAAGAGTGAGAGAGAGAAAGAGAGAGATTATTTTATGTGACGAGAGGACTCGTATCAATCCAAACAGCGTTACCGACATACACTACTCCACTAGTCGAGTTATGCAATGCATTGTTTACGAAGTTGCCATTTCAATACAATCATGTGAACCACACACCGGTTTTTGCACCGCACGTGGAATCGTTCGTGTTCTTGTACATTTTCAGCCTAGCATTTGGGTGTGCGCAAGTACACGCGGTTATGCCAATCTCCGTTGCTCAAATGTGTGCGAAAAGCCTACATGACAAGGAAAAGGGCTCAGAGTGCGACAATTTGACACGTTGAGCCATTTGCATTACGATCTTCTGACTGTAAAAACATTAATGCGCGTAGGGATCCCTTCCTCCAAAGTAGAAGGGGTGAACGTGTGATTTTAGACAACACAGTTGTCAATGAAATATCTTGCAATGTATCCTTGGCACACCGAATAATCATACAACGTTCCTTGCTTTTTACATGTGTGGTTCTTCATTGCGAATTGTTTTTCATTGCACTGAACGAATTTTCAATTAAATGAGCGGCTGCGACGAAGAACGATGATTGGAGGTTCCACTGCGATTCGGCCATTTTGGTGATCAAAAGACTGAACTCTCGTTTTAATTTTCAATCCCGATCGGGATCTTCTTCGGGATTTGTATTTACATACATCTGAATTCACATTTTACATTTTTTGTCATTTTACCGCTTAACCTTCTGCAGTACCTATACCTATATTTTTTACTACGTCGGACGATATCATCATCGGCTATTTTTCACCCACTTAAGAGTGTTTTAAAATTCAAAAAAAAAATCAGGGAATCATAGTTTCAGGTCTCATTCTAACCCAGATAGACAAATGTAGCTCATATTGGCATCATATTGCATACATCTATGACGCATAGGAACACTCATAGCTGTGTGTCGCTTATGAGTGCTCACCTGGAAGTCATATTTGCATCATATGGTGATTGACAATAACACATCATATGGGGCTCATATGGCAGTCACGGTGTGACAAAATTGTGGTGCTCATATGAAGATCATATTGACGTCATACGGTGGTGAAATTGGTTGCGCTCATATGAAGCTCATATGATCGTCGGGATGTGAGGTGTTATTGTAATTTTCATACGGTTTTTTTAAAATTTCTATTGCGTGCAAAATTTTTTATTATCTATATTTTTTCATTTACATAAATAGTCCAACAGTTTTTATTCCAAAGGAAATTTATAAACAATGCAAAATAGACACAATCGTCAAGAAGTGGCAAAGTCAGATATGACAATATCGTCTATGGTAGACGGCGGAGGGTTAAGGCTTTAGGCCACTCTGGGATTTTCTCAATATCGATTTTTTTTTGTTAAAACGGTAGTTTAGGGCAGGGGAGTGACACTCAATGCTAAACGAGCGTCGCTTATTTGACACGCTTCCCATTGGTTAAAGTATACTACTGCTACCAACCTCAGGGCATGAAACTCGAACTGCGGTATGCGGGGCTACTGGTGGTAGCATTGCTGAATTTTCGCCGGCAAAGTAGAGAACTATCTTATCAATAATCGATCTTTTATACGCGCTACCCAGTGCGATTCTTTTTCGTTCCTGCCCCGCTGTTATTAATAGTTTACTACGCTGAGGATAATTAATAGTTATTACCGTTTATTTAAATACGGAATCATTAATTTCATAATTTTGAAATAACATATTATATAACATGATCGATGGAATAAGATCGCAGCTACACAATAAACATTTGTGTACATTCTGTATATACTTTTTATATGGGAATACAAATTGAAAATCTAATTTTATAACACTTTGCGCAGTGAGAAATTATAAGGAATAATAAATACCACTTGAACATTTCACTGAAATAGTCAATGAATGTCATTAATTCTTATTCCGAGTAAAACTGTTCCCCAATTTATTATTTTATAATAACTATATACGCTATTTTAGACAAAAAATTTGACTGCTCTTTTAAAAATGAATATATTTTAATTGAACAAGCGCCGTCTCAATAGGGCAACCTACTCAGCTTCATTTCGCTTTTACCAAATAATCTTTTTGATTTTTTTTATACCCGGTATGTCCTTCAAACATGGTCGTTTTTTGCCTTTTTTTGACGTTGAAATTTTTGTACACAACCCATGAACATTTTTTTCGACTGTTTTTCGCATGAAAATCTCGTAGCGGGGGCTATTAGCTTCAATTTAATTTTTTTAAATGTTTTGTACGATTTGTTTTCGCAAAAATATTCAGATTTCCGCAAAAAAAACGATATTAATATAATGGAACGCAACTCTGAAACTACTGGGTTTTAGTGTGGTCTAAGAGGGTAAAAAGATGCATTCAAACATTTCATTGAATCCAGAAAAAAAGCCGAAAAATGATCATGTTTCAAAGGGCGTACAGGGGTAAAAAAAACACCGGAATTTTTTTTTGGCAAAAGCGAAATGAAGCTGAATATGTCCCCTTTGAAATGCCACTTGTTGAATTGGTATATTTTCATTCTTAACAGAGCAGTGAAACTTTTTGTGTGGTGCGGAATCAGGGCGAGTATTTCCAAATCTTCGGATGGCAATGTATGTACAAAATTCCCTGCTCATCGTAATTTTTAAATGTGTATTGATCTGGTGATTAAAAACAAAACATATAGGAGAATAATTTATAAGATAATCTGTTAATATTCAACCTGCCATTTAACATACAACAAGATGCAAACACTTATTGCTGAGTCTCATAACCTCAAAACTTCGAACATAACCTCAAAACTTTTTTATCACATTTTTCTTGGAAATTGCTTGATGGAATAAAAAAAGAAGAGTGGGGCCTGCGTAATTAATGTGTACAGGTGGCCCCATTATTATTTTCTTATTCCATCAAGCCATCACTTTGTTTTTTTAAACATTCTTTACGAGAAAACCCTGTTCGAAATTTGTTGGTAAGACAGACCTTCCACATCTTCTCAAAGGAAATTCCACCGAGATTATATATTTTTTTTCTAAGGTTGCAGCTTGGCTTATACTTTTCTGGATGTGGCCAAATAAGAAACCCCGTTTGGCCCGGAGCAGCCCGGAGTGTCACTCCCCTGGCTTAGGGTGTATAGAATTATATTCCAAAAGGTTGTGCGTGGAAAATCTCTAAGTAATCGATTTTCGTATTCTAGTGCAACCCGTCTTCATCAGCTGCGAGCTTTCTGCAAACTTTAAACGCGATTATCTCAGAACTACATTCTTCGAGTCAGCCGAACCCATAACTCAAAAAAATTTCAATCGATTTATTTGAAATTTTAACTGTACATTTAAAATAACGTTCTCCAAAGCACTACGTAGGAACTTTTCCTACGTAGAAACATTATATTGCATAGTACGTTTTTTATAAACAATTTCCTGATGATTTACTCATGGAATTTTATACTTTTTGAATTAGAAATACGTCATTTTTACAAAAAACACCATATCGAAAAAATCCTGCGTACTTCTATAGCTATTCTTATATATGATCGAAAAAACTTTGATGTCTTATCATGACTCAAAAATTATAGGAGCTGTTGGTTCGGCCGTTGACCTTCCAGAAATAAAGCTGTCACAAGAAAAACGCTGCACAGTCGCCATTTTGATATATATTGCCATGAAAAAATGATTTTGTATTGCCAATTATATGTATAATAACACACTTTTTGGTAAATCCGATTTATTTTATGGTTTCGCTGAAAAAAAATCACGAAATATGTCTTTTTTTGGTCCTGTAGAGTAGCCTGAGGCCTTAACACTGTTTATATCTCAGAAAATTTGGAGTGTAATTTTATTCTTGACAATAATGTTTCTTATTGTAAATAACCATTATTATTTTTTTAAAAATACAAAAAATATTTAGTGTAAAAAACATTATTGTCAAAAACGAAATTACACATCAGGTTTTCTGAGGTACAAACAAACTGTGTTGAGCGGGAAAAAATAGACAAAAAAATGTAAAATGTGAACTCAGATGGAAATAAAAATTCTGAAGAGAATCCCAATCGGGGTTGAAATGTGAAACGAGAGTTATAATTTATTATTATTATTATTATTATTATTATTATTATTATTATTATTATTATTATTATTATTATTATTATTATTATTATTATTATTATTATTATTATTATTATTATTATTATTATTATTATTATTATTATTATTATTATTATTATTATTATTATATCTTGATCACCAAAAATAGCCGAATCACAGCCGGCTCTCTAATCATCGTGACTGTATGAAGTCCCTTTTCCTTGGACTATGCGAAAGCGAGGATTTGCAGCATTACGAGGCTCTCTCGTGCGAATCCCGTCCTTCCGTTCGTTTGAGACCACGATGACATAAACGCGGTTTCTCCCAAGGCGATCAAATCTCAGTTATCTCTTGAGATAACTAAGTTTTCGAGTTTCTTCTTCTACATTCTTCGAAATTCATGTGTATTTTTTTAAAGAATAGTCGATGAAGAATAGTCGTTAAACTTCATACACATTTTTATTGAACATTTGATAAATCGATATTATTTTTGACAATTCTTCGTTATCGAATTTCCGAGAGTATTGGAGATATTCTCCTCATCGTTCAGTAATGTGAAGTTTGATTTTCAATATTTGAGGGAGTTTCAACCCTTACTTGACACACTTCTGCAGAATAACGTACTTGGCATAGTGAAGTCGTTTGTAACCCAACGACAAAAATTCTTATAAAAAATGTACAATTTAATATTTTCACTTGAAATTTTTTTTTGAACTACTCGAGAGGTCACTCCCAAAGTTGCACAGGATTTATAGTAAAATATCAAAGTCAAATATGTTTAAAAAAATTTACGTATTCAAAAAAACTGAAAAAATGACAACTTTCACGAAAAAAATCATAACTTTTTTTATTTCCTGACAAAAATGACTAACAATTTTACTGAGTTTGCTTAATATATAGGATTACAAGAAAAACAAATAGCAACCTGGTGGGCTGTCAAAAAAAGTATTTATTCTGGAAAATTAAGGGAGAAATTTGACGAAAAAAAAACTTTTTAAAAAATTAAAGATATGTTGTAATACTTTTTGTTTAAACCAAATAATCATAGGTTTTACATTATGAAAGAACTTAAAAATGTTGATCAGTATGAAAGAACACAGTGCTATTTTTTAAAACGTCCTCAGTAGCTCAATGTTCATTACAGGAGCATTGGATGAAACATTTTTCTCATCATCGAGACCGTAGATTATATGGCATCTAATTATTCAAAGAAAATATTACATAGCATACAAAAAATTAGACATAATATAACATTGTATACTGACCGCATTATTCATGCTGAAGTCGAAATATAACAGGAAAAAAATTCGCACAAAATTTTCGCACTCGACATTACTTGACTCCGAATACTTGACCTCGATTGCTCGACTTTGGACGGTTATTACATAAGAACTTATTGTCTTAGAGTGATGCTATAAACTTGAAGGAGTAGTGGCATCCTCGAACTAATGACAGTTGTCGATATAGACCCAATTTTTTTAAATTTAGGTACTTAAAATTAAGGAAATTTCGGCCTGGAGTGAAATTTAGTCCTACCTACTAAATTAAAATTAGAGAAATTTAAGCCTATACCTACTACGCTATCATCTACTTACGAGCCCGTGATATTTATATTATATTTGGGGTACATGGCTCACTAAAATTCATTTGTTACATATTGAACAAATTCTTTATGGGAGCTTTAAAGTTGATAAATCATTGACGAATGATCAATATTAAGGGGCCAGCCCACGCCGACGGCGAGGATCGGATGGGGGGGAGGGCTGTTATGCCAAAATAGCATTGAAAATCATAGTAGAAATTTATTCCAGCAGGTTTAAAGTCGAGTTCATGAAACTCGTCGCTCAGAGACAATTTTTTCTGGGGTGTTTTTTCTGGCATGACAAGTATCCATGTAATTACCCTCACATAATTACACTCATATATCGTTTACGTTACTTAATCTACATATCCTCAAAACGATTCAAGACATTTCTGGTGGTATATGTATATGTATATATATTACGGATATGTTACAAGAAATTTCTTGTAACATTTATGTAACACATTAAACGTATTTACTACGTAGCCTATACTACGAAGATTATAATATCACCAATGTTCTGTAACCGTTACGGATTTGTTACGAGAAATGTCTCGTTACATTTATGTAACACATTATACGTATTTGATACATAGCCCATACTGCGAGATTATAATATCACCAATGTTCTATAATTGTTACGGATTTGTTACGAGAAATGTTTTGTAACATTTATGTAACACATCATACATATTTGCTACGTAGCCTATACTACGAGATTATAATGTCATCAATGTTCTATCATCGTTACGGATTTGTTACAAGATAAATGTCTCGTAACATTTATGTAACACATTATACGTATTTGCTACATAGCCCATACTACGAGATTATAATATCACCAATGTTCTAGCATTGTTACAGCAATGTTCTGTAATTATTACGGATTTGTTACAAGAAATGTCTTGTAACATTTATGTAACACATTATACGTATTTGCTGCGTAGCCTATACTACGAGATTATAATATCACCAATGTTCTATAATTGTTACAGCATCGACGCGTAATAATTTTACAGGTTTACAGTATACGTAAATATCTCATAACAGTGACGAGATCTTGACGTATCAATATTACATATTTGTGATGTCTACAGTTTTTCGTAATTCCTTCATCTTTCATTGACGTCCTTGCTACATATTGCTACATATTGTCATAACGTATTGTATACATCTCGCTTACGTCATTATGAAAAAGTTTTGAATTTGTGGTGAACATTATATGACGTATTTATTATCATTCAATTATACGTAAGTGTTTCGTACATTATCCAAGTGTGTTTGCTGGGTAGCTGATCCAACCAATTTCTCTTCTGGCGCTCAGAGCACTAAGTGTTTGTTTGGACCAACTAAGTCTTTTTTTCCATATCGTGTCACAAGTAAGGGTCAAGGTATTGTTGATCGAGGATGACTCGGTAAAATCGATTGCCGAGGAGATTGGTTCAGTGTCCTTTGCGAGGGAATGGACGGAATAGCTAGAAAGGGACAAGTGAACTTGAACTTGAACTTGCGTGTATATTGTACAAATTATCGCTCGAGTAGACTGCAATAATTGATTTTAATTTCAAGAGTGTACAGATGTATATGACAATTTGGTTAAGCTTTTAATGAATCATTTAAAATCGATTTATATTCGATGATTTCTAAATAGACAGATTCAACTTTTTATTAGCTGATCGTAGAGGAAACTCGAAAAACGGGATTTCTATTCTCAGTATGCCTTTTTGTTCGTCGAAATATAATGATCGATATTGGATTATGGACCGGTGTATTGAGCGATTTGGAGGATCAGAGGATCCTGAACCATTGTAGAGACGATACTGATAAAAGGACGATCGACGGTGAATTTAATTGTTTTTCGGTCATCTACATCAACTCCACTGGCTGAAGGGTCAGCATCGACTAAAAAAAAGGAAGGGAAAAGCAATAATTTAATTTCCGTTATCGATGAAAGACTACAGTATAATAGGTGAAATTTGTGTTAAAATATTCGTTTCAAAAAGAAGCTCCAAGGACTTACGAAGTTCTTTGTAAATCGCCAGAGCACTATAAGTTTTGGCCATATCAATTACAGTTTTATCCGCGACGTTTCTAAAATTCGCCTCCTTAGAAAACACCGTCAGTCCCATCTGTAAAAATATCGAATGGTGTTTATCGATGTAAAAAATGCACAGTGCTCGATTATTCCTTCACTATGAAATTTGGATACAAAAACTCACGTTTTGAAGGGCTTCTTTCACATCGCTCTCGTCACGGATATACATTTTCGGGAATATGACATCGACATTCTGTGGTTCACCGCTGTAAAGTTTTCCCATCTCTATTTTCTCAATGTTATTCGTCAAATCTTGAAGGCCAATCCCCAGATTTGGAAGTATGATAAACATGCTGATGGATTGACCGCTGGGTTCAGCATCCTTGTTGCTCGTGTTGTCGATCTTATCCTGAAATTTCATCCCGTTTATTTTCATCCTTACGAGATATAAGGATGTAAGATTAATCTGGGATTATTATTTCAACGATAAATTTACCATGCAAGGCATTTCTACGAACGTTGCACCGATCTCGGTAAGTTCACCGTAACGATATGTTCCCGTATTTCGTACTGTTTCTTCGATATTGTAACGTATACGGTTATTAGCGAAGTTCATAGCAAGAGAATTTCCTCGAATCTTTAAAATGCACGTGAAATACGCATCAATATCAAGACGCGTTGTTTCGGGAGGCACTGCACGGAAAAAATGGTTGGTTGGGACAACCAATTGATTATTAGTTGGGTATATTTAGGTTACCGTAACCATCTGCTTCGTTACAATAACCACCTAGCATTAGTCCCATTAACTATTCATAGTTAGTTGATGCGACTAGTCATTACTAACGACAAGTCAAGTCACTTGTGTTGACTAGTCAACACAAGTGACTTGATTAGTCAGTCTAACTAATGAAATAGTATTCGAGAGAGTAAAGGATGGACAACGAATTTTATAGGCACTGTAGCCAATTATATGATCATATCTGCGGATTTGTCAGTATCCAAAAAATCCGCCAGGTGGCTTCCTTTCGTACAAACGAACTTTCCCTTCGACACTTATAACCTGCGTTACTTGCACTTATTTCCTGCACTTATTTCCAAGTTCGTCTATGTTTGATATTCTTATTTTTGAGTATGGACATTGAATACTTTGCGGCAAAACGCAAGATGGTCGAATCCGAAATGGATTCCCATAAAAAAGGGTCTTTTTTCTTTTACCTTCTCTTGAAGAAAAGACGAAGCTTTATGTAATTGTAAACTTCACATGTATAGCGACATTCGAAGATTAAAATGTTTAAAAATATCGTGTAGATATGAAAAAAAAATTTATCATAAACCACGATTTATAATACCATTTATAAACCAACCATATAAAATTCGTTGATCCAACCAATTTCTCGTCTGGCGCTAAGAGCACTGAGATAGTTAGTTAAGTCAAGAGTCAATTAATTTTTGTATCACCACAACTAAGTCGTTTTTTCCATGTGTGTAAAGGACAAACGGATTTTGCTTACAAATTAAGAACAGTATATTACACTGAGAAAACAATGTACCAGGATTTGTTAACGGCAGTTAACAAATGTAAAGTTGAATATTGCGAAATCAATTATTTTTTAACAGTTAATAATTGAAATTAATATTTTTCAACGGTTAATGAATTATTTGATACAAATAATAGTACATTACATCACGAGGACGTAAAAACATTTTCTGACGAGTGTGAGTTTGCAGAACGAGCCGAAGGCGAGCCCTGCAATCACACTCGTCAGAAAATGTTTTTACGCCGAGTGATGTACGATATTTTATATCACGAGGTGCAATATATGGACGTTTTCACGTCCGCTTGCGGACGTAAAAGCGTCCATTATTGTACTGAGTGATATAAAATATTTCTTAAGGACTAACACATTTTGTAAGAATTAAGGGGTTAGGCCACTCTAGGAATTTAAAAAAATCGACTTTTTTTACAAAGGTGCCTTGGTATCTATAGATTTATATTCCAAAAGATGATGTGCGTGAATAATCCCTAAGTACTCGATTTTCGTATTCGAGTGCAACCCTTCTTCATCTGCGAGCTTTCTACAAACTTTAAATGCGTTTATCTCAGAACTACATTTTTCAAGTCGGCGAACTCATAACTCAAACAAATTCCAACCGATTCATTTGAAATTTCAACTGTACATCATTAAAAATAACGTTCTCTAAAGCCCTACGTAGGATTTTTTCATTATATTGCATAGTTTCTTTTTCATAAACAATTTTTTGCGATTTTCTCATGGTACAGTCTGTCAAGTAAGAGCGTGGTCGTGTTAATTTATAAAAAAAATTATTTTATGAAACTTTCATATTTATATATACATTGTACAAATTACAAACAATGATGCGATTTGGTCAATAATGTGTCCAGTCACCACCGGCGTCGATAATTGCCTGGCATCTCCGAGGCATGCTTTCTTAATTTGACGGTGTATTCTAGTGGCAAGGATCTGCAGATCCGACGAATTCGGTAAGACAACTGCTTCAAAGTGTATGTGCGTCTTCCACGAAGCTTCTGTTTAATATATGCCCACACATTTTCAATAGGGTTTGCATCGGGCGACTGCGACGGCCAATCCAATGTAACGATGCCAGATTGAGTCTTCCACTGAGTACAGAGCTTTGTCACATGTTTTTCAGTCAACACCCACACGGAACATTAGGGCCATGGGACGTCCAATATCCATACATGGTGGATGAATGCTCCATCCCAGGGACGTCTATGAGTATCCCTATCACTGCTAAAAGAAGTGCGAAACGGCACCTGTTCTATGTACTGGGAACATCCCTTATACGTACCTTGAGACGGTTTTTAGACGGACTAGACCCCAAAAAATGACGTCTGATTTACGTATTTAAGACGAATAAACCAGTGATCCGAAAGATGTCCAATGATCATCCATTATACGTCCCTTTATTTTAATAATTTAATCGTTATTAACTACACATTATTAATTAATTATAAACTTTGTTACTGATTATATAATATTCGGGGCCTACGAGATATCCATATTTTACAGAAAAAAAGAAAAAAAAAAGTTTTCGATTTTTCACACTGCGGTCACCCATCCAAGTATTGGATTCAAGGGGTGCTGCTTAACTTTTCTAATCTCCTACCTACCTACCTACCTACCTACACTAACTTGACTTATGAGAAACTTATGCATGTAAAAACCTTATACGATGTAGTTTGCTGATATACTTATATATCTTTGTCTCACAGGCCTTGAATAATGTATAATCGTAATGAAATTTATAATTGATGGATAATGTGTAATCAATAGCGTTTAAATTAAGGGACGTATAATAGATGATCATTAGATATCTTTTGCAATATTGGCATTCGTCTTAAATACGTACATTAAATGTCACTTTATGTGGTCTATAGGTACCTCTAAAAAATATCTAAGGGTACGTATACGAAACGTTTTCAGCACATAGAATCGCTGTCGTTTCGCATCTCCGATAGTGGTTTAGGAAATGTCCCATGGACTTCCCCGGAATGAAATTTTCATCCAACTTAAATGATTATTGGACGTCCCCTGGCTGTTAAGTTACGCGCGGAATATATTTATAGCTCCAAAAATATGTGTCGTGGACGTCGAATAAACTTCCGCGTTATCCTTCGATAGACGTAATTTGTACGTACATACGACGGTCAATCGGCGTACCCATATCACAGCTGCCCGAAATACTTAAATGTACATCTAAAGGACGAATGCTTTTGATTGGACAACACGCGATGGATCACACAGGACGTATATTGTATGTTCACACACGTACTATTTCTTAAGCTACAAATATACACAACACGGCCATCTATGGTATGCCCATAGGTAGACATTCAATAGCTCTTAATTCAGTATAGTAATTGGACATCTATTGGACGTTCCAGGTTCATGTCTATATGAAATCCTACATGGAACATCCGATAGACGTTCAATTGACGTCCTCCGAATGTGATTTTCGTTTACGAACCTGGAACGTCCAAAGGATGTTCAATTACTATCCTGAATTAAAAGCTATTTAATGTCTTCCTATGGACATACCATGGATGGCCGTGTTGTGTATATTTGTAGCTCAAGAAATAGTACGTGTCGTGGACATACAATATACGTCCTGTGTGATCCATTGCATTTTGTCCAATCAAAAGTATACCATGGATGTTCAATGGATGTCCGCATTACATCCATCGTGGATGTAGACGTGTTAAGAATCTATGGATCATAGATGAACGTCCAATGGACACTCGGTTCCGTGTGGGCAGAGGCTTCTTCATTGTGCTGCGCCATTTCAGATTATGAGTACGAGGAAGGGTTCGGATAGTTTCGTAGGATATATCTAAACCTTTTGCCATTAATTTTGCTTGTCCTTGCCGCAGTGTTAAAGCAGGATTCCGCGAAAACAGATTCACTATTCTTTTTTCATCTTTTTTGTTCACTTTTCCTATCGAACCACGTTCTGGTAAATCATCGACATTTTTAGCCACTTTATATCGCTGTATCCACTTCTGTACAAATGCCTTCGACTTTCTCATATATTTAGCAGCCGCTGATTGCCACATTTTGGGACCTTTCGGATGGATGCAAAGGAACACAGCCTCGTAGCGCGACGCGTATTTAGCACTCATGGCGTTTAACGTGATTCTCTTTCAAAAGATCAACGACAACTGAGCCTTTGTTAACAATGCATCAAGGACAAAGCTTCCCTCTATCGGCTCGCGAAGGAATTAGAGCGAAATCTTTCATTAACTGTCGGTAAAGTCGACCACGTTCTTACTTGACTGACTGTATTTTATACTTTTTGATTTACAAATGCACCATTTTCACAAAAAAAAACAACACGTCAAGAAAATCCGAAATACTTCTATAGCTATTCTCATATATAATCGAAAAAACTTTGGTGCCTCATCGTAACTCAATAATTAAGGAGCCGTTCGGCCGTCAATCTTCCAGAAATAAAGGTGTCATCGGAAAAATGCTGCACAATCGCCATTTTGACATATATCGCCATGAAAAAATAATTTTGTATTGTCAATTAAATGTACAATAAAACTTCTTTTTGTAAATTCGATTTATTTTATCATTTCGCTGAAAAAATCACGAAATATGCACTTTTTTATCTGTAGAGTAGCCTAACCCCCTAAGGAATATTTCAGTAAAAGTGTCAACTAAATATATTTCTTTACTACAAATAAACTGTTTTCTCAGTGTAGGCTCGAGATGTTACGATGAAAATTTCTCAATCTAGGTTAGTTCACTTGTCGACGATGATGGTAATAGAAAAATATGGGTGGGGGTCGAAGATTCGACTGACCAATATTTCGAACGGCCGAAATCCCGAATTTCACGATTACGAGCGTTAGAATAACGAAGCGCCGAAATCCCGATCGCCAGAAAAGAGAAAGTCGAGAGAGCCGCCCCATGCGTAAGAGAGAGAGGAGGCGCATCTCTCTCTCTCTTACGCATGGGGCGGTCTTTTCGACCCCCACTCAAAAATATGATAAATCCTATCATCCTGATGACTCACTCCTTAAATTTCTTAGAACCATTGCATTGTAGGTACCGGTGGCAGCAGTTACAAAGGAGCTTTTGATATCATACAGACCGTACAACCAAATCATCGACGTAATCAAGTTGGTACGATTGAAAATTGTCTACAAACAAGCAAAACGATAAACTTTCGCATTATCCCAATAATTTGTATGTTTTATTCACTCTTCGACGCGTATCATAGCGTCACAATATGTTCAACGATTGCCCACCTCTAGCTTATCGTTGATGGCCTTGAATCCGATGAGTATGTTCTTTTCGTGAATTGGAAGTTGAATGAGCCTGTGCGTATCGGTTTTCGTCTTTCCTTGGGCACCATAAACCACTAGACTCATTCCCACGAATGTCTCGTAACCCGGAGCAATGAAATTACCTTGTTTGGTACCTGCCAAAGCCTGGACGAAAAAAGTTCAATGGAAAAATAAATGATTACACCGAATTATTGCGAATCTTCAATCTTCAACCAATGACGCTGGACGTATGATGCATCGAGATCGTTTGATCATATTTGCTTAATCATACCTTGTAAAAGTTGAAAGAAAAACGATTAGAAGCGCTGACAAGTTCCCTCGCACATTCGAGTTTCAGGCTTTCATCAGGAGTAATGCTTGCTCCCGGGTCTTGAGCCTCGCAATTTGAACTTGCCAAGATCAAATTGACAACACCGAGTATACAAACTATGAAACAAAGGTTGAATCTTTTGTTACATTTATTACACAGTCCTCCATATAAATGTAATTCAAATACAAAGGTGGGCAAAGTTAATCCAAAAGTTAATTTCGTTAATCGTTAATTCGCTACTCAAAAAGTTAACTTCGATAATCGTTAAATCGTTAACTTTTTGTAAATTTAATGCAAGTTAAAGTCATCCGTTAAAAGTTGAATGAAGTTAAAGTTAAAGTTGTATTGATGTTTCAGTATTATATGTTAAAGATTGTACACAGGTAAATAAAAAATTCGGTAGATTAAGTGTTAGATGTTTTTAGGAATAAAATACGGAATCATACATTACTGGAACCAATTGAGGGCTAATAAAAATTTCCTAAATTTTTAGTGGTTTTTGAAAATGCTGTATCTCAGTGAAAAATCGTCGTATCGAGGTCTAAAAAAACAAATTGAAGCTGAATAAATAAGCTGTCTGGCCCATGCGATGGTTTAGCTGAACATTTTTTTCCGAGTCAGTGCAGCCGAGAAAAAAGTAAAGAAAATTGCAACATTTTTTTTTACACTATATTTCTTAGGATTGCGTGGAACCTATAGCTTCAAAAAATTGTTTCGCTAAAAGATCTCAAAACTAGAAACTTGAAGCTTCAAAATACTTTTTTTTAGACCTTGATAAGCTTCATAAGCATTAGGATATTACAATTATAATCCAAGAATGATGATCGTTTAGCTCGTAAAATACACTACTGGAAAAAATTAAAGGATCAACAAATTTTCCCAAATTTTTAGTGGTTTTTAACAATGCTGTATCTCAGTGAAAAGTGGTCGTATCCAGGTCTAAAAAAAAAATTTAGAAGATTGAAGTTTCTAGTTTTCAGATCTTCTAGCAAAAAAAAATTCAAAGCTACAGATTTCACGCAATTATGAGAAATACCAAGAAAAAAAAATTTGGCGAATTTGTATCGCTTTTGTTTTGGCTGTAATTGTTGAGAAAATTTTTTTCCAGCTAAACCATTACATAGACCGGATAGCTTGTTTATTTAGCTTCAATTTGCTTTTTGTGAGACCTCGCTGCGACCATTTTTCGCTGAGATATCGAGCTTTTACGAAAAAAGACACTTTTCTGTTTGAACATTGATATCTCAGCAACCAATGATCGCACAGAAATCCGAAGTGGCGTTTCAGAAACTTGAATCAATGCTCTACAAGGATTGTCGATTGTTTTTTGAAAAAAAAAAAATTTTCCATCCTTGCCATGAATTTAAAAAAACAGGAGAAAAAAGGCTATTTATGTTTTTTAGAAAATCAACGGCCAAACTAAAAATATTGGCAAAACGACTAATGTTGAGCGTGACTTTTACAGCTCAATATACCCACAAAATCCCTGTAAGGTTTCGATTTGATCTATCGAATCGTTTTTTTTTCACGCAATCAAATTTAAAAAAAAAATTAAAGGATCGTGTTTCTGCCCTAAACGTCATAATCATTATTAAAGTGGAAAACAATTTTTTTGTGGCTTTTTCACATTCCCGTGTAAAAGAGTTTAGGAATTCCGCGAGTGATTCTGCGGAATTCATATTTGTTGCAAAATATGAATTCCGGATGAATACCTGATGAAATCACGGTAAATAATTTCATCGATGAAATATCGAAATAATGTCATTACAAGCTAAGTCGCGAATTGCATCGATGTAGTAACCACCCGGAATTCTGCAGGAATTCAGTCGAAGCTCTACTTGATTTTCTCCGGAAATCATCTGGTTTGCCGGAAAAAATTTCAATATCTCATTATAAATTCTTCGAGGTTATCGCCTGGAAAATTCATATTCGAAACTGTATGAATTTTCGGAGAAAATCGACTGATAACCGTAGTAGAAAATATTTTCTCTCAACTACTCCCTACAATAAGTTTGGAGAAATTCGAAGCGCTTATTGTGAAATTCCATAAATTTTTCGATAGATTACAATTTGTTTATTGTTACACTGAATAGCTGATGCGGATATGTCATGAGTGCATTCATGTAGTTTTCAGCTAGAATTCTGCGGAAATTCAATTAGAGTTCCACACAAATTTGTTTGGATTTTATTTGGTTTTCCGGAAAAATTTCAGAACATCTTTGTGAATTTATCAAGGTTACTGCCTTGAAAATTCACATAGAAAACCGTATGCACTCTTATAGAAAACGGTTGAAACCTATGGAAATTATTTTTTGTCCATTCGTTACAATAATTTTTGAGGTATATAACGCGTTGACTGCGAGATTTTATAGATATTAATATGGACAGAGAAGAAGTTATTTTTTTGTTGATTTAAAAATTTTATATTTCCTGTGTAATTATAATTTATTTTCTCTGGAATATCTCCCAAATTCGCGACTTAGCTTGTAATGACATTATTTCGATATTTCATCGATGAAATTATATACCGTGATTTCAACAGGTATCCATCCGGAATTCATATTTTGCAACAAATATGAATTCCTCATAAATTCCGCAGAATCCCGTAGTAAAAAACTCCATTTGTCGCCATTGAAAAATCCCCATTCATTCCCCATTGCCGAAATAACCAATGGAGATGAATGCCGAATTGCCTGAGGGGATTTTCGCCATTGAATTCCCCATTTGAAACGGAATGGGGATTATCTAATGGGGATTCAATGGAGACAATCCCCTTAGGCAATTCGGCATTCATCCCCATTGGTTATTTTGGCAATGGGGAATGAATGGGGATTTTTCAATGGCGATGAATGAAGTTTTTACTATACGAAAGAATCTCCATTGCTGTTCACCACTCATTCCCCATTGCCCACAAAACCAATGGATATGAATGCCGAATTGTCTAAGGACATTTTCGCCATTGAATTCCTCATTTGAAACGGAATGGGGATTATCCTATGAGGATTCAATGGAGACAATCTCTCTAGTTAATTCGCCATTCACCTCCATTGGTTTTTGTGGGCAATGGGGAATAAATGGGATCATCAATGGAGATTCTTTCATATGATTGCTATATATACATGGAATTACGCATTAAATAATCAAATGATGTAAGTTATCAGTAAGTAAGGTTAATCATAATGCTAATATTAGCATAACGACCAATAATTATATACGCATTATATATATTATTACATTTAATAGAAATTATTGAAGCTCAGAATTGAGAAAATAGATTGTAAGTGTATTCAGATGACGATTGATATAATGAAAGTATATACGTTTCTCCTCTCACAAATCGAGTTGAGAAGGACTGATAAAATTATGTGTATATGTTAAAAGTAAACGGTTTTAAAAATCATTTATCCCAAACGTACGCGTACTTGATGAGCAGCTTACAATATATTTTTTAAAAATTACTTTCGAATAATTTCCGAGCTTATGCTAATATTAATTGACCATCGATATAATCATCAGCATTTATTACAATTGAAGAAAATATTTGGTTCATATATGAGAATCAGCGACATCTACTCTTACTTAATTTTATTAATTCACCGCCGTTTGAGAAATATCGCATTCGGAAAAATTCTCATCGATCGATGGGTTCAATTGTTCTGCATTGACCCTCGAATATGGATCGCAACATCGTTAACGAATGCTGCTCATCATTCGATCAGTCGTCAATGAAGTGACATTATTGATAAATGTTGATCATTCTATAATTCGTAGTTACTTATTATTCAATGGGTATCCTTGGTAAATGCTGATCATTTCATCGTTAGTCGCATTTGGGTTCCAATGAACATCTGTGAGAAATGCTGATCTTTAAGTTCATCCGCATTGACTTTCCAATGGACATCATTGGGTAAAGCGGATCATTTCGTTCATCAGCATTTACCTTCCCATGGACACCATTGGGCAATGCTGATCGCTCGATACATCCGCATTGGCTTTCCAATGAGCATCATTGAGTAATGATGATCGTTCGATTCATCCGCATTTGATGTTCAATGGATACCCATTCACTGATAAATGGTCAGCCCTGTACGCCATTGACAAATGCGGGAATCTCAATGGGTCCCCATTCATTTTCCAATGGAGTCGTATGAGGACCATTGGTTGCCATTGGCGATTCAATGGAGTTTTTTACTACGGGATCACTCGCGGAATTCCTGAACTTTTTTACACGGGTTTTCATCGCAAACAGCGTTTAAATGTACAGAAAAAAAATTGTTGAAGAATTTTTGAATTTTTTTTTGTTTAATTTGGCGATTTTTTTTTCTTACATAAATTTAAACGCTGTTTGCGATAAAAATGTGAAAAAAGCTCAAAATTTTTATTTTTCCTTTTAATAATGATTATGAAGTGTTTAGGGGCAATAAACATAAACCTTGAATTTTTTTGAAAAAAAAATTTCAAAAAAATTTCAAAAAAATACATATCAAAATTTGTTTGATTTTTTTTTCATAAATTTAAACGCTGTTTGCGATAAAAATGGGGGAAATGCTCGAAAAAAATGTCTTCTTTTCATTTTCAAAATGATTTTGGAGTGTTAAGGGGCAATAGACATGATCCTTTAATTTTTTTCAAAAATTTGATTGGTCGAAACAAAAAAACCGTTCCATAGATCAAATTGAAACTTTACAGAGATTTTGTGGGTATATTGAGCTATAAAAGTCACGCTCAATATTAGTCGTTTCGCCAATATTTTTAATTTGGCCGTTGATTTTCTAAAAAACCATAAATAGCCCTTTTTCTCCTGTTTTTTCAAATTCATGGCAAGGATGGAAAATTTTTTTGGTCAAACAGAAAAGTGTCTTTTTTCGTAAAAGCTCGATATCTCAGCGAAAAATAGTCGCAGTGAGGTCTCACAAAAAGCAAATTGAAGCTAAATAAACAAGCTATCCGGTCTATGTAATGGTTTAGCTGGAAAAAATTTTTCTCAAAAATTACAGCCAAAACAAAAGCGATACAAATTTGCCACATTTTTTTTCTTGGTATTTCTCATAATTGCGTAAAACCTGTAGCTTTGAAATTTTTTTTGCTAAAAGATCTGAAAACTAGAAGCTTCAAGCTTCAAAATGCTTTTTTTAAGATCTTGATACGACCATTTTTCACTGAGATACAGCATTGTTAAAAACCACTAAAAATTTGGAAATTTTTTTTGATCCTTTAATTTTTTCCAGTAGTGTATCTTTTTCTGTAGAAAAAAAACTGCAGCACTAGATGGAATACCAGTCTTAATAAATCTATTGAATCGATTTATTAAAACTGGTTCACCTAGAAAGGCAGCATCTGAAAGAGAGTCTTTTGACTTTAAGTCCATCAGCTAACTTCTTACCAAATTCTAACCTTATCAAAAAATAATCTCCTTCTTCTTCATTACTGTAACTTTCACTAATGCTAATGCTATCCTGTTCGTTTGCGCGCAGTTCAAACAAATAGAATCACGTCAATAACTAATGTAACGGATTACAGTTAAATGTAACTGTAACGGTAATGAAGACGACCGTTAATTATTTTTTAATTTAACTTAAAAGTTAAATCGTTAAGCAATATGTTAACTTCGTTAATCAACGATTAACGGATAAACTTTTTTTTGCCCCGTTTTGTTTAAATGTAACAAGTGTAAAGTATGATGATCGAAGACACGGCTTCTTCTCACGGATTTTAATTTACATCTTCAGTATATTTTACATTTTTTGTTTATTTGTTTCCGCTTAACACTGTTTGTTTGTATGTCAGAAAACCTGAAGTGAAAGTTCGTTTTTGAGAGGTAATCGTTGTTTTATTTTTAATGCAGACCAGCATTTTGATGGGAATCAGTTATTTTCAAGGGACTTCGTTGCGGCTGCTTACTTTGTCAAAATTATTAATGTCTTATTCTATTTACTGAAAATTTCTCCAGAGAATCATTATAATAGATACGACAAAAAATTTATAATTCAAAACGATGATAAATAAATTTTGGAAAAATTGGAACGAATCAAACGGTATCATTGTGTGCATTTTTGAGTGGTATAAACGGATGACTTTAGCTTTTGATGATCGTGAACCAAAAACTCACAATGTCGAAAGTAGATTTTTAGAAAATCGTAAGGTCGTGCTTTTTATAATACATATTTTTTATCGTGGAGGCGTTGACTCTCAGTTTTCGTTTTCACATTCTGTTTATCTTTTCGAATTTTCTTAGTATGAAATTTGTTGGCTTTCATAGTTTTTCCATGCTCAAAGCGATACTGTGAAAGTCTTTTTTAATTCGAAGTTGTTCGATTTATTTTAAAATTATTCAAATGCTTATTCTGTAATAGCATAAAATCTATCAAAATATGATGATACATATCAATTTTTGCGATATGGAGCGGGATTATTCTAATCAAATAAAATATTGTCAAATACTGTTTTTTTTTTTATATGGCTCAGACTTATTAAAGCTTATTAATTTATTTAGACTTATTTAATCAAATTTGGCTCTCTGATAAGAGGATGAAAAATAATCGGTTTTTATATCCGAAATTAAATTTTGATGATACTGGAAATGAGTATGATTCGCGACTATAAAGAATGAAAACATTAGCAGTTGGGCAAAAAGGATGTGACTCCGTTCCGTTTTAATTCCGCCGTCGATTAATAAGGTCCTTATTTATTAATCGATACAATTGTAACAATTGAATCCAGAATAATTGAATACAACTTTTTACCTTCTTAGTGATTTCACGAAAACCCAGTAGTTTTAGAGTTACGCTTTATTTTATAAAAATGATCGTTTTTACAAATATTTGAATATTTTTGCGAAAAAAATCGTACGAAACTTTTTAAAAAACAAAATTGAAGCTTATACTCCCCTCTACAAGTTTCTCATACGAAAAACAGTTTTCAAAAAATTTCATAGGTCGTACGCCAAAATTCGGATTCAGCGCATCAAAATACATAGAGATAGGTGGGTCTGATCAAAAGTACAGACCACTTTTTTGATTTTGTGTGCCGGTGTAATCGATTATAATGCACTCATTTTAATTAAATTAAAATTGGTTAATTATAATTAAAAATTATAATAAACGATAGTTATATCGTTCCCCAATAGTCCCTCAAATTTAGTTCGATGCAGGGATCTTTCTGCATAACATTATATGAGGTATCTTTGTGATTTGCTGACAATTTGAAACGTATTGTGAATATCGATAAAAACATTTTGACGAAAAAAAATAATTGACAGGTAAGCATTTTTTTGGATCAAATTTGTACGAGGCGCAATAAACGATTAAGGCGGTATTCTGGTCTAGAGTAAAAACCAAGTTTTTTTTTCATATTCTTAAAGTTTAGACCTGAAAGAATATATCCTTGAAAGGAAATTTCTAGATTCCAATAATTTACGGAGTTATAGTTATTTTAGTGACGCAGCAACTAAATCAGTCAAGTCGGAGCGTAACTTTAAGGGTGTATTCTGGTCTAGAATTTTTTTCAAATCTTTTTTTTGCATACTCTTGAAGCTTAGACCTTAAAGAATATATCCTCGAAAGGAAATGTTTAGATTCCAATAATTTATGGAGTTATAGCTATTAAAGTTTAGACCTTTAAGAATATGCAAAAAATTGATCTTTAGCCCCCCCCCCCCTTAGGTACCCTCTGACCTAACGGGCGCCGTTGCTGCGTCACTAAAATAGCTATAACTCCGTAAATTATTGGAATCTAAAAATTTCCTTTCGAGGATATATTCTTTAACGTCTAAACTTTAAGAATATGTAGAAAAAAGATTTTTAAAAAATTCTAGACCAGACCAGAAACTCCCTTAAAATTACGGTCTCTCCGTCGCTCGTACCACGATTGTGTCAAAATTATTATTTTTATTATTGTAAAAAAATTCAAAATTATGAAAAAAGGTCAATAAACGCTTCTTTTTGTTCGGGCAGCTGCGATTTTGCGATTTTTTTTTCCGTTTTCTCTAAGGTACGGGCTATAACGACATTCTTACTGATTGAGAATCTTTTTTTAAATGTTGGATCGTATAACTAAAAAGGTTGCAGTCCCGTCAGCCAACACACCCCTTTTTTCACCCCCAACTTAACCAGCTTATAACGTATTGAATTTTAATTTTTTTTCTGGATTTTGTTTGTATATTGTCAAAATATTAACAAATAGGTTGTATAAAAAGAGTGGTAAGAATATTATTTTTTATCGAGCTTGAAAAAACGCCCGAAATGTATCTCTGGAAGAGTATACCGCCTTAATGTCACGTGTTCTACTTACGCAATTGCATTTTGAATGTGAAGGCCTGCTTCTCGCTCGGTCGTAATGAAGCTCTCGATGATTCGGCTCACACTCCAATGGAAATTTCAAGATAACTTCTGAAATAAATTTGATCGTTTTTATTGAGAGCGGTTTCTATTGATAAATCTACTTGATGATCGAAAATATGGAATTTTACTCTCTTACCGTGTGTATCTCTCCAATCAGAGTTTACGTGGCAATGTGCACATTTTATAGTGCTCGTGACACTTGGTCTGAAGAACCGATAGCGAGGGCTCTTTTCCTCAATATTATACAACCTCTTAATCTAGTATTTATCCAGCTTGCTAAGAAGTCGACAAGCTTCGGCCTATTCCGTTCCGTTCCGTTAACCATTGTTATCGAGACGTCGATTCGTTTTGCCTAGAAACATTTTTTTTCTTTCTTTCATTTTTATTTTTTATTTTTTAACAAAGCAAAAAGGCAAAATATTTAATTAGTTTAATTAAATACAACTAACATCCTAAACCACACTGCACATTCTCATTAATCTACGTATAATTTTATTATTTATTATAATTTATATGCGAGCGCGATACAATTATATACGCACATCGAATTTGATTTAAAAATTAAGATAGCTGTAAGAATTAACGCGCACTTTCACTTGATTACTAAGTTTACTTATTAATATTTTATACTACCCCTACGACGAAACGTGCACCTTTCAAACACGAAAACTTAACGTACGACGCGCGGGTACAGAGTCCCGCGTGAACAGCGAGCGCGCGGGTTCCACGCTTCTCCGCGAGAGGGCGAGCCGCCGCTCGAGCCCACTCGCAAGCGAATAGGTAGTTGCGAGAGGATATATTCACGGGCTTGAACACGATTTATACGGAACTCCCATCTCTGCAATACACGACAGATACTGAAAAGTATCAGACACCGAAAGGTATCCGGCCTCTGAAACACGAGGTCAGACATCGAAAGGTCTCCATCCACCGGAGGATGCGAAAACTTCGTAAGAAGCCATTTTGTCTCGAGAGATATCTCCCTATCTCTAGCTCAAGCCATTTTCTTTTTGTACAGTCCTCTCTCGGAGAGGTCTACGGTAAGCAATCCTTATAAAGGATTTTTGTTTTTTGAATACAGTCTCTATTTTCATAACTTAAATCGTAAAAAAAATTCAAATCTTATTATCGCGTGCTGTAAAAACCTTTGTATATAGTTTGGTTTTCCTTTAATAGTAAATAATTACACTTGGTCTTAAATTTTTTTTTCTTATCCGATATATATATTCTTCTTAAGCATTACTTTATTTTGATTATTATTATTCTCTCCGATCCGACTAGTGAGAATTTTCCCTTTTCCCCTCACCAGATATTCTCCCTTCCATACACGCATTGTTAATCGACCATGATTCAACACCATGAAGTTGCACGTGTTGAGGAAAAAAATTTAATCATGTGGGATCCAAAGAGCTGTCAATTTTACATTATAATTCCATTTTTCCTTAATGCTTCCATTTCAATACCGACAATGATAATCACCTAGCGAAGTTTTGAAAAGTTCAGGGGTTCTCTAGTCATGACCCGTGGATTAATTGTCTGTCTCACGGGCATTAGTGGAATTTCAGATCAGCAAGAGAACTTCGTGCTATCTCTATCGTGAAACCTGAAAATTGTCTATCTAAAGCGATGTCTATAAAAAAAAAATGAAAAATTAGAATATGCTGATTATCGGGTTGCATGGAATCGTGGGGCTGGAGTTGGGCATGGGGCTGCGTGGAATCGTGGGGTGCACTGAAACAAGCTTACTGCGTCAGTAACGTTATTTTGCATAGCTGTCGGTTATCCGCCTGTTTCCGCCAATCGACCTATACATACTGCCACGAAGGCCATGTATCATACTTCACAGTAACGCTAAAATGATAATGCCGTGGCAAGCTATTAACATTGGTACGGCAGCGTTTCCTTATACTGCTGTCATGGCTATACCAGTGAACACGCGCATTCAACTGACGGGTCTGACGACCTCTGAGTTCCATCGTATCTTGAACGCTTACGCGCTTTCAGCACGAATCTATAGATATATATCGGCATATAAAATGCTACAAAATGTAGCGCTTCAGCGTCCAAGACGAACGCAGCCATAGATACATGACATATACATATGCATTTTATTATTTTTAAATTTGATATGAGATACATTTATAACCTAAATTATATTTAATTCAATCACGCGAGAATAATCCATAAGGATTAATAATTGAAAAATATTTTTATATTTTTCAATTATTCATCCTTATAAACTATTCTCGGGTGATTGAATTCAATATTTATAGATTATAAATGTATTTTATAACCTAATGTAATTTATAACCTCAATATTCTCGCGTGATTAAATTGAATATTTAGGTTATAAATGAATCTAATAACCTTATGTATTTTATAACCTAAATATTCTCGCGTGATTGAATTGAATATTTAGGTTATAAATGTATATGATGGGTCTCATACGGTGGTTATCCGGCATACATCTGCGGTTGACTGAGATACCAGAATATGCTCTCCATTCGCATGTATTGCATATCCACCGTGGCTATGCTCTATAACCACCGTGCGTGTATGGCGAGGGCCCACCGCCAGCACACTGAAATATAGCTCGTGGGCCTATACAAAATGGCTCGGCGCACCGTACAGCTATGTGGGAGACCGTGGCGATAAAATATGCGGAAGCGCACAAGAATATGGCGACTGTGGCAGTAAGGTTTTTTCAGTGTGGACTTCGAACGTAAGGTTGTTTGCGCGGAGTGCACTGAAAAAAGGGAGAGTCACAGGAACTCTCTTTTGGATAGCTGCCGGTAAGGCTGCATGAGATAACATTGATAAACATAAAGATTGGTGCTTGAGCGAGCCCTTAGATAGCGGTCACGCTTATCACAGTGGTATAGATGCGCAGTAGAGAACGGTGCATATATTGCATAGGTAGCATTACTATACTGGATAGCTACCAGATAACGTTAGCTAACTGATGGATGGTTATCATGCTAATCCAAGATCGTTTGACTCACATATTACTAGGATGGGGACAGGATGAGATGGGGACACTATCATATCGCATGGGGAGAATATGCTGAATATGCTGACTGCGGCTGTCCTTTTTTTTAGTGTGGTAGAATGGACATTGGACACTTGTCATTCCATTATAACTATAATACTATTCGAGATATTTGAAAAATAAACTCGAACCATTAAAAAAAAATTGAATTTTTGAATTTTGCATAACTTTTGAAAAAAGAAATTCATTTTTTTTCCTTTGGTAGAACTTCGTTTTATGATAAAAGAAAACTTCTGACAAAATTTCATCGAAATTGAAAATGGTCGATTCCAACTATTGGTCGATTTGACATGGAATGACCCAAACATTTTTATTGAACAATAGATAGATCGATATTATTTTTACCAATTCATTGTTATTCAATTCTCGAGAGTATGGAAGATATTTTTCTCGTCGGTCTGTAATGTTGAGCTCACTATTTCAGGGATCTTTGAGTGGCGAGGAGGTCAATTCCGTATCGTTTGCGAAGAAGCTTGAAATAGAAGGATACTTGGACTTAAGTTTTCACAGATTGACGCAAGTGGCCTCAAATAATTTCTTTTAATTTCAAGAGTATTAACGATAAGATATACAAACGAATTCGGTTAAGCCTTCAGCAAATAAATTAAAATCGTAACGTTGGAGTACATATCCGTTAATACCATCTGCGAAAATATCGATAGTGGTTCACTGATGTGTAGAATCTGTCAGTGATTCTATTTTTTTTCTTGAGAAAATTTTATTCGATTAAAAGTCGTACTCTTTAAAGGGCTGCATCTGGAGATACTGAAGAAAGAGTCGATTTGTCGGCAACAAGATACTGACGTCGTCTACGGCACTGCTGAAAAGTTATTCCATGCTTATTTTCTCGATGTTCTTCTGCAAATCCTCGAGACCATCTGGTTGATCCGGAAGTGGGATGAGAATGCTAGTGGACCAAACATTCAGTTGAGGTTCCCAATGCCGCTTGTCATTGTAGGGATCCTGCAATTTCGTTGCATTTATTTCCATTCTTGCGAAATGCAACTATACCCGTGTAGAAATTTTGGTGAGGAAAACGTTCCGCACTGACTTGCCCGTCATAACGCATAAAAGGTAATGATTAGGTCATCCGGACAGAGGTTCTGATAATCCCTTCCTCGTAAACATTGATTATAAACAAAATGTACACGGAAAAACGGGTTGGTCGGGGCAACCAACTGTTTATTAGTTGGGTATATGTTGGTTACCGTAACCATCTGTTGCGTTACAATAACCACCTAGCATTAGTTCCATCTACTATTCACAGTTAGTCAACGCGACTAGTCAACACAATTGACTTGATTAATCAGTCTAATTAATAAAATAGTATAGATGGAACTAATGCTAGGTGCTTATTGTAACGAAGCAGATGAATTGTGATGAAAAAGTCTATAATGTCTGTAAAAACTACCTGCCACCGATTTGGGACACATTTTGGACTTTAAGGCCCCAATCTTTCGAGTTACTTCATCGAGACAAGGCTCATTGGATTCGTCTCGCCCATACGAATCCAACGAGCCGTGATTTATCGCAAAATGCCTAGCATCCCTGTGCATTAAATACCTGCAGTTATCATAACAATTGCTAAGAATACCTTATTTATAGTTCATGCAACTATTTTCAATATTGTATGATTTTACTATAAAATATAAAAGTTCCTCGAGTTACCATAATTTATAATAGAATGACCATAATTTCTTTCAGTGTGACTAGTCGCGCCAACTAACTATGAATAGTAGATGGAACTAATGCTAGGTGGTTATTGTATCGAAGCAGATGGTTACGGTAATTGAAATATACCCAACTAATAATTAATCAGGTGGTTGTCCCAACCAACCATTATTTCCCGTGTACCTAACTACCTATCACGTTACCCACCACTCTATTGACTACACTGAAAAAAGGCATAGTGTTAATAACAGAAGCGTAGTTGACCCAACTACGCCGTGATGTTGGATACGGCGAAACCAATGGCGTATAGTTGAGCTAACCTCCGCGCGTAGTTGAAGGTATTTCGTTGAGCTAACTACGTCCATATTTTGCATCGAGAAAAAGGTTCGGTAAAGTGAAAAACTTGGCTTGAATTAACTAAACCCGGCGGTTATGCGTGGTGAACAAAATGTGTAATTCAATTAACTCCAAATTTGTATCTAAATGGAAACAAAAATTGCATTCTCATAAATACATATATCCTTGACCCAACAGAGTAGAGAATCCGTTCAATTGAACATTACATTGTTTTGATTCTATATTCGGTGAAATGTACTCAATAAGCGATTCCATAACGAAAAGAAACAGTTTATATTTTCTATGCAATTCAGATGTTGTCGACCGGAAAAAAAGCTTTCAATATAAAGCTAGAAAATTTCAATTGAATTAACGAAATATTTGATGAGATCCAAAATTTTTTTACGCTAGGAGGGCTTTTACTTAACTTATTAATCTTGAGATTAATCAGTTCAGCGAAAGCTTAACCTATTTATCCTCGTTCTCATAGAGAGCACGAGCACCACCGAAATTCAATGGTGATCTCATTATTAGGATATGTAGTCTTTAGTCCATAGGACTGCGCGACTAAAGGGCGCGGCTAATGTTCCAACAATTCCTTGTGAATTGAGGACCCCGATACTGGTAATATACCGGACTTTATAAGTTCTCGGTTGCTCTCTCGCTGGCGCGAGAGCGAGCGCCGACCGACGCCACCTAACGGATTTCGGGCGAAGTGCCAAGATCGATCGACGAAATGTGTTGTGACCACAGTCAAATATTTAGTCAAATTAATTAAACAATTTGATCGACTTGAAAGCATTTACTATTTTTTTTAACTGGAAGAATAGCTCAAATCAAAACTAGATTTTTTTGATGAGACGGAACATACTGTTAAAACAATTTTTGTTCTTTTACTAATTTAATTACATATTAGAATCGTATCACCCGTAATACATTCAACTTTAAGATATAGCAAATTGGCGGCAAAGTCGTCGCGTAGTTCGCTCAACGACATGACTTTCTGTGGATCAACCACCGGGTGGTTAACTAAACATAATATGACTATTGACTTAACGAGGTCTGCTCAACCTTATCGCGTAGTTGGCAATACTTCAATTTTTTTCTCAGTGTACTTGAAAATTTCCGTCAATTATATCTCATAAGAATGTGAGAGTACCAAGAAAAATTATGATTTGCATTTCAATGTGAGATTGAAAAAGGAATTTAAGAATAAACAATGCTAAAATTGGAGTATTGCAGAAAACGCCTTATATTAAAAACAAAACATCGTCAAATATTCGTGATGGTTGATTTTCTTGTGGTTTTCGGCTTTACAAATTCAAATCTCAATAAAAAATAATTACATTTATACAATTTAAAATGGCGTATCTCATATGGCAAATTAAATCTCATAAATGACTTTTTTTGATAATGTAGATGCACTGTATGTATAAATTTGATATACTTTACATAGTACACCTTTGTATACAGCTTATATACGGATAATAAATAAATGTACACGGTAAAAAGGAGTTGGTTGTGACAACCAACTGGCTTGTAAAATATGCGTACTAGTTTGTTGAGGTAACCATTTCCGTGGTTACCGCAACTATATCATTGGTTGCCAAACACCCACCCAATAAACGCAGTTGGTTGTGGGAACCTCCGAGTTATTTGGAGCATATCTTACAAACCAGTTGGTTGCCACAACTAATTCTTTTTCTCCGTGTCCGCACATTGAACGTCATATTATTAACATAATTTGGATGATGAATGTACGTCTAACAATTGTATAGTAAATAAATGTTTGCGCTACACCAAATTAATTAGCGTTCTTTCAAGCAGCCCAGTCATGTTATGTTCATGCATACCCTTAGCATTTGTCACATGAATGATAAATTTTTAGTTGAAATTACTATACATTGGTAGCCTAGCAATCAAAATTCTAGCAGCGTATATATATTTTTTAGTAATCTGTATTGAAAATTAGTAGTTGCGCCAAAGTCGAAAGGTCATAGTAAACCACATATTATTTTCGTTGTCTCTAACCAGAATTATGGTCATTGGCAACAAAATTATAGTTGGGTTCACTCAAACAAAATTTTACTATGCAAATCGCATACCATATACCATATGGATTTTTTTCAGTGTGAATTCAAAGTCGAACAATATAATTTAATACAATTCCACGTCAGGATCGTGCCAGAACAATAACAAATAAAAGGATTTGTGAAAGAGTAAAATAACCTTTTTGGGAAATACAATGATTTCAATATAACGTTCAAGGATCAAGTTGCTAGGATTCATTTCAAGGACCTGCCAGGAAAATCGGGTGAGGCAGGGCGTCAGAGCCTAGAATCAAATATTGATTGCCCTATCGCATTTCTACACGGGATATTCCTGGCACATTTTTCCCACAACAATAAATTCACCATGCAAGGAATTTCGACGTACGTTGCATTAATCTCGAGAAGTTTGCCGTGTCGAGATTTTTCCGTCACTTTCGTAGGTTTGTCTATATTCACTCGCTCAGATTTATAAATGAAGGTCAAGGGATCCTTGTTTTTCTTAATTATCGAATGGCATGAGAAGGATGCGTCGTTATCCAAACGTAGGAATAAGGACAAGCCTATTTTAGGCACAGAAACATTTTGTTTGCATGTAAAAAAGAATATATCAAGACTAATATATATATGGGCGATTCCATGTCCCTTATGATTTCCCTTATGATGTCCATGTCCTTATGATTCCCAGACAATCGGGAACGTATTATAAAGTTCCATATGAACATTTCGAGAAAAAAAAGATAATTAAGGTACTAGTTTAAAATAGAAGCGCAAGAGAAAGCAAATTTTTAGGTTTTTTTTCTCAGATCAAAGGATGAAGATAAGATATGACTATAAAACTGTTATTACAACATTGTTTCACCCTTCGAAAGTACAAAACAAAAATTTGTTTTTTATTTCGATCTTTGAATAATTTATAGAAGGCGCCAAAGTCGAAAATGTCTTGTCCCATGGCCGATAGTTAATCTTAGGATTGGCAAGTCTGAAACAAAAAAATAAAAAAGCACATTAAAGAGGAAGGTTTCTTCTTACAAGACAATCGACCACCTTTAATGAAGAATCGATTTAAAAAAAATGGTGGATGTTTGAAATGAAAATAAAAATTTAATTTTTCAAAATTTATTTGAAACGTCCCCCATTTTTTTTAAAATTTGATTTTCCATTAACAGTGGTTGATTGTCGTATAAAAAAACCTTCCTCTTTAAAATGCTTTTTTATTTTTTTGTTTCAGACTTGCCAATCCTGAGATTAACTGTCTGCCATAGGACAAGACATTTCGACGTTGGCGCCTTCTATAAATTATTCGAAGAATCGAAAAAATTGCTGTTTTGTACTTTCGAAGGATAAAACAATGCTGTAATAACAGTTTTATAGTTATATCTGATAAAGGAGCTGAGAAAAAAATCTTAAAATTTTTATTTTTTTTGGCCTTCTAAAGTAGACTAGTACCTTAATAGAAGCATTTTTTTGGATCGAACGTGTCAATGCGGACCAGGAAAATTTGTACCAGGAAAATATTACCAACTTACACAAACGCATAATTAATTCTCAAGACCAGATCTTGCCCTGTCGTACTCCAATTCTTGATAATTTTTTTTATTCAGGTGTGAATCTCAAGTCCACTTGTCCACAGTTTCAGCACTGCTAGGTTTCGAAACATTTTTCAAGTGTCTTTCCGCTAGTGACAATATTACTACCTCGCCTTGAAAAATGATTTTTTTTTTAATATGCGTAAAAATTCCTCGTGTTTTTAGTCTCCAGAAGGCGCAGCAAACTTACCAACATGACTTGGACTATTGCATTTATTACGGTCTAAAATGACGATTTATAAAATCCAACTGCAAGGTATGATTTTTTTTACACAGGTCCTTAAATAGCATGACTAAAAAATTAAAATAATCCAAGCTAAAAAAAAATATTTTGGGTTTAAAACTGACAAAAACATATGAAAATTAATTTCGATATTTTTTTTGTATTTTTTTCATGAAACTACAACTCAAGACCAAAAAAAATGATGCTCTATCTTATTTCGATATCACTGTTTTTTAAAAAGTTACGACCATTTTAAAAAAAGTTGTGTAATTTTGAAAAATTTATTGCGGTAAGGAGAATTAAGAGAAAAATCTAAAAAAAATCTGAAAGACTGCTTTCAGTACGTACAAAAAAATAGATAATTTTCAACAAAATTAATACGGTCGGGGTAACAGATTGGTCGGTTTAGTATGGGATAGCCCATATATATTTTTTTCACCCCGAATTATAGATTCGAGGATTGTTTGAAAGTTTTTAAGGGCTTTTGAATTCCTATTTCTAATTTTGCGAAAAACCAGTACCGTCGCCGTCGGTGTGAATAAATTTAAAAAAATGATTATATGCATGACTCGCTCCCAGGGAGACTATTTCAGACAAGAAATCAAGATAAACACAAGAGAGATCAGAACGCGTGAAAAAAAATTGTTCGTCGTAACCTTCGCACTTGGGCGAACTCCACCAAATCGAGACCTTCTGAATGAAATCACTTATATATGTACGTAAAACGCGAGTTACAAAATTATTCTATTGTGTACGTAAAAAAATGAGGTCTCACATTAATGATAAAACTTGGGCCTGTCTAATTAGTGTCCCCGGCTTCAACGAGGGTTACGCACTTTCGCTTTTATTCCGCGCACTGAAAGGACTTAAATATAACGTATTCCGATTGTAAGCTTACGTTATAAATAAATATATGTATATGGGGCATTCCAGAACAAATCACGTGGTCATCGGCCTGACCCCCACGGATTTAGTTGACGAATTTTTTTTGGCATATTTTGGTCGAAAAAAAGAGGTTATTTTTTCCAGATTTTTATCACTTGTTTTACCCCATAAAATAATTTTTTTTCCATAATTGTTGAATACACTGAGAAAAAAAAATGGTTGAATGAACTAAATCTTTAGTCGCATACGCACGACTAAATATTTAGTTGTGCAAACCCAAATTTTTTTACCTGAATCATATTTTGGTCAACTGAAACGCAGAATTATTCACGAAACTAATTATTTAGTTAGACCCAATAGATATTTAGTCGTGCGTATGCAACTAAAGATTTAGTTTAGATTTCCATAGTTTGAGAGTGAGCCGAGAACAATATATATTTTTTATTATAGAAAAAAAAATTGTTTACAAATTTTGTAAATGAAATATTTCAATGATGTTCCCTGTAGAATAAAAAAAAAAGAAAAATAAATCATATCTTGGTAAAAAAAAATTCTCCTATTTTTTGATAATATATTTACTGTATTTCAATAATAGATTTTTGATATTTTGATAATAGTTAGATGAAGTTTTTATATTGTTGTGGTGCTTCGTCCGAAAAGTAATACATTTTTTCAATGCCATAATTAACAAATTTTATGAAATCTATTAGCAAAATATAGGAATTTTTTTTTTTTTTTACAAAGATACGATTCATTTATTTTTTTTCTCATAGGGAACCATCATTAAAATATTTAATTTTAAAAATTTGTAAACGAATTTTTTTCTTTAATTAAAAAAAAAATTATTCTCGGCCCATTTTCAAACTATGATGAAAATAATTGTTTTTACTTATAGATTTTATGAAAAAAATTTTAGAATTTTCAACCTGATTCATTTTTATTAAAAAATTATGGAAAAAAAATATTTTATGGGATAAAACAAGCAATAAAAATAAACAAGCAATAAAAAAGCAAACCCAAATAACCTTCTTTTTATTAGACCAAAATATGCCAAAAAAAAATTCGTCAATTGATTCCGAGGCGGTCAGGCAGATGACCACGTGAGGTGACCTGGAATGCCCCACACATATTTATGAAAATTTAATTCTAGAAAGAGAGCTTGAGGAATTGGTCCTCGATTCAAGGCTCTTGGTGGCGTTGTAACGGTTTTTTTCGGGCTCTCAGCTGCATGCCTGTGCTAGAATCACACCATTGTATGAATAGAGAGTACGTGTACAACGTGGCATAGACCGCCTTTTCTCGGATCGTTTTATGCGATAAAAACAATCGCCATACACGGCGTCCACTCATCGCTATTAGGCTCGTATTTAAACATCTGTATTCCGCTCTTGAGAAATGCATATTCTTGAAACGCAAACAGGTTTAATATTCGAAATTTCTAGGTCTCTTTCTATCCATCAAACGATATTTCTGCCTCCCCCAACGGAATATTATCACCCAATAAAATGATTTATGGAAAAAAAAAAACAATTTCCCCGTTGCTTTTTTGAAAAGCTGCACTTCTAAATATTTACCGAAAATTTCAAAATTTTATCGACTCTTAAGGGGGAACGCTTCTGTGACGGGTCAAAAAATTCGAATTTTTTTCCATTTTCTTAAAGTTTATGGGGCATGCCATGCCAAATCAACCACTTTTAAACCCAACCCCTTTCGATTGGGCTGAAATTTTGTTTTCCTTTTTTACCCCATTAAAAACATTTTTCAGGAAATTTTCAAATTTTTTTCCCCAACCCAAAAGAAAAGGCTTTTTTTTTTAAATGCCAACAACTGCTTCACAAATTGACTAATTGGGACGTTTTTTTTCAAAATTTTTGTTTTTAAATGTGATTTCCGAACAAAATACAAAAAAATTTAAGATTTAAAATCTATGACACTTCGCTTTTTCGCAAAATATCATCTTTTTATCGAGGTTCGCCATTTTTGATTTTTTGTTTTTTTCAATCTAAAAATACTTTGATCAATTCCGGAAAAAATGACGCCCAACCTGGAGTGGGTCGACATTTCTTTCTATTTTTTTTTATCGATAGAAATTTTTTTTTTCTCAATTGGGCTTATTTCACAAAACACCACTGTGGAAATTTTTGAGGATTTACTTATAAAGGACCTCGGAGTTTGAAAAATTGAGAAGAGAACAAAAATTGAAAGTGGTAATCTTCGAACGTTTTTTTATTTTTTTTCAAAAAAGTGAAAAAAGAATAGAAGGAAAGGTCGGCCCACTCCGTGTTGGGCGGCATTTTTTCCGGAATTGATCAAAGTTTTTTTTAAGTGAAAAAAAAATGAAAAATAGCGAACTTCGAGAAAATGATGATCTTTCTCGAAAAAATTTCATAGATTTTAATATCCGAAATTTTTTTTGTATTTTTTTCAGAAAGTACATTTAAAGATGAAAATTTTGAAAGAAAACGTTCCAATTAGTTAATTTTTGAAGAAGTTATAGCCATTTAAAAAAAGCCTTTTCTTTTGGATTGGGTAAAAAAAAATTCAAAATTTCCTGAAAAATGTTTGTAATGGGGTAGAAAAGGAAAACAAAATTTCAGCCAAATCGAAAGGGGTTGGGTTCAAAAGTGTTCGATTTGATATGGAACGACCCATATATATTCAAAAATATGTAAGCAAATTTTTAACTCAAAATCTAAAAAATTGACTGACAATGAGATATACCCAAAGGAAGAGCAGGTTGTCCTAAATTTCACTCCAAAATTTCATTCTATGGTTTAAAATGTCACTCTTTACTTTAAATTAACGGTGATGACCTTCGAATTATCAATTTTGGTTTTTGGTCCCAATTTGGTCCCGCGTCCTTGGAATCTTGCAGCGCTTTAATGGAAATTCTTTAATTCAAAATTCGTATGAACCTTCTTAACAATCATACTCGCCTGTGGGTAAAATTTGTAAAAGTTTGAACGTCTAGAAATGGAGTTATTTGTTGTAAAATATCGTCTTTTTTCGTAACTTCCCATAAGACCTTATGTTAAAGTTGCGATTTTAAACACTGAATATCTTGATTACCAGACCTTGAAACTTTCTCAAATTTTTTACACATTATAATACGACGCTCAAGAAGATTCACGCAAAATTTCAAAAAATTGTCTTGGAAAAATTGGATCTGATGGTTTTGCCGTTATTTTGTATATACTATTATAATTATGGCGATAGAACCTCCTCAATTAGGGCGAAGGTTTCTCCCCAAATGATCTATTCCCGTGAACTAATTCTAATCGTGCAAGTCCACCGCCCCCTGAACTTAATTAGCGAGTGATCATTAGACCGTCTGCCATATATTTCGCCAGATAATCCCAAAATAATTTTTTGTGGGACTTTAGTAGGGGCTTACACGCGTTTACGCAATGTTCTCATTATGTCAATGAAAATTTTCCGTGGGTGTTTTTTTTCATTATTATATCGCTCGCTAGAGGACGAAAATAAGGCGCATAGACGTACATACATTAAATTTGTATACACGTTTTAAAGAAGAAACTACGGTTACCAAAGATAGATCTCTATTTCGGAGTTCTTATTAAATCTATAACAAAACGTACAACGATAATTTTATCCGAAAATAACTCAGTTTATGCCGATAAATTTAGGGACATATTTTTACATAATTTTTCCGAAAGGAAAATTATATTATTAGTTCGGTATTGATAAGTAGGAGCTTATTTTCTTTGTTGGAATATATTTTCAATTTAAGTAAATTATTTCTTCTATTTAGATGATACTTATAATAATAATAATTATTATTATTATCATATAATATTATATATTATTATTATTATTATTATTATTATTATTATTATTATTATTATTATTATCATTATTATTAAAATTCATAGATTAGTGAAATGTTTCACTTTTTCAAGAAAAATTATCTTTTTCTCGAAGTTGGTCATTTTTAATTTTTTTTTTTCACTCAAAAAATACTTTGATCAATTCAGGAAAAAATGCCGCCCAACATGGAGTGGGCCGATATTTTATCGATTGGAAAAACAAATTCCCAGCTAGGCTTATTTCACAAAATACCACTCGGGACATTTTTGAGGATTTATAAAGGACCTCAAAGTTTTAAAAAATGAGAAGAAATACAAATTTACAGTGGTAATCCTCGGAAAACTTTTGATTTTGTTTTCAAAAAAGTGAAAAAAAATAGAAATAAATGTCGGCCCAGTCCATGTTGGGCGGTATTTGTTTCGGAATTGATCAAAGTATTTTCTGGAGTGAAAAAAAAGTTAAAATGGCGAACTTCGAGAAAAAGATTTTTCTCTCGAAGTGAAAATTTTTATAGATTTTAATATCTTTAAATTTTTTGTATTTTTTCGGAAAGTACGTTCAAAGACGAAAATTTTGAAAAAAATGTCCTAATTAGTCAATTAGAAAAAGTTACAGCTACTTGAAAAAAAAAGTTTTTTTTTGGGTTCGGTAAAAAAATTTGAAAATTCCCTGAAAAATGTTTTTAATAGGGTAGAAAAGAAATACAATTTTTCAGCCAAATCGAAAGGGGTCGGGTTTAAAAGTGGTTGATTTGAGATGAAATGCCCTATATACTTTCCAAAATAAAAAAAAAATCGATTTTTTGAAAATTATAAATCAGAATGATACCTTAAGTCTAAATTAATGAATTCAGAAAACCTTAATTATAAGTAGATGCTTCTTTAAACTGTTTATAAGGTAAACGTCCCAATTATTGAACAGCTAAGGATCTGGGGATTGAATTCGGTGAAAAAAATATACAAAATCAAGAAAAAAACCATCGCTTTCATGTTCAAATGATACTTTGATATTTTTACTTTCGAAAAATCACCCTTTAAATTATTTTTAAATGATTTCAAGTGAAAAAAAGAATAACAATTTGAAACATGCAAATGTCCCAATTATTGAACACTGGAAGTGCCTATGTCCCTAATATTTGAACAGGCATGTCCCAGTTATCGAACACTCTCGAGAATTCTTTTTCCGTTCTGAAAATATTATTTTGGGTACAATATTAAGAAATAAAAGCAAAATCTAACACTTAAATAATCTTTTATTAATCATGTAAAAATACAAAAATATATATTTAGTCTCTTTTGACAGGTTTTTGGTTCCTTCGCATTTGGTTTATTTTTGCTTTTCAACTCGAACTTTATTTTATTTTTATTCTCAGCTTCCTCGTTTAAATGTTCTGTTTTTGTTTGATTTTCTCCCAGCTTTCTTATTTTTCGACTGAAACATCGGAGAGCAAAAAATATTGAACATTACATTCGTACTTTCAGGTAACATTTAGGTTATATTCTCTTCTTACTTTTTTTTATGTTTATTGCACGAAAATACAAATAAAAAATATATTTGACGATCTTAGAGTTATTATTAAGAGAATAAAGGTAAGTTTATTTAGGAACTTACAGTTTTTGTTTGAATAAATCCAATTCACACGATCTGTCACACGTTAACTGTCTCGATGTTTTGAAGGATTTGATGACGTCATCTTGGAGAATTCGAGTGTTCAATAATTGGGACTCACTGCATTTTCTATGTCCCAATGATTGAACACCGTATTTTTTAACAAATAATTGATTGAATTTTTTTTTTTTAATTGTTATTCGTAAGAAATTTTCTAAGGAACCTAAAACGCCTTTACTTTTGGAGATGCGACCGTTTTTAAATTTTTTATGCCCTTACGCGTGAAGCGGCGCGTCTTAGCAAAAACGATAAGCAGTTACGACGAGACGTCAAATCGGGTCACCGTTGCTGATTAAACAATATTTTTCTCTATTAATTAAAGCTGTTTTTTGCACAAATAAGGTAACATTTCGATAGCTGAAAGTTCCATATATGTAATGAAATTTTTATAAATAAGTAAATGCATGCAGGTGAATGAGAAATAATAAAAATACAAGATAGTGTTCAATAATTGGGACCCGTTCAATAATTGCGACGTTTACCTTAGGTGATTTTTGAAATCTTAGCACTTCATTCACTAGACTGTACTACACAAGGAATACCTTAAAACACGGATGCAGGATTATGAGACAGGCAATAATGAGAGAGGGCATTGCAAATTACTTCGCAAAGTATCAGAGCCATGTCTCCTTCAACCAGCGATCTTGTTCCCACGGCTATGCAGTTGTGTAAAACATTCACCCACACACACAATATTATACTTGCATTCCAGTCAAGATTCTGTTTTGCAGAATATACGGAGTAATGCTAGCAGCGGAAATTTCACCTAATATCTCGTCACATCTGTCTCCTGCTCTGTTTCAGTTTAGAGTGTACCTCAAATCAGGCCTCATAGCCCCAACCCACTCCCATGCAAATGAATCTCCTACTCGCACTAATTATGTATAATACCAGCTTGAAATTTGTAGAGCTCTCTCGCCTCATTACGCACATTAACATGAATCCCCACGATTATTTGCACAATATACTGCTCTATTACGAACCGTCCTGCATTATTAACATATACCTCACGTAATAAAATACAATTTTTATTCAGATATTCTTCAAATTTTTGCCTTTACACAGAGAACATTTTTTATCCCGATTTTTTTCCACCATTGTGAATGAAGCCTCCTCAACCGACAAGATTTCATGACGAATTGTGGGTTTCTCCATTATGAGAAATGGTGGATTTTTTTCTTTATAAGAAACCCTTTTTACTTGGGAATAGTTGCTTTCTCACATAGGGAGCTTTTTATTGCGTACTTTTTTACATCGCGAATTATTTTCTCTTCTACGGAAAAAGCTGCTTCGATGAGAATTTTTTCCTCGCAGTATAGATGAAGGTCCCTTCACGAGAAATTGTCGCTTTGTCATACACGAAGTTCCCTATCGTGGATTTTTTCAATCATTATGAAAAAAGCTCCTTTCATGACAGAGCCTTTATAAGAAATCGTGAGTTCCTAATTGTGGAGTTTTTTTCTTTGCGGATCAAGCTTTTTCCAATTTTAGCTTTCTTGAAGGTGGTACTCCGGTCTAGAATTTTGAAAAAATCATTTTTTTTGCATATTCTTAAAGTTTAGACCTTTAAAAAAATATGTTCGAAAAGAAATTTTGTAATTCCAATAATTTAAGAAGTGATAGCTGTTTTAGTTTTACTATTGTAAACAAATTAAAAACAATGAAAAAAAGAGTAAAGAACGGCTTTTTTGGTCCAATGACTACCATCTTGCGAAATTTTTTTTTCGTTTTTTTTCTGAGGTACGGGCTATAACGACATTTTTACTAATTAAGGATGTCGAGTCCCTATGAAATCTTTTAATGTTAATTGTTCAATAAATAGCTTCTTCATCGGCGTGAAATTTTTACACGACCTCCTGAATACTTCATGTAAGAACATATTAAATTTTCAGAATACTATCATCATTACTTCAACCTCCGTAAGGGTTAAAATGAAAAATGATGAGAAAAGTTTGAAAATTTGGTATGTTTTTGTATTAAGTATTTAAGAGGTCGTGTAAAAATTTCACGATCATTAGGAAGCTCGTGATTAAAATATTAACATTTTGTTAAGAACAATTTTTTAAACAAATAAAAACAAATTTCATCAATAAACTTCATTTTGTTTCCGTTGCTTTCAATATAGTGTAGATATTAAAAAATTGAGAGGTCAAAAAAAAAACTTATCACAAAGTTATATCAGTTTCCATGAGACTACATTTAATTTAATTTAATTTGTAAATGTTAATTGTTCGATAACGAGCTTCCTAATCGTCGTGAAATTTTTACACGACCTCTTAAATAATTCATCCAAAAACATATCAAATTTTCAGAATTTTCTCATTATTTGCCATTTGGGACTCAACATCCTTAATAATCTTTTTTTATTTTGTATCGGATGACTATCTATTGCTGGTCCCACCTGAAAATAATTCAAGGTGGTCACACTGGATCAATTTGACCCGACCGACTTTATGGGTGGTTGTCAAAAAAAAGTACCTATCTGATTGACTTAAGGGGCCATACCAGTGTGAACGCTCTAAATTTGGGTGATTTTCGGAAATTTTTTGCAAGAAAAGTACTCGATGAAATCTTTTGGAAAATGGGGAATATATTTGGCCACATTCGACGCGTGTTTCATAATTTTTTCACTTAAGAGGAGGCTAAATACCGACACTAACACCTCGAAATTGCCATCCAAACTTGCTCTTATACAAATGGATGGAATTGAATAAAATTTTAACAACATCATCAGAACAATGGCAGGAATGGAGCCTCACTAAATTTTTTTCGAAAAACGAAAAAAAAATTTACAGATTCACTTACCACCAAGAAACTGTAATTGAAAAACTTAATCTATTAAACTTTTACTGCATTTCGGGTAAAACCAAGAGTGAGGCTCCATGAAGAACGCCACGACACAAATATCAATATAACACGCCGTAAGTTTGGATGGCGCATCAAGAGATAAATATCGAGAAATTGTAGTTTTATTGAAAAACGAAATGGCGAAATGTAGTTCACAGACGTGCGAGTGAGGGCAGCACCATGGATTCTGGCGAGTAACCTATAATATTTAGGGGGCTCGATTGAGTTCATTGGCATTAGCTGTAATGCATTTTAGCCCTCAATTGACAATTAATTGTTAATTAATTTATCTCCCTCTTAATTGTCAAAATGTAATTAATTTTCATTCACGGTTGTTGGAGAAAGACTGGACAACGATGATACGTCGATAATGTAGGGATTGAATAAAAATGGTATTTAGCCTCCTCTTGAGAATACCGATGCATAACCGGTTTATGCGCTGTCTTCGGAGGGGCAAAAAAAAAAACTCCTCCACTGCGGCCATGATTCCGGAGGATTGAGTAGCTGAAAGTGAAAAATAAAAAAAATGTCGTTAAACTAGAAGGTATTTCCTGTACGCTGAACTAGGATTTTTGAAAAATATCAAAACCTAACAAAATGGCGTAATTATGAAAAAACAAGTCTGTTTTCTTGCTTAAAAAATGGTCGTATTTTCAATGCCAAATCGTCAATTTTCATCCAATAAAAAATATCCTGTTCATCGTACAGTAAATATATTCAAGCGTACTCAGTTCAAATTTTAAGTCAATCGGATAATTGCTCTTTAAGTTACAATGTCAGCAAATTTGAAAAATGTCATTTCGAGAAAAACGCGTTTAAAGATTAAACTATCGATTTCATACCTGCGAGTGGTCGCTCTTTAGAAACCTGCCATTCGGAGAGTATTAGAGATACGGCCTTGAAATTTTCACAGAATATTCTTGAAACTATAAACTGTCCAATAAGGCAAAAAAAATTGATTTTTTGAAAATTTTACACTGGTATATCCCCTTAAAAAAATATAGGAATTATCTTTGAACATTCAGTATATGAAACAATTTTTTTTCTTTAATATTCACATAGAAAAAAATCATGAAGAAAAAAACTTAAAAAACTCCGGTTTTTTACTTAAAAAAATGGTCTCTTTCATTCTTAAAGATTTTTTGGAAAAATTTCTACACGATACTCTCGATATGTGGTACTTTGAGAAAAAAATACTTCAAATGCATACGTTCCAAAAGAGGTATTATTCCGCTGTAGTACTTAAAACTTCCACCAGAGGGCCGGAAAAAACCCACGAGGGCCCGGATAGTTAATATAAAGATATTTGAGATCAAAGGGAGAGCTCGGGTCCATTTGACCCGCGGTGACCGGCGAGGGCTAGAAAGGCTGCAATTGTGTCAGCCAGCACACCCCCTTTTTTTACCCCCAATTTTACCAGCTTATAACTAATTTCATTTTCATTTTTTTATTCTTGAAATTTTTTTCCGATATTGTAAAAATAATAACAAATATGTTGTAAAAAAGGAATGGTGAAAATTTTGTTGTTTTTTTTAATCGAGCTCAACAAAATGCTCAAAATGTGTGTTTCTAGACCAGAATGCCGCCTTAAGAGGAAGCTAAAATTAATCTGCGGATATTTTTAAAACGCCAAGGAAAAAAATGAGGAAAGGTTAATTAACTCCTTCACTGGTAAGCCCGCCATTTGGCGAGCTGTCGAAAAAAATGCATTATATACGAAATTGCTTAAAATTTCAGAACTAAAATCCGTACAAGGGGGTTTTCGGGGTCGCTGATTACGAATCTGCACTCAAAATTTAGAAATCGAATACATATTTATTTCTCACCTCCAGTATTGGCTCGCAATTTTTATACAATCCAAAGTGTGCTACGAGGGGGCTGCATGGTAGGATTTACGAATTCATTTTTTGAAAAATTTTTTTTGCATTTTTTTTTTTCGTTTTTTTAAATAAAATTTATTTTATTTTATTTTTTCGATTTTTTGTTCTGTTTTTCTTTTGTTTGATTCGTAATCAGCGACGCCAAAACCTCCAAGGACTAACGTTCGCTTTTGTCAAATGACTTTGTACATTTTTCATCGGCCATATTGGATCCGCCATTTTTAAATTCTAAGTTTCGAGTGCAGATTCGTGATCAGGGACCTCAAAAACCCCCGTGTACCAACGTTCACTCTCGTCAAATGACTTTTTGCATTTTTGGTCCGCCATATTGGATCCACCATCTTGAATTTCTAAATTTGGAGGGCAGATTCGTAATTAGCGACCCCAAAAACTCCGGAGTACCAAATTTCAAGTTGATAGTAAGAAAAAAATTATCTACCAGAAATGTCCACCTCACTCTCAAATCCTTTACCAGTGAATGGGTTAATTAATTAACTCAATTTGCAGGGTTCTCAATTTGAATTCTCATTCGATTTTTAATCGATATATTTTGGTTAAAAAATTCATCTTAAAAACGATGAATAATACTCGAATATTCGAGTACATATTTCGTTTGCAATGTGTGGAAGCGAAAATTACGGTAAGCAAAACTGCGCGGTGGGAATCGGAGCGTGTAACGCGCGACATATATATTAAGGCCAATGGCAGTTGAACCCGCTATTGTGCAATTTTTCACCTCCGTAATTTTAACGTTCTCGACATAGTTAAAAAAAACACATATTTCTTCGTATCTCGACACCGCTTGTGCCCGAAGTGTTTTCGCAATTTATTCTCCATCAGCGTAACAATTGATTTTATTTTTTAGGAGGCAAAAAATTAAGAAAATTGTTTATCTTGCAAATATTCAATTTAATGGATTTTGGAAATTTTAGAAAAATACTTTAGCTTGAGATAATCCTATCGATTTGAACTCCGATCAAATAATAGTACATTACATCACGAGGACGTAAAAACATTTTCTGACGTCCGCTTACGTCCGCTTGCGGACGTAAAAGCGTTCATTATTGTACTGAGTGAAATAAAATAATATTTTCATATAGTTTTATGTAGAAGATATAAATGTAGAAAAAAATGTGACAGATTGTTTTGCGCCAAAATCTGGTATATGGCGCATATATTTTTTTCATATAATTCGCCTATAGAAATTTGCATGGGAAACCCACTTTCTTTAGTTTATATTCTGGAAAACTTATTGTTGAATATATAAGGCATTCCACACCGATTCGAACTAGGTCTGACTCTTCACCCCTCCGATTTTGTTGGCGATTTTTTATGGTTTTTTAGTACATCTGAAAAGCACTCAGGATTTTTTTCAGATTTTTTGGAGCGATTTGAATTAACTGTGGTTAAATTTTTTTTCTTTCCTAAAAGCTTGTTATAGACGGAAGAAAACCCCTGCCCACTTTTGCTCAACGCTTGAAATTTCTCATATAAAAAACAGGATTTTTGTGATTTTTTCGGATTTTTAATTTTACGCTAAAAGTAATTTGTTTGTAAAATTATAATTTTATGAGCAAACTACTTTTAGCCTAAATTTAAAAATTCGAAAAAAATCACAGCTCAACGCTTGAAATTTTCCATATAAAAAACGGGATTTTTGTGATTTTTTAAAGATTTTTAGTTTTCGGCTAAAGGTAATTTGTTGATCAAATTATAATTTTATAAACAAATTACTTCTAGCTCAAATTTAAAAATCTGAAAAAATCCTGAGTGCTTTTCAGAGGTACTACAAAACCATAAAAAATTGCCAACAAAATCGGAAAGGTGAAGGGTCAGACGCAGGTCAAATCGGTTTGGAATGCCTCATATACAAACGCTGATGCCTCATATACTAACTGATACCCGTATTGATATTATAAAAGTGTTGCTGCACATAGCCGAGAGACATCATTTTCTCAGTCTCATTTATCCGAATGAATAAGATGATTTATTATTCAAGGCAATCCGGGGCTAATTCATCCTTCGAGCGATCATCGTTAAGAAATCTGCGCGCACATTGCTCAGACGGTGGGAAATAATTGTTTATTCTAGTCTTTAAGGCCATCATGAGATTGCATTTCCCTTCCGCGCCTAAAAAAAACGATAACATGAGCTCTATATATTTTGGAATTATGTACTTGTCATTTCATTCTATTTCAAATTGCTCATTGAATGGAAAATTTCTGGTGGAGTCCCTCAAAAAGGGTTGTTCCTTGTCTGTCAGCTTTTTTTTACACTGAGGAAATTTTTTTGTTGAGAATGCAAAAATTTGTTTGATTCAATCAAATATTTGTGTCCGGACATTCAACAAGATCATTTTGGTAATTCAACAAAGATGCAGTGGAAGTTTTAGTTAAATCAGTTTTAGTTACAGCTGAATTTATTTCGTTAAGATATACTAGAAATCAACGAAATATTTCTGTTCAGCAACTCAGTAAATTCGACTAAAATGTATCTGGAAATTTACCAAATAATTTCATTCACCTCATAACTTATGGTTAACCAAATTCATTTGTTGAATTAATTATAGTTTCATTATTTCAAACAAAATTAATATTGAATCAACTAAATTTTTTTCAACTAAATGGATCTAGTTGTTTTAACTGAAATTTTTTCTCAGTGTATCATTCGTAGAAATCATTACTCTAATTACGCTGCTGATGATTTTGCTATGTCAATATGTCATGTACATATGTCATTTTATAAAATCGGAAAGCCTCATGTGAATTCTCTCAAACTTCAAACCGATTATCTTCCAGTGATTCCAACTTGGGGGTTTCCCCCCGAATTTAGGGGAAAATATTTCAGAAAGGGAATTTTATAGGGGAAAATTTTTTTTAGGGCATTTTTGAGGGAAACAAAAAATAACTTTTTTACTCAGAATTTGTTCTGCCTAACTCATGTAAAATCTAAACTTTTATGGAGGTTCATATTCTCCATGGTCTCTAACTCAATGAACTAGACAGTAGTGTCACAAGAAAAATAAATATGACAAAAAGCGGCATGTGGCCTTGTAAGATTCGATTGCTGAACTTGATAGTATGATTTTCACAATGTCAAAATAAAAATAATGAAGTTTTTTTGAGCAATTTCGTGAAACATCGATTTTTCAAAATCTTCGTCTAAAATAAACTTTATTTTTTATGATTACCGAACGGATCCTAGTCGTTGAAAAAATGTTTGCAATTAAAACAAAAATATCGATATAAAAAAAAAATTTCATTTGCGCCTTTCCGATGAGTTGCACTTCACAATAATTACCAAAAATTTATTTACAAAAACAGAGCTCCTTTCTTATGAGGAAGCAAAAATAGTATTTTACCGACGACAAAATGGAATTGATATTAATGATTACCTTAATTCTATTGAATTTAATTAGTTGAAATCGGCATTTTAGTTTTTTAATTCACAAAACTATTGTCATTAGGTTTCTTTAACGTATTACCGGAGATTAGAAACGGACATGCAAACACTGATAATAAATGTAACGCGTGTGAACGTCGTTGGATGTAGTCTCCCAGTAAAAGTGACGGAACTCCCGAGTTGACTTGTCGACTTTAATAGCATCGTCCCGTACGATAGCACAAATATACCATATATGGCAAGTTCCATCCCAAATCGGACAGTTTGCAAAACTTTTTTTTTTATTTCCTCAATTTTTTTATATTTTTTAGTACCCATCAAAAGACCCTTCCTATTAAATTTTGAGATTTTTTGGATTACCCGTTCAAAAGATATTAAATTAACAAAAAAACCGCTCTTTTTTTGGTATTTTAGTCATAACTTCTTTAATAATGGTCCGAATTAAAAGTTTTTTTTTTCAAAATTGTTTTTTATGACCTTTTCAGAAAAAAATACAACAAAAATATTCGACGCGTTTTTGAATGACTTTTTTGAGTTTTAAATTTAAAATCGCGTTTTAAGTGAGTGTCATTTTTGATTTCTTTAAAATTTTTTATTTTAAACATCTATCTATTCAACCATTTTTAAGACTAGTCCGATCGTGGGATTTCTATAACTACTTTTTTTTCGAATTTTGGAAAATTAAATTTTTTTTTGTTTTCATAAATTATTATGAATACCAATTTTTGTTCCTGTATAGTAATTTTTTTGTTTGTTACCAGCGTACAGCCTTGCTTTATACTATCCCCCCCCTTTCCTAGTAATGCCGGGGCTGCAGCCCGCACCCTACACCTTTTTCCATTCTGTATCGTAATTTTGCCGAGAGTGAAGGGAAAACTGCAGAAAAACCTTCACTGATACAGACGGTAAACTACCTAAGAGACCGTCGGTAGCAATGCGAGCACGCTCTAGCACGACTATCGTCGGTCGGTTAGGTAGTTACCTCCTCCATTGCGATCTAGTGAGCCAGTTGCTTGCACAGTTAGATGAACCACCATCCGAGCGATAAGAACCGCGTTGCCAGGCCTCACTGTAACCGTACAATTAACCACCCACTCATCGCAATGAGGTCTTTGGGATTCCATTATTTAAGCTGGGGTCCCAATTTACCGGGATTGCAGCTGATAAACAACACTTGAAAAATTGGAATATTTTTCAGCGGTGTCGCCGGGGCTCGAACCCGGGTCCTGCGGATTATGAGACCCGCGCTCTAGCCACTTGGCCACTGCTCTCCGTTACTGTATAGTATTTTTTAAATCATTTTGAATTAATCTTGACACTTTTTCATTGTTAACGGATTTTTAAAATTAATAATTTATCGATGAGCAAATAACAACAGTTCAAGAATTGTATGGGTGGGCGTTGAACCTAAATATAGTCTACCGAATATTGCTGTCAAATTTTCACCTGAGAAACATTATTTACATGCAAAAGAAAGATTTTATTTGCGATACAATACTGCGAAGTCAATCACAGGGGGACGCAAAAATTTCATTTAATTATTCCAATGAGCAACGGAAACGTATTGGCAAAGGAATATTCTAATTCAGGAAATAATCGTATATGTAAGATTTTCAAAAAAATACGTGAATAAATAAAAACTGTTATTATTATTGTTCATAAACAGACTCAACGATTAATTATTAATTTTAAGAATCTGTTAACAATAAAAAAGTGTCAAAATAAATTCTAAATATTTAAAAAAATACTAAACAGTAACAAAAAATGGTATTCACAATTTATAAACAAAAAAAATTTCAATTTTCAAAAATCTAAAAAATAGTAGTTATGGAAATCCCACGATCGGACTAGTCTTAAAAATTGTTGAATAGATGTTTGAAGCAAAAAATAAAAAAAAATGACACTCACTTTTAAAAACGCGATTTCAAGTTTAAAACTAAAAAAACTCATTCAAACACTTGTCGAATATTTTTGTTGTATTTTTTTCTGAAAAGGCCATAAAAAAACAAAAAATTTGAAAAAAAAACTTTCAATTTGGATCATTATCAAAGAAGTTATGACCAAAATACCAAAAAAAGGTCGGTTTTTTGTTAATTTAAAATTTTTTGAACGGGTAATCGAAAAAATCTCAAAATTCAACAGGAAGGGTCTTTTGATGGGTACTAAAAAATATAAAAAAATTGAGGAAATAGAAAAAAAAATTTTCAAACTGTCCGATTTGCGATGGAACGCCCCATATATAATTACAACGTGTGCTGTACAGTACGATACACTCAAAGGCGATTAATAGACTCCGCGATACCAATCCGACATAGTGCACAGTTTCGCGAATCGTGTTTATTGAGCCAAGTCACGAGACCCATCCCATCTTAAAAACTATGTTTTTTTATTCTACCCTAAGGTAAATGTCCCAATTATTGAACAGCTAAGGATCTGGGGATTGAATTCGGTGAGAAAAAAATATAAAATCAAGAAAAAAACCATCGCTTTCATGTTCAAATGATACTTTGATATTTTTACTTTCGAAAAATCACCCTTTAAATTATTTTTAAATGATTTCAAATGAAAAAAAAGAATAAGAATGTGAAGCATGCAAATGTCCCAATTATTGAACACTGGAAGTACCTATGTGCCTAATATTGAACAGGCATGTCCCAGTTATCGAACACTCTCGAGAATTCTTTTTCCATTCTGAAAATATTATTTTGGGTACAATATTAAAAAATAAAAGCAAAATCAATCACTTGAATAATCTTTTATTAATCATGTAAAAATACAAAAATATATATTTAGTCTCTTTTGACAGGTTTTTGGTTCATTCGTATTTGGTTTATTTTTGCTTTTCAACTCGAACTTTATTTTATTCTTATTTTCAGCTTCCTCGGTTTTATGTTCTGTTTTTGTTTGATTTTGTCGCAGCTTTCTTGTTTTTCGACTCCAACTTTATTTTTTTTTTCAGCTTCCTCTTTTTTGTTGTTCTTTATTTCTTCTTTTCTTTTTATGTTCATTGCACAAAAATACAAGGTAATGTAAAATTTAAGGTTAATACTTTAATCTCTCTTGTAAGCTTTGTCCATAAAAAATTCAGTGAAAAAGTGGGATATGAAATCCGCATTTCTTAAATACATCGTCTGGAAGTTGCAGCACAGCTTAATCAGTTTTTTTTATTTCTTATAAAAATCGAATTTTCTTCTGAGATCGAGGAAAAAATGAAATTCAATATTTTCAAACGGGATATCGAGGCGATGAGAAAAATTACTATAATTTTCTCTCACTGAAAATTCTACGTACGTTCCTATTGCTACGTCTCTTTTTCTTCCTTTCGTAACGCGTAACGAATTATAATAACAAAGGGATAAAGAAGTGAAATGTGTTAAGCGCCTTCTAATTCATCACGTCTCGGTCACCTCTCGAACTTACTTAAGTCCCGGAATAATGTACTTTCGCTAGAAACTCGTCAAGCTTCTTGTGTATGCGTCTTTGAACTCAACTTTCTTGGGAGTTTTATGGATAAAAAAAAACGGAGAGAAACCGCTAATAATCATATAAGAATCGCGGAGAAACGAGAATGAGTCTCGGACTTTGTGGACGTTTTGAAAAATGAGCAGATATGGTGAAAACGAGTGAAGAGAGACGGAAAATAATTAGTGCCTATTTAGCTCATACACTTGTTCGTTTCTCTCCTTCAATCTATCTCCTTTTTTCTTACTTTGTCTTTTTGGACAATGAACGAACGTGTCAGAAGACGACGTAATCTTGACTACGATCCCCGTATAAAAGTTACATTTTACACCTACACACATAAATATAAATTAATAATCAACAAAAATAACGGTATATTTAACCAAACAACGAATAGAATTTTATCTAAAATCCTGATTGAGTTCGAAATTTGCAATTCTTGTGCTGAACAATACATAAACCGGAATTAATCTCGATTCTGAACAAATATGAAATATTAAATTTATCGAAGAAAAATATAATACGTCTCTGATCAATAATTTTAATCAATTTAACAAATTCAAATAATCATCATCATAATTTTGCGTTATTAAAACAATTAACAATAAACCGATACATACGAATGGGCCATTCGATGTCGAATCGACCGATACCTGGAATCGACCCCTTTCAATTTCGATGAAATTTTGTCAGAAGTTTTCTTTTATCATAAAACGAAGTTCTACCAAAGGAAAAAAAATAAACAATTTTTTTTCGAAGGTTCTGCAAGCTTTAAAATTTCAGCAATTTTTTCATTTATTCAAGTTTATTTTTTAATCTCTCGAAAACTATGATAGTTACGAAAAAGTAGTTCTGGGTTCGTTTTAAAGAGTATACTTGCTACGAAAAAAAAATATTCCGAAAAAAAAAATTCGCAAAATGATGAATTTGGAGAATTTTGAATTTTTAAAAATCGTAAAAATCCACGATCAACAGTTAATTTTTGGTTCAATTTTTTTTATGTAATACTTTGTTCTGATCTTAGCAGATCCTGAAATTTTCAGAAAGCTGTTTTTTTCCATAATATGGATTTTTGAATTTTGGTAAAATTTTTTTTTACCTCTAAGCTAAGTAAAGTTGAGCAATCATGTAATTTTGGAATTTTTAGCAGTAAAAGTTACATGATTGTTCAACTTTACATCAGAGGTGAAAAAACATTTTTTTTTTACCAAATTCAAAAAATTACATTTTTGAAAAAAAACCACCTTTCAAAATCAGTACAAGGTATTATGTAAAAAAAAATGAACCAAATTTCAATAAAATCGAAATTCTCTAAATTCATCATTTTTCAAAATTTTTTTTCGGAATATTTTTTTTTTCGTAGCCCCAAGTATACTCTTTAAAAAGAACCCAAAACGACTTTTTCGTAGCTATAACAGTTTTCGAGATATTTAAAAAATAAACTTCAAAAATTGTAAAAATTATGAAATTTTAGATCTTTGAAATAAACATTTTTTTTCTGGTAGAACTTAGTTTTATGATAAAAGAAAACTTCGGACCGAATTTCATCGAAATTGAAAACAGTCAATTCCAACTATTGGTCGATTTTACATGAAATGACCCGAATACATTTTGTCGTTTTAAAATACTCCGAAACTGGGCCAATTTTATAGCAGCTTTTTATTCTTCATGACTCCCTTATCGACTTTACATTTTGCATGTGATAGATCGAAATTTTCGATACATTTGAGGATGCTTGAGATGATAAACGAAACTCGACATTCTCTGTGAAAAAAATCATATTTATCATCCAATTTCCTGTTTGAAGTAGCGCACGTTCGATCAATATTTCTTGCGCAGGAATATTTCAAGCGGCGATATATTATAGTTTTGCAAACTATCGATGGGAAATTTTCGCATCCATTTAAATACGTTTATGCATTGCTCGAACCTTTCTCGGAAAGTATAAAAGTTTCTTCGTGAGCGTTTAAAACTCTCATGAAGATAAGGATCAAAATATTTGCCTGCAGAAAAATTCCGTCAACTCCTTTGTGGCTTTTTTTTAGGATCAAACTATGTATGCTTTGCATGTGCACAGGAAATTATGTCCGGCGTTTGAGAAACAAATTTCTGAATAAGAAAAAACTTGGATCTCTCGCTTTACGTTATTCGAAGGCATTCTTGTTTCGAGAATAAAAATGTCCTTTATCGCGGGAGTATTATATAGGAGATTCTCCAGTATTTCAGTTACTATTTTAGTATTTTCCCTTCGTGACAGTTTTAAAAGTTTCTGCATCTTTGTCAATTTGCAAAACTACTTGAATGGACTTTCCCGGTATTACTTCAGATTTCTTACTTCAACTATTCTGGTGAAAAGCTTCTATGTCAGAAAACTCCATAAATTGTTATTCATAATTTCGTCAGTTTTTTCAACTTGATTGCAAATTTATTGAATCCTCGGACACATAGATTTAAAAAAAACTTAGCAGAAAAGGATCTTAGTCTAAGCTTCTGAATTGCAAAGAAAATTTGGCAAAAATAAATTGCATATAGGATATTTTCTCGTCAACATCGAAATAATAAACTCGTGTTTGCAATAAAGCATTAAAAAAATCTTTTAAGAATTTTATTTATTTTACAAAATGTTTTTTTGCGATTGTTTAACAATTAAAAAGTGTTGTTTTATAAGGAATTCGGGAAAAAATTCTCAGCAATAAATCCTGTCTAGAAGACTGACTAACTTATGATTAGGATCTTATCGGAAAGGTAAGCCCACACGGAACATTAGGGCCATGGGACGTCCAATATCCATACATGGTGGATGAATGCTCCATCCCAGGGACGTCTATGAGTATCCCTATCGCTGCTAAAAGAAGTGCAAAACGGCACCTGTTCTATGTACTGGAAACATCCCTTATACGTACCTTGAGGCGGTTTTTAGACGGACTAGACTCCAAAAAATGACGTCTGACTTACGTATTTAAGAGGAAGCTGAATATCATTTTTATTCCATTCCTGCCATTGTTCTGCTGATGTTGTTAAAATTTTATTCAATTCCATCCATTTTTATAAGAGCAAGTTTGGATGGAAATTTCGAGGTGTTAGTGTCGGTATTTAGCCTCCTCTTAAGACGAATAAACCAGTTATCCGAAAGATGTCCAATGATCATCTATTATACGTCCCTTTATTTAAACAATTTAATCATCATTAATTACACATTATTAGTTAATTATAAACTTTGTTACTGATAATATAATATTCGGAGCCTATGAGATATCCATATTTTACAGAAAAAAAGGAAAAAAAATAGTTATCGATTTTTCACACTGCGGTCACCCATCCAAGTATTGGATTCAAGGGGTGCTGCTTAACTTTTCTAATCTCCTACCTACCTACCTACCTACCTACACTAACTTGACTTATGAGAAACTTATGCATGTAAAAACCTTATACGATGTAGTTTGCTGATATACTTATATATCTTTGTTTCACAGGCCTTGAATAATGTATAATCGTAATGAAATTTATAATTAATGGATAATGTGTAATCAATAGCGTTTAAATTAAGGGACGTATAATAGATGATCATTAGACATCTTTTGCAATATTGGCATTCGTCTTAAATACGTACATTAAATGTCACTTTATGTGGTCTATAGGTACGTCTAAAAAATATCTAAGGGTACGTATACGAAACGTTTTCAGCACATAGAATCGCTGCCGTGTCGCATCTCCGTTAGTGGTTAAAGGAATGTCCCGTGGACTTCCCCGGAATGAAATTTTCACCCAACTTATATGATTATTGGACGTTCCCTGGCTGTTAAGTTACGCGCGAAATATATTTATAGCTCCAAAAATATGTGTCGTGGACGTCGAATAAACTTCCGCGTTATCCTTCGATAGATCATTATCGATGCATCTAAAGGACGAATGCTTTTGATTGGACAAAATGCGATGGATCACACAGGACGTATATTGTATGTCCACAACACGTACTATTTCTTGAGCTACAAATATACACAACACGGCCATCCATGATATGCCCATAGGTAGACATTCAATAGCTTTTAATTCAGGATAGTAATTGGACATCTATTGGACGTTCCAGGTTCACGTCTATATGAAATCTTACATGGAACATCCGATAGACGTTCAATTGACGTCCTCCGAATGTGATTTTCGTTTTTGAACCTGGAACGTCCAATGGACGTTCAATTACTATCCTGAATTAAAAGCTATTTAATGTCTACCTATGGACGTACCATGGATGTCCGTGTTGAGTATATTTGTAGCTCAAGAAATAGTACGTGTCGTGGACATACAATATACGTCCTGTGTGATCCATCGCGTTTTGTCCAATCAAAAGTATACCATGGATGTTCAATGGATGTCCGCATTACGTCCATCGTGGATGTAGACGTGTTAAGGATCTATGGATGATAGATGGACGTCCAAGGGACACTCGGTTCCGTGTGGGAGAGAAACTTCAAGAAGCGCAGACAATATTTTTGCTGCAACTTATATTTATCAAAATGTGCGCATTTGAAATAAAATACTGTACTGTCCATTCGGTTGGGTACAAGACTCTGAAATAATTCACGGAAAGTCTCATCAAGTAGTACGGAAGAATAATCAAGTGTCGAATTTTTTTTAAAGTGTCACAATGAAAATGTCTGAATCTCGTGACAATGCTCTATATATGGGGCATTCCATGCCAAATCGTCCTACCGTCAAATTTTACAACTACGATTTAAATAATATTTCGCTCTCTTTTTATACTTATTGCAAAAGGTATCCCTGATTTTTTTCAAATATTTTCGTCCAGCCAACCACGATCGAGATACAAATTTTTGAAAATATCGCTGACTTTTTTTCAACTAGCCATAACTTGGTGGAAATTAGTCCCGATCTGAAAGTTTTTTTTTCCAATGGTGTGTTTTTAAATTAATTCTGCGAACATTTTATGTAAAAAACTATTCATAGCTGACTCGACTGATTTTTTTTTTCATTTTAAGCTAAAACACGATTTTTTGAATTGTTTGCGACCTTCGATTTTTTTTTTCATTCTCAAAAATATTAGATCTTAAAATACAAATTTCATACTGTTACTATTACTAATACTATTTTTTCTCGAATTTTCAAAATCATCGATTTTTTTCCACTATCAACACTATGTATAGTATTACGTATTATGTATGAGTAAGAAAGCAGGTATTTACAGTAACGATTGTCGGTATTAGTTGCTTTATCTAACGCGTAATACTATACATAGTGTTGATAGTGGAAAAAAAACCATGAATTTTGAAAATTCGAGAAAAAATAGTACTTATCGTTTTCCCATTACTGGACTGGGCTTAAAATTTGTGTTTTAGGAACTAACGTTTTTGAGAATTTTTTTGAAAAAAATCGAAGGACACAAACAAATTAAAAAATCGTGTTTTAGCTTCAAAATGAAAAAAAAAATCAGTCAAATTTGCTATAAATAATTTTTTACATAATTTTTTCGGAAAATTCATTTAAAAACACAATTTAAAGAAAAAAAACTTTCAAATCGGAGTAATTTTTGACCAAGTTATTGTTATTTGAAAAAAAAATTACCAAAATTTTCAAAAATTTTCAAAAATCCGGGATACCTTTTGCAATAAGTATAAAAAGATAGCCAAATATCATTTAAATCGGAGTTGCAAAATTTGACGGTAGGACGAGTTGGCATGTAATGTCCCATATACAAGGCGGTGTCTGTTATCGCGTAGGTGAGTTTATTTATCCCCTTGATAAAATAAAAGTAAATTTATTCGAGTCCACGTCATCGCATTGTGCGAATATTAATGAAAGGAAAGCATTGTGCCTTTCGTCGTAAAAACAAGGCTTTCAATTTCGACTTAAAATTCTCTATTATTCAGATAAAATATATCATAGCCTTTTGCATATAATAATGCCAACCTCCATGTCCGACAAATTTTTCTTTTCCACAACGGAAAGTATTGCACGAAAAAACATTGAATTAATAACTTCTTTGATTCCTGTTTTGCGTGTATTATTTGAAACGCTAAAAGAAAATTAAACAATCATATATTAGATGATTTAACTATATGTCAGTGAAATTGAAATTAAATTAATGATCTTTTTTGTCGACATTTTTTTATCATTGAAGTAAAAAATCCCTATTTGTTACTAAAATTAACGCTATCGTGGCATTAATAAAAAATCATATTGACTTATTTATCTAATTCCATGCAAAATATTTTTTTTAAATTCGTTGTAGATATTTGTTTAACGCAAAATTCCATGGTGACAATATACTTTTCCAATCGAAAAACTCATTTCCGGGATCCTCTAGAGATACCGGACGATATCTGTGGATGCAGAACATTTTTCTCGAGTCTTAATAATTTATAAGAGGGATTTCACCTCATCGGGACCTCCTTTTAGGTCGACCTCTTTCGAATTGCTTGAAACTTGAGTATGTTTCAGTGTTGCCTGAAAGTAGATTGTACATCAATTTTCAGGTCTCTAACTATAATACTCTTTCGAATACACCAAAAGTTATATTTCAAATTTTTTGCGTATTCAGCTCCTCGGAGCTTAGGCACGGCGCGAAATGAAATCGAAAAAATTCTTTTCCAATAGCTTTCGGTCGGAAATTTCCTGCGCTTTTCGAAAAAAATATCAGCGATTACGAAACAAAACGAATTCATTTAAATTTCGGCCAAAAACCGAAAAAAATGATTTACAAAAAAAGAACATAATTTAATTCAGCGCAACAATTTTTTTCATGTTTTGTATATATCTGAGAAGTCACGATATAAATTTTAAGTTCACATCCGTTTACTAATGCCAAGTCTTTTAGTAGGATAAAAGTTCTTAAATATCGTGTTTTTCGTATTCAACAGTTCTCTGATATACTATCCCGTGCGTGAATTTGATTGAGGCCCCATCTATGCCCCGATCGGTTTTCCCTAACTTACTTCGGGCCCTTGACTGGAAGCCCAATAGGGCCCCTGAATGGACGATCACGCTTTTTCGACAAGGGCCTTAGAAGGTTGCCAAATGAGGGCCTTTACAACCGCCTCAAGTCTGCTATGTTGAATCCACAAGCCCATGGTCAAGCCCTATCAGGGCCCTAGGACGTACTAATAATAATAATATTATTATTGTTATTAATAATTATTGATAATTCTCCAAGATAATTTTTACAAAAAAATAGTATAAAGCCGAGGATTTCTATGTAGAAATTTTGCGGGTATGACTTCCCTTGAGGCATGATTTCCTGAGAGGCCTGACTCTGCGGTGTAGAATACAACCCGTGCTCTCAATTCGGCTATATAAGCATACTATTTGCATATTCCGTATGGGAGAGAGCACGCCGTATGCGACATCTCATAGCAAGTCTCGGAACTAACTCTCCGTGAAGCCCGATTAGGCCCTCAAAGAGTTGCCTCGTCAGTGCCATATGTTTGAAATAATTAGGGCTCCGATATTTTCGCCCTATTTGGGCCCGATTTGGTTCTGTTGTAATTATACCGACTTCTTCAAATATGGGTTGCCCGATCGAAGCCCGACAAGGTCCTCAACGGGTTACCTTAGGTCAGCCATATTGTAAGTAAGCCTGGCAACCTTGGCATTGCCCTGTCACGGCCCAACCTGGCGGTTTTATGGCAATTCATGTTAGGGCATCCACATTTAAGCCCGCCAAGGTCCTCAATGGGTAGCCTTAAGTCAGCCATATTGTAAGTAAGGGTGGAAACCTTGGCACTGCCATGTCGGGGCCCAACCTGGCAGTGTTATGGCAATTCATGACAGGGCATCCACGTTTAAGCCCGACAAGGTCCTCAACGGGTTGCCTCAGGTCAGCCATATTGTAAATAGGTCTGGAAACCTTGGCATTGCCCTGTCGAGGCCCAACCTGGCGGTGTAAGGGCAATTCCTGACAGGGCATCCACGTTCAAGCCCGACAAGGTCCCAACTTGAGTCAGGGCTTCCCTAGAATTTTCACGCACGGGATATAGCGTTTTTTAAACGAATTTTGAATTTAGTAAATTTATTAAATTAATTAAATTGAATTTATTAAATTTTGAATTTAATAAATTTATAAAATTTGGAATTCGTTGAAAAAAACTATATAATATATCAGAGAACTGTCGAATACGAGAAACACGATATTTAAGAATTTTTATCCTACTAAAAGACTTGGCATTAGTAAACCGATGCGAGTTGCAGCTTAAAATTTATATCGTGACTTCTCAGATATATACAAAACATGAAAAAAATTGTTCCGCTGAATTAAATTATGCTCTTTTTTGTAAATCAATTTTGTTCGGTTTTTGGCCAGAATTTAAATGAATTCGTTTTTTTTTAAATCGTTGATATTTTTTTCGAAAAGCGCAGGAAATTTCCGACCGAAAGCTATTGAAAAAGAATTTTTTCGATTTCATTTCGCGCCTTGCCTGACGTGAGCTCCGAAGAGCTGAATACGCAAAAACTTTGAAATCTAACTTTTGATGTATTCCAAAGAGTTAGAGATCTGAAAATTGGTGTACAATATATTTTCAGGCAACACTAAAATATACTCGAATTTCAAGCAATTCGAAAGAGGTCGGCCGAGAAGGGGGTCCCGATGAGGGGGAATACCTCATATAGTAATTCAGAATATAATGAGGATCGATGTATAATACGAAAACAACTCCTAAATCACTCATTTTTCAGTTAATTTTTGTTTTAATTTTTTTCGACTTTTTAATTGAAGCAATTTTACATTTTGAACAGAGGTGAGAAAACTCTGATGTCATGAAAAATAAAAAGCTTGCAAAAACTATCTGACGAATGAATTTGACAATCTGCAAAATTTAATTAAATGTTTTGACAACCTCTCCAAGTTCTCCGAGTGGGCAAAGTTGTTTTTGAAGTTCTGAGGCAAAATTGCATTTGATCAAAGAACGAATGGATTAATTGTTACAGAGGATATGGACCAGAGATGACACGAAGGAAGTCAAAGGACCGCTGCGAGTGGTTCACCGTTTTGTCAATATGCCACAACAGAAGGCAGAATTCTACAATGCGACGACTCAACGTAACGAGGAGGTAAGTTCGTGCAAATATCTTGTCTGTGTATTCGGAGTTAAATGCGAAGTTTTGTTTGCATCAGATTGTTCGCGTAAGGCGGTATTCTGGTCTAAAATTTCGAAAAAAATCTTTTTTTTTCTATTCTTAAAGTTAGACCTTTAAGAATATATCTTTAAGAATATATCTTTGAACGAATATATCTAAATATCCTTTCAAGTCTGATTCAACAAAATATTTTTTTAGTAATGAATATTTTATTGCATCCTATTGGGCCAACATCTTAAATAAAGATTCATTAAGGACAAACAAATTTTCTTACAGTTAAGGAATATTTCAATAAAAGTGCCAACTAAATATATTTCGCGACTATAAATAAACTGTTTTCTCAGTGCAAGTTCTACTCAACCGATTTACTTCAGATTTTTCACCAATCTTTAATGTATAACTCCCTATCGCCCCTACCACTTTTGTTTTAAAATTATGTTTTTTACTACTGTAAAAAAATTAAAAACTAGGACAAAAAGAGTCGAAAAACACCTTTTTTCAGACTGCCGCCGATTTGCGAAAATTTTTCACATGTGGTCTATAATGACATTCTTACGAATTAAGAATCTTTTTTGACAATTTGGTAGCGTGTGAATAGAAGAGTTGCAATCGTGGCAGTCAGCACACCCCTTTTTTAGCTGCAACTGTACCAGCTTATAACTTATTTAATATTCATTTTTTTTTTCGTAAATTTTTTTATCTATTGTCGAAATATTAAAAAGTATGTTGTAAAAAAAAGAATGGTAACAATATTTGTTTGTTTTTCTCAATCGAGCGCAACAAAACGCTCAAAATGTATGTCTCCAGACCAGAATACCGCCTTAAATGTTGTCCAGATCTTTCATCACACTGAGTTTGAAAAAAACGGGCCATCGAAAAGTTTCTAGATTTCATACAACAAAAGAAATAATTTACCGTGTTCATAAAATTTGTGCGAACTTCTACATTTTAAACGAACCTCAACCAAAAATATTGTATCATTGGACAAAAAAAAACATACCATCCAATAAGTAATTATCCGGTAATCACTTTACTAGTTGTAGTTCAAATTTTTATGGTTGTGATTAGGATATATTTTATTGTTCGATACTACTATACAGTTTAAAAGTGACCAGATAGTTACTAAGATACTATGACTTAACCCAGAATTCCATATGCCATAGATAATTTGTCTTAGGGCCGAATTTTAAGATCGAACGTTTCATCGAACTTAAGTTCCAATTTAAGATGAATCTCAAGTTTGAATTTAAGTGTCATTAAAAGTTCATACTTAAGTTCAAACTTTAGTCCGAACTTCAGATCGATCTTAAGTTCAAACTTAAACTTGGTTTCAAGTTTGATCTTAAGATCCATTTTGAGCTTAAACTTAAAGTCGATCGAACTGCTTTCATTACCTCCCTCGACCGTGTTCTGTTTCTGCGCTCACATATTGATATAAAGTTTTGACATTGGTTGTCAGAATAATTAAGTTCGAGCGAACTTAAGTTCAATTTCAAGATGGATCTTAAGATCAAACTTTAAACCAGATTTAAGTTTGAACTGAAACTCGATTTGAAGTTCGCACTAAAGTTTGAACTTGAGTATGAACTTATAATGACACTTAAGTTCAAACTTAAGATTCATTTTAAGTTGGAACTTAAGTTCGATCTCAAGTTCCAACTTGAGTTCGATGGAAAGTTTGATCTTAAGTTTGATCTTAAGATCGATCTTAAGACAGATCTCAAGATCTTAAAATTCGGGCCTTACTATAATTAAGAGGAGGCTAAATACCGACACTAACACCTCGAAATTGCCATCCAATCTTGCTCTTATACAAATGGATGGAATTGAATAAAATTTTAACAACATCATCAGAACAATGGCAGGAATGGAGCCTCACTAAAATTTTTTCGAAAAACAAAAAAAAAATTTACAGATTCACTTACCACCAGGAAACTCTAATTGAAAAACTTAAATTATTAAATTTTTACTGCATTTCGGGTAAAACCAAGAGTGATGCTCCATGAAGAACGCCACGACACAAATATCGAGACGTTTTCGACATTATTTTATCAAAATGACACGCCGTAAGTTTGGATGGCGCATCAAGAGATAAATATCGATAAATTGTAGTTTTATTGAAAAACGAAATGGCGAAATGTAGTTCACAGACGTGCGAGTGAGGGCAGCACCATGGATTCTGACGAGTAACCTATAATATTTAGGGGGCTCGATTGAGTTCGTTGGCATTAGCTGCCCTAGTAGAAATTTTATCCGGCTAGGATATGGCCCATGTCAGGCTGCCTTAACTAAAAGTCCGGCCCTGATAAAGCAAACTATCAGGCCCTGATGCGGAAAACTATCAGGTCCATTTTAGAAATGTTACGCTCTTTCCGATCCGGTCTGGATCCGGCTCCTGATCCGGCGTAGTGCCAAGGCCTGATCACAGCCTGACTAATTTATGTTGGTTTTTATTTATTGTATTCCAATAAGAATTTTATGTGCATGACTGGTTAATAAGCTTTCTTTTATACGAATATACTATAGTGATATAGACGTGAAAATAATAAAAAAATAATAGATATAAAGAAAAGCATTACAACGCGAGAAAAAATTCTCGACAAGAACATTGGCATATTCGTTTTCGTGCCATCGAAAATTCTCGTCGAGAATTTTTAATAAGATATGTACAGTACGAGTGTGTCAGCAAAGGACTTTTCGTATGGAATACGGCTCTTCGCGAGGTATTATTCCTTGCCGTAGAGAAGTCAATATTCATGATCGCTCTCGTATATATAAGCATGCTATTCACATATTCCGCATGGGCGCGAGCATCCGCCGTACAGCGACATCTCACGGCGAGTCAAGGAACTAACGTCGTGCGACGTGATGATGATGATGATAATAATAACAATACTGTACGTACGTCACGAATATGTATGTGGCTGGTACACGATCGCTTGGTTCCGCTTGAGAAAGTAATATTGTGGAATAATAATTGAACGTGCGAGTAATAAATAACTAAATAAACATTATGTTAGTTATTGCATGTGACAATGTGCTGGCGTATTTTATTTTCTTTGATTTTTTTTTATATTCGCGAATACGATAGACGAGGGTTATCACGCGAGTGTTCCAATAATAATTGAATAAATAAATAATAATAAATAACTAATAATAAGTAAATAATAAGACATAAATTCATTTCAATTATTATTTCGATTATTGGCGAGTGTCATTATTTTCTGCTTTTCTTTTTAATTGTAGAAATAAATAAAAAATTAAAAAAAGTTTCCGAGGCCTTCGATGCTTCGTTAACAATACATATAATAATTGATAATCAAAAAAGGTACACATATAAAATATTGCTTATTAAATTGAGTATAGTGTTGTATAGTTTTATACATATAGCTCATCATAATAGTTTTATAGTAAAAACTAATTAATATATGTAAATAATGAAACGAAAATAGAATATGTCACAATGTCACAAGAAATAGAATTCAAAATATACTTTGAAAGAGTGTTACGAAATTGTTTGGTCGCTTATATAATTTATCTTGCAAATTTGAATTTCCTATAAATGAAATTATTTATTATCATTCGGTTATTCTTTTAATAAAAAACATAAAAGTATACATATTTGTTTAAAAAATAATCGTTTAGAGTGTTTTTCAAATACATTTAAATAGTAAAAAATAGTGTCTTAAAATTATATCTCAAAGTAATTATTTCATTAATTTTTTTATTTATATGTTTTACCGTGATAATAAACAAAGATGTCATACCCATTGCTGCCGTGTAATTACAAATAAATGATATTCTTACTGCGGTCAGTGACGCCTTATTGAATCCTGCTCCGTCCTGGATGTCATAAATATCAGGCTAGCCATATCAGACGGAAGTTAATTTAACCTGACTAGTCTTAGCAGTAACTGATTCATCCCTGATATAGATTAGTTAAGGCTAGCCTGAGATCACACGTCGAAAAAATATGACCCGGCACGGATCAGGTTGTGATCGCCGCCGGATTGGATATCCTGATCAGGCAAACCTTACCGAAACCTGATCAGTGCCTGACACATTATCAGTCCAGCCGGATAAAATTTCTACTAGGGTGTAACGCATTTTAGCCCTCAATTGACAATTAATTGTTAATTAATTTATCTCCCTCTTAATCGTCAAAATGTAATTAATTTTCATCCATGGTTGTCGGAGAAAGACTGGACAACGATGATACGTCGATAATGTAGGGATTGAATAAAAATGGTATTTCGCCTCCTCTTAAGCTAAAGTTTTAACTTGAATTATCTTGATTCTCGAAGGATCGTACTGGCGGTAATTATTCGAAATCCTAACGCAATATCTCTAACAATTGTCAAAAACTTATAACATGTTTTTATTAACATTTTATTATATTACTATTTTATTTTAATATATTACTGTGTGATGAATGTATTTGGTTAAATTAAATTATAATTATAAGATATTATATATGAGGTATTCCAGCCCAAGTGTGTAAACCCGCGACCCTGACCCTTTCGGATTTATTTGATTTTTTTCATATGATCGCATTGAGTTTAAAATACACCCTCATAATTTTTTCAGATTTTTCAAAACATCCCTTATTTGAAAAAAAAAATTTGTTGAACAAAAACGCCATTTTTTAAAAACCTGAAAAAACCGTGATAATATATAAAAAATTTCAAGCTATCATCCGTAGCGGGCAAATTTTTTTTCTGTGTTTTACAAGCTATTAACGTTCCACCGGCGCGTCTGGGGCAGGGTACAGTTGCATAGCCCTACTGATGAAATTCCAAAAAATTCTCAAATAGCTCACTTTGAGCAGATACCCAATTTGAGTACCAAAATAATTCAGTATCTGCTCAAGGTGAGCTATTTAGGAATTTTTTGAAGTTTTGAGAACGTTAATAGCTTGTAAAACATAGAAAAAAAATCTGCCCACTACGGGTGATAGCTTGAAAATTTTTATATATTATCACGGTTTTTTCAGAATTTTTTTCGATTAAAAAAAAATGACGTTTTAAAAAAAAATTTTTTTTTTGAAATAAGAGATGTTTGGAAAAATCTGAAAAAAATTGAGGGTGTATTTTTGACTCAATTCGATCATATAAAAAAAAATCAAATAAATCCGAGAGGGTTAGGGTCACGGGTTTACACACTTGGGCTGTAATACCTCATATAATCATGAATGTATTAATTATGAGGAATGTAATTGATCATGATAAACATAATAGTAATTGATTCAAATAAAATAAAATTAATCTGTTGAGGTGGTGGGATGCCAACCGGCAATGGGATATAGTTTCGCCGCTGGAACGACGGACGGTCCTGGCTCGTTGTCGTTTGAACAAGGCACGACTACATCGAATCCAGTTTGGAATATCGTGAGAGATTTTGTCGCCGCGCCAACTCCGGAAGATATTTCATGTCACGGTGCTAAACCAATTTTACTGGCGACTGGAAGGGTACGTAGTTTTTTTTTTTTTTTAAATTTTCATTGCATCTACTTTTCCCAAAAGGAAGCTTTATTTTTGTGATTTTTTTTCAACATTTTCATTCTAAGGTTGATATTTTCCATAGAGTCAAGTAATCTTAATTAATTGATTGAATCTTAATAAAATAATATCCCTGTGAAATAATAAGGCTATCAGAACAAATCTCCACCAATTAATAACTGTCCCAAATCAAATCCCTACCGCAAAACAAGTCTCCCAATAAACAGTCCTCCGGTAGAATCTCTACCATAAAATCTATCTACCGCGTGACAGCTCTCCCGTTTACAAGCCTGCCAAATTACAGGTCTCTTTATTTATCAAAATACAAATTCAGTACAAATTCAGCATTACAAATTAAATACAAATTCGGTACAAATTCAGCATTCACTGCAACTTCATCAATATTGAAAATACGACATCAACATTTTTTGGAAATTAAAGTGCGAAACCCCCTCTGATTTGAAGAAAAATGAAGCAATGCGGAAATTTCCAATTTTTATGATTTTTTTATAACATTCAAACGTGTAGTAAAGATTGTAAAATACGGATTTCGGAATATAAAAGTAATTTTAATCAGAGCTGGGCACTACTTGAAGTACCCGGTAGTTGCGACTTACTTGAAGAACTTAAAAAGTACTTCAAGTACTTAAAAATTACAATACTTGAAGTACTTGAGAAGTGCTTCAAGTATTTTGCAACATTTGAAGTATTCTGACTTCAAGTATTGTACTTAAATTTTCAAGTACTTGAAAAGTACTTCGAGTATTGTACTTAAATTTTCAAGTACTTGGCCTGTACTTCAAGTATTGTACTTAAAATTTCAAATAATTTTCTGTACTTCAAGTACCTTATCGAATACAGGTATCAAGTACTTTTGAATGAGTCCTGCTGATGGTTGCATGTACAAAGTCTCTGGATATGTAATTGAAAATAATATTTCGTGATGTATGGACAATGAACATACTGTCCCTCAACTGTCACCTACTACATTTAAATACTTCTGTTTCAATCTGCCTCAGCCTAATCTCAGTGTATTGCACAGGGTAAAAATATTTTTTGATACAAAAAGTACTCGAATAAATTAATATGAGAATAAAAAATCAGATGTAAGTACTGGAATTTACGAAATATAATTGAAAACTTGAAAAGTTCTTGATACTTGATTTTTAACGTACTCGTACTCTAAGTACTTTAATCTTGAGTACTTCAAGTGATAAGTCCGTAGTACTTCAAGTACTGCCGTTACTTGATACTTCAAGTACTCACGGTACTTTGTACTTTGTACTTGAAGTACTTTCTTTGCCCAGCTCTCATTTGAACGCAACACTAACAAATATTGTCTCATAGCTGTCATTGCAATCTAATAAATGTCATTGTAAGTTTAAGTACTTTATAAATGGGGCATTCCATCCCAAATCAGACAGTTTGAAAACCTTTTTTTTTTATTTCCTCAATTCTTTTATATTTCTGAGTACCCATCAAAAGACCCTTCCTGTTAAATTTTTAGATTTTTTTGATTACCCGTTCAAAAGATATTAAATTAACAAAAAAACCGCTCTTTTTTTGGTATATTGGTAATAACTTCTTTAATAATGGTCCAAATTAAAAGTTTTTTTTTAAATTTTTGTTCTTTTATTACCTTTTCAGAAAAAATACAATACAAAATACAAAAATATTCGACGTGTTTCTGAATGAGTTTTTTGAGTTTTAAACGTAAAATCGCGTTTTTAAAAGTGAATGTCATTTTTTATTTTCATTTTTATTTTTTTGTTCCAAACATCTATCTATTCAACAATTTTAAGACTAGTCCGATCGTGGGATCTCAATGACTATTTTTTTTCGATTTTTGAAAATTAAAAAAAAAAAATTTCTATAAATTATTATGAATACCAATTTTTTTTACTGTATAGTATTTTTTTCAATATTTAGAATTTATTTTAACACTTTTTTATTATTAACACGTTCTTAAAATTAATAATTAATCGTTAAGTCTGTTTATGAACAATAATAACAACAATTTTTATTTATTCACGTATTTTTTTGAAAACCTTACATATACGATTATTTCCTGAATTAGAATATTCCTTTGCCAATACATTTCCGTTACTCATTGGAATAATGGAATGAAATTTTTGTGTCCCCCTGTAATTGACTGCGCAGTATTTTATCGCAAATAAAATCTTTCTTATGCATCTGAATAATGTTTCTCATGTGAAAATTTGACAGCAATATTCGGTAGACTATTTAGGTTCAATGCCCACTCATACAATTCTTGAACTATTGTTATTTGCTCATCGATTAATTATTAATTTTAAAAATCTGTTAACAATGAAAAAGTGTTCAAATTAATTCAAAATGATTAAAAAAATACTATACAGTAACAAAAATTGGTATTCATAATAATTTATGGACAAAAAATTTTTTTTTTAATTTTCCAAAATCAAAAAAAAATAGTACTCATTGAGATCCCACGATCGGACCAGTCTTCAAAATTGTTGAATAGATAGATGTTTGAAACAATAAATAAAATAAAAAATATAAAAAATGACATTCACTTTTAAAAACGCGACTTGACGTTTAAAACCCAAAAAACTAATTCAAAAACACGTCGAATATTTTTGTTGTATTTTTTTCTGAAAAGGCCATAAAAAAACACAAATTTGAAAAAAAACTTTTATTTCGGACCATTATTAAAAAAGTGATGACCCAAATACCAAAAAAAGAGCGGTTTTTTTGTTAATTTAATATCTTTCGAACGGGTAATCAAAAAAATCTCAAAATTTAATAGGAAGGGTCTTTTGATGGGGACTCAAAAATATAAAAAAATTGAGGAAATAAAAAAAAAAGCTTTTCAAACTGTCCGATTTGGGATGGAATGCCCCAAATGTATCGAGGAAATCGAACATCAATTACATATCGACGAATGTTCATCCAAATGGGAAAAAAAAAATTAATTAAAAATAAACGTGACGAATCTTCATTGGAAATAGATGAGGTTACCGTATCCGTGGCAGCCGAAAATTGTCTCGACACAAGTTGCCGTTATCGGTAACTTTGTAATTGCCGGTGTGCCCGGTGAATTCACGACAATGTCCGGCAGACGAATGCGCGAGACCCTTAAATCGGCAATGAGCGAAGCTGGCCAAGGCGATGCTGATGCAGTTGTTGCTGGTCTTTGTAACACCTACAGTGACTACATCACGACCCCCGAGGAATACGAAGTAATTCCGAAATTTAAGATTTTCCATTTTTTTTTTTTTGTTAACGACCTCGTATTATTTTAATATAAAAACACGATATTTCACTCTGAAATTTAAGATTCAACGATACGAAGGTGCATCAACGATCTATGGACCGCACACACTGACGATTTATCTCAAACAATATCGTGAACTCGTCATAGCTGCCGTTCAGGTTGGTCTTTCATTAAATTTAATTTAAAAAAAAATTGTGCGCCCGTTAATTAAAACAATTCTTTTTTTTCCTAAATTATTTTCCGGAATTAGTGATAAATTGTATTTTGATAATTTATGACGAGAAGAAATACTTTTGTGACGAAAGGAAAGTGAAGAATAATAAAGTCAGTTTGTGTTCAAAATCCTTTTGTCAAAAAAATCGATCTTTTGAATCGACTCTTTACCTTAAGGGTCATACCAGTGTGAACGCTGGAAATTTGGGTGATTTTCGAAAAATTTTTGGAAGGAAAGTACTCGATGAAATGTTTTGAAAAATTGAGAATATATTTGGCTATATTAGACGTGTATCCCATAATTTTTTCACGTAAAAATATCGATATATAGGGTGGAAGCACCGGTGAATGGACGAATAAGGAAACGGAAATATTCCGGTGAAACGAGACATCACACTGAAGTGAGAAAAAAATATTCGGGGTAATTAAAACAAATAGTATTCAAGAAATTAATTGAGACATGGTAAAATCACGAAAAAACCGGTTAATGGACGAAGTTACCTGTGAATAAACCCTTGAGCTCCAGTTAATGAACGTGTATTGTAAATGAAAGCTATAGCAAGGGAAAATTTATTATTAATGTTTATTGAATATTATACTACGATCACAGCATTGAACCAAATCCTCTTCGTCATGCTGAAATCGTTGATGAATGTTCTTTTTCTGTTTTTTGTTTACACGCTGACATCTGCAATGGATTTATATCGTTTGTTTACAATAAAATTGTTCAGTTCACAAATAAAGAAAAAAAAATGATGTCCTTATTTATTTATTTTTATTATTAACTTTGGGCAATAAATAATCTTCAAATTTGCAACAGTTAAGATTGAATTGAATATTTTAATTTAAGTTTCCAATCTGCTTTGTCAATTACAATAACTGAGCACGTATTTTTATTCACTGGTAAAGAGGTTAGAATACTATACCAGTGGATAAACTCGATAATTTCTAATATATTTTTAAGAATGTATTATCAAACTTTGCAAAAAAATTGAAGATGATTCCTATCTTAATCTATTAAAAGCATTAAAAGTATGCGACGCCATTTGGCGCGGTATACCGGTACCACAAACTAGAAAAATTCCGCGTGGTGTCAAAAATTGATACTAAATTAAACTATCGGTTTTAACACCATCTGTGATTTCTTTACCTAATTATAGTACTTTTTGTTTTTATCGGTGGTTTATAGTATCTGTGAATTTTTAATATAAAGGTGATTTCGTCTATTTACTGGGGGTCGTCCATCCACTGGTGCTTTCACCCTAAGCGACATAAGCGCTGTCTTCGGAGGCGCTAAAAAAAAAACTTTCCTCCACTGCGGCCATGATTCCGGACCATAGAGTAACTGAAACTGAAAAAAGAAAAAAAGTGTCGTTAAACTGGAAGGTATTTCCTGTACGATGAAATTGATTTTTTGAAAATTTTACACTGGTATGGCCCCTCAAGAATTGAAAATTCGATTTTTTATAATTTCCCGTTTGCAAAAATATACAAAATATCGTAAAACAATAAAACTTCTATAATAGAAGACTTTTTTCTATTATATATTATAAAAAATTCTATACAAAAATTCTATCCTATTATAAAAATATTACAAAGTGCAAAAGTATAAAAGAATCAAATTATGTTTAGCTAAAATGAAAACTGCTTTATATTTGTTATTTTGTATTCATCATTTTGTATTAAAAATAAATTAATCCAATTTAATAATTTTCCATAACAAAAACTTAATAAACACTTACATAAGCTTTAATTAGTTAATTGGTTAAACGACTTTTACGAAATCGTTTCTTTAGGTTCGATTTTTTATGCGATTCAGAATGGATTGAAGAATCAATTTTTTCCAAAGAATTGAACATCCCTAATACTTTCCGAAGACAATTTAGAAAAATTTAAATGTTTTTACTGAAATACGATTTTTGGTTTCGAAACAAATTTTTCGATTTTCGAACGTATTTTAGAAGGCAGAACTCACACCCGGACCATCGCCACCAAACATGTTGAAAAAACGTCTGATAAGTCTTCAGACCCCGGTAATCTACGACACTTCCACATGGGGCACAAGCTTCGGTGATTGTCTTTTTCAACCCTCTAAAATTTCTAGGCCCGGTGACATCGTGACTGCTCGTTTCGTGAGTACAAAACCATTGTTTATTAGTACAACATTCTTTTGTATTTTAATATTTATTTCTACTTGCATTTGACGTGAAAAATCGGTAAAATAATTTTTTTACCAAATCACAAATCTGTTGTGTTATTCAATAAGAATTATTAGCCGTATTTGCCATAGAAAATTGACAAATCATTTGGTTTTCTGAATCATAGATTTGGTTTTTTTCACTGGTATTTAACTCAAAAAAGTCATCCAAATAATTGTTTAAATAATTCGCAAATCAGCTAATTCGTTTTTAATGTTATTCGACGTGAAGAAACGTGACAATAATTATTTTCCAAAATCTTATATATGAGAGATTTCGCTTTTATTCGTGTCTTCAAATTGAAAGCTGATGTCAGGATGTGTATCAATATCTCGCAAGTATTTTCGTCGCTTTATTCGTGCTGTGATTAGCCAGTTAATTAAACGTGGCTTGTGTGGGAGTTCACTTCCCGTGTCTATGAAAAGTTTGACATTTGGGGCAGTTAAATACTACTCGTTATATCAGTTATCGACGCGATGGTATAATTGAATTATTCCCGTGGCATTCATCTCCGAATCAATATTTTTTTTTCGCTCATCTCGATGAATTTTTCGCTTCTGACACGTACATGGGATATAAGCTATTGGAGAATTTTCGTAGGTTACCTAGCAACAGCCGGGGAATTTTCGAAAAATTACCGATAAAATTTCGTCAAGCTCGTAACATGGGATGTTAAATACCAAACTCCTATCAGTTGAAATTCGGGTGAAAAAAATAATCAGCAGAAATATTTGATTACTCCAATTTTCCGTGATAAGTTAGGTAAAATCAATTGTTTTAAATAAATTTAAAGTGGAATCTTTTAGTATAACTAGGAGAGTCTCAAATGGCCTTCAAATGAAAAACAAACCAGCTAGCCTAATAACGGATAAGGTCCTGATCAGGCATCAGTAAGGATAGCCTCATCAGGCTATCCTGATCACGCACAGATCCCAACCGGATCATATTTCGGTATGATATAGGTCAGGCTAGCCTTACATTATCCATGTCAGGGACAGATCAGGTGGTGCTTAGGATCGGCCAAAAAAACTTTGGTCCGAATAATGTGGCTAGTCTGATATTTCCCTGATCCGGGACGGAGCAGGAGTATTAGATCCGAGACTCGTCTTGCTTATATATGCGACCACGAGCATGAATCCTTCTCGCGAGGAATAAAACCTCGCGAGAAGCCCTATTACGAAAAGTCCTTTGCTGACTTCCTCGTACTGTACCTATACTCTATGAACACATAAGATTCTTGTGGAATAAAATGAATAAGCGATAAGGCGCCTGATCAGGCTAGAAACCGTCCGCGATCAGGACCGGATAAGGCGCCTGATTAGGCAGGAACCGTGCGCCATCAAGGCCACATAAGACGCCTGATCAGGCTAGGAACCGTGCGCGATCAGGACCGGATAAGGAGCCTGATTAGGCAGGAACCGTGCGCTATCAGGGTCAGATAAGACGCCTGATCAGGCTAGGAACCGTGCGCGATCAGGACCGGATAAGGAGCCTGATCCCAGCCTGTCCGGTAATAACGTTATTCTCCTGACATATAGCCTGATATGACGTAGTCTCATCAGGGCCTGATATGTAGCCTGATCAGGGACGGATGTTGCCTGAGGTGGTCCTGATCCCAGCTGGAATCAAATTTCTACTCGGGTAAGATTGGACGCATACTTTTTGTTATCACGTTCACCAGTTATGAAAATGTAGTTTCGAGAAAAACCTATCCAACTTTTGAGATGTAAACGTTGAGAATTTAAAGACAAAACGTATCACGAGGAGAAGAAATAAGAAAAAAAAGCATTACTGTCGTTTTATTGAGATTGGATGTGAACACATATAGGGGTAGTTAACCCCCTTAACTTGATATGCGAGAAAAACGCAAAAGCCCGTATGTACTATTTTTTTGCACTCTTTAAAGTGCAATTGAATCCATCGAGATAGGTGCAATAGTTTTTTTATTATAATGATTTTGTGAATTTCAACCCCTATAACTTTTTTTCTATGCAACCCCCCCGATATGAAACCACTTGCATTTATCATGAAGGTGATTATCCATCTGGGTGCACTTGTAGGAACGTTTTTCTGCCGATACGTCACCGGGAAGACTTTCCTTGTGAGAAAAAAAATCTAAAGAATTTACTGCTTTTGGCCTTCTAAACTAGATTATATTAAATTCCATACATTGAAAGAAATTATTTTCTATATTTATAGTAATTTAACGAACCCCAACGTTCAAAGATAACCTCAACCAAAAATATTGTAGCATTGGATATAAAAATTATACTATCAAGTAAATTATTATGCGATAATCGCTTAATTGGTTGAAGTTAAAATTTGTATGATTTTTGTTATCATATATTATGAGCGTTTTCATGTGCCTATAAGCATGGAAGAAAAATTGTCGCCATGAGTTGACACATTTATAGCTCTAGCATTTATTTCCTTACCAGAAATACGTCATCTCTACCTCGATAAAATATTACGTAATATCAAACGAATTATCAAGTTTCAATAATCCTACCAAACAAGCCTACCAGAATGAATCTACACTAAATAATATCTCTCTTAAATAATATCTCTACCACAAAACAAGATTATCAGTAAACAGCTTTCCGGTAATATCTTGGCCACAAAATTTCTCTATCTCTTGACAACCCTCGGATTTTTCAAGCCTACCAGATTACAACTCTGGGGCTTGTCAATTCGGCCGGAGACTTATCGATATTGGAGCTCGTCCCGGTGAAAAACTGGTTGGCTTGTAAAATGGGAGCGCTGTCAAGTGGTAGAAAGATTTAGTGATGGAGATGTTGCCGGAGAGCTGTTTATTGGAAGACTTGTTTTGTAGTAGAGGTATCATTTGAGGGAGATATTATTTTATGGAGACTTATCTTGGTAGGTTAGTTATTCGGTACAACCAGAAAAAAGATCTAATTGTACGTACTATAATGGTTTGTTTGATCATTTTTCAGTTAATTGAAAGAACATTTTGTGTCCATCAACTATATTTGTATTTGTATTTGTATTTGTATTTGTATTTGATGGTAATATTTACTTCCAATTATTTATTTATTTGAATTGAAGATGGAATTGATGAAAAGGTCTATTCGTCGTTACTAAATACCTATTCACCTCTAATAAAGATCCAGTTAAAGTTATTAAACTCGTTTGTTCAATGTTTTTTATTAGAATCAACTTTATCTTTCTTTCAATGAAACATATGTCTATTTGTTTCGATCGCAAAGTATTTCCTACAGTCTGATTTTAAAAAAATTTATTTGGCTTGACTACACCCCGAAAAAAGATCTAGTCGTAGGTACTATAATCGTTTATTTGATTATTTTTCAGTTACTTTAAAGAAAATTTTCTTTCCATCCAATTTTGGACGATATTTACTTCCACTATATTTATTTATTTGAATTCCCTGTCATCGAGAAACAGGCGTTGAAGAAAAATTCTATTCGTTGTTACTAAATACCTATTCACCCGTAATCTCATCCAATCATATCTGCAAATTTGTCAGTACTCCAAAAATCCGCCAGGTGGCTACCTCTCGCTCAAGCGAAATTGCCTCTCGACGCCTATATCACTTCCAAGCTCGTCTATGTTTGATATCCTTATTTTTCAGTATAGATATTTAATACATTGAACATTGCGGCAAAACGCAAGATATGGTCGAATCCCTGAAAAGGATTACCATAAGAAAGGGTCTTTTTTCTTTTCCCTTCTGCTGAAGAAAAGACGAAGCTTTACGAAATTGTAGACTTCATACGTGTAGCTATACATTCAAAGATTGAAAGTTTAAAAATATATATTGTATGAATATTTAAAAAAAAATTATTTCATTTAAATACATATTTGTCCAGTTTGAAATAATATTTATTAATATTAAATAAAAATTTATTAGATCGCAATATATTTTCCTAGTAGGTCATTCAAAAAAAAAGAATTTCGTTGACATGAATAGGAGTTGTATTAGGCCGGCCTACAACTAAAAAAATTTATTTGGCTCTAGGATTTAGTTAAATGTACTAGATCGTTTTTTCTGGGTGTAGGGCCCGAAATTTAAGATCTTAAGATCGATCTTGAGGTCAAGTTTAAAATCCAACTTTCCATCGAACTCAAATTGGAACGTAAGATCGAACTTAAGTTGAATCATAAGATGAATCTTAAGTTTGAACTTAAGTGTCATTATAAGTTCAAACTTAAGTTCAAGCTTAAACTTGGTTTCAAGTTTGATCTTAAGATCCATCTTAAGCTTGAACTTAAGTTCGTTCGAACTTCTTTCATCGCCTCCCTCGACCGTGTTCTAGCTATTTTTTCTACAGACCTAACGTCATCGGTCACTTTGCTCTCTATCGAATCATTGTATTTTTTTTAAATGTCTAAGAACACTTTTCTTTCGAAGGAGTGTAACGCTTCCGACTCATCTTCACATTCAAGTCAAATTTATAAGACATTACTCAGATTTATGATGCGGAGAAACAAAACACGGTCGAGTGAGGTGATGAAAAAAGTTCGATGGAACTTAAGTTCAAGCTCAAGATAGATCTTAAGATCAAACTTCAAACCAAATTTAAGTTTGAACTTAAGATCGATCTAAAGCTCGCACTAAAGTTTGAACTTAAGTATAAACTTATGAGTCTTAAGTTGAAGCTTAAGATTCATCTCAAGATTCAACTTAAGTTCGATCTTAAAGTTCTAGCTTAAGTTCGATGGAAAGTTTGATCTTAAGTTTGATCTTAAGTTCGACCTTAAGTTTGATGTTAAGTTTGATCTTAAGTTTGATCTTAAGTTTGATCTTAAGTTTGATCTTAAGTTCGATCTTAAGTTTGGTCTTAAGTTTCATCTTAAGTTTCATCTTAAGTTTGATCTTAAGTTTGAACTTAAGTTTGATCTTAAGTTTGATCTTAAGTTTGATCTTAAGTTTGATCTTAAGTTTGATCTTAAGTTTGATCTTAAGTTTGATCTTAAGTTTGATCTTAAGTTTGATCTTAAGTTTGATCTTAAGTTTGATCTTAAGTTTGATCCTAAGTTTGATCTTAAGTTTGAGCTTAAGTTTGATCTTAAGTTTGATCTTAAGTTTGATCTTAAGTTTGATATTAAGTTTGATCTCAAGTTTGATCTTAAGTTTGATCTTAAGTTTGATCTTAAGTTTGATCTTAAGTTTGATCTTAAGTTTGATCTTAAGTTTGATCTTAAGTTTGATCTTAAGTTTGATCTTAAGTTTGATCTTAAGTTTGACCTTAAGTTTGATCTTAAGTTTGATCTTAAGTTTGAGCTTAAGTTTGAGCTTAAGTTTGATCTTAAGTTTGATCTTAAGTTTGATCTTAAGTTTGATCTTAAGGTTGATCTTAAGGTTGATCTTAAGTTTGATCTCAAGTTTGATCTTGAGTTCGATCTTAAGTTTGATCTTAAGTTTGATCTTAAGTTTGAACTTAAGTTTGATCTTAAGTTTGATCTTAAGTTTGAACTTAAGTTTGATCTTAAGTTTGATCTTAAGTTTGATCTTAAGTTTGATCTTAAGTTTGATCTTAAGTTTGATCTTAAGTTTGATCTTAAGTTTGATCTTAAGTTTGATCTTAAGTTTGATCTTAAGTTTGATCTTAAGATAGATCTTAAGATCTTAAAATTCGAACCTAGAATTAGTTTGATGAACTAGATATTTTTCTGGGTGTAGGGTTATTGAAACGCTTCTGTTTGGCAGCGATGTTATACGGTAGAAGTGTTAATTGGAAGTGATATTACGGTATCGTTTTATTCTGGTAGATATGTATTTCTGATGGATAAATAAGAGGTACAGCTGTAAATGTGCCATTTCGATCGCCTCTATTTGTGCCGTGAAAATTGATGACATTCGGCGTGCATTATTCGCGCGTCACTCGGGCAAACATCGTCGTACTCGTATCGATGTTTGCAAAAAAACAAAAATGGGTTAATCGCTAGGGAATATCTCGCTATAGTTTGACCATTCCGTGTGTTCGGATCGTAAATTCGACAGTTCTGGCACTCGGATGAACCCCGAATGGTGAACGGGTTGTATAAGATGGCATCACGTAACCGCGTATAACCGCATATATTTTGAGCATAAAGGACATTTACCAAACGAGCGAAACGAAGAAGACATTATGCAATCTTGTCGTTCGAGCGATTTCATCCTTCTCGAATGACGATAAATTTTCGAAAAAAACGATAACGTTTAGTTTTGTTTCTCTTATATTTTTCACAAGCCTCGATGAGACCTTCGAGCACTTTGGCGAAATGCCGATTTATCCGGACGATTATTTTTCAAGATGCGATTATTTTTTTCCCTTGACATGTCGAGATCGTTATTGCACTGCACAAGTAGGTACTGATAAAATGAATGAATGAAGTTAAACTTAGATTTGTTTGGAAGTTTGGATTTGTTCAGAAAAAAAATCTTTTTGTCTTTCATCAATTCGATAATTTTTTGTCATTATATCTATGTGTTAAATCTATAAAAATATACAAATAATAAAGTTTTATAATAAAATGTTGTTCCTAAAAATATTTGTTAAAATTACTATAAAATTGATTATTGATATTTACCTGTTAATTTTTTACTGTGGCGAAAAATTTGTTGTTATTTTGAATATGAAATATTATTTTTAATATATACAAATGATGTAAATATGGCCAAAAAGTGTTTTTTATTTTTTTCTACTATGGCGTACCGTTTTTTTTAATTTTAAAAATCCATAGTGTTATAGTGAAATATAGAAGGTTTGAAAAAAAAATAGTTTCATAATTATGCCAAAATTGTATCATCGTTAAAAATTGAAATTAAAAGAAAAACAATTTTTTTTCAAGGATTTTATAGAGCTATATCTCGAGCAGAAATTTGTTCCAGCTAGCCTATAATAACGGAAAAGGACCTGATCAGGCATCAGTAAGGATAGCCTGATCAGGATAGCCTGATCACGCACAGATCCCAGCTGGATCATATTTTGGTATGACATAGATTGCCAGGTTAGCCTTACATTATCCATGTCAGGGACAGATCAGGTGGTGCTAAGGACCGGCAAAAAACCCGAGCAGAAATTTGATCTGGCTAGCCTATAATAACGAATAAGGACCTGATCTGGCATCAGTAAGCATAGCCTGATCAGGATAGCCTGATCACGCTAGCCTTACATTATCCATGTCAGGGACAGATCAGGTGGTGCCAAGGACCAGCAAAAAAAAAACTTCGGTCCGAATAATGTGGCTAGCCTGATATTTCCCTGATCCGGGACGGAGCAGGAGTGTTAGTTCCGAGACCCGCCGCGAGATGTCGCAGTACGGCAGGCGCTCGCTCCCATACGCATGATGTGAATAGTATGCTTATATATGCGACCGCGATCATAAAAATTTACTTCTCTAGCGCGAGGACTAAAACCTCGCGAGAAGCCCTATTACGAATAATCCTTTGCTGCTTTCCTCGTACTGTACTTATACTCTACAAACACATAAAATTCTTGTGGAATAAAATAACTAAGCGATAAGGCGCCTGATCAGGCTAGAAACCGTCCATGATCAGGACCGGATGAGGAGCCTGCCCGGTAACAGCGTTATTCTCCTGACATGTAGGCTGATATATAGTCTCATCAGGGCCTGATATGTAGCCTGATCAGGGCCGGATGTTGTTGTAAGGCCAGCCTGAGATGGTCCTGATCCCAGCCGGAATCAAATTTCCGCACGGGATGACTTAATTTTTTTTCTTGGAGCTATTATCAGCCCCCAAAACATATAAAAAATTTAGATCAATCGTTTCGGTCAATCCTGAGAAATATTTTTTTTCTGTTTTTACATGTTTCACTTTTTCTCAATAACTAATTGAGTTAGGGATCTGAAACTTTCAGGATCTTATTATTTTATCAGTAAGTACCTACTTATGCTCTCAGTATCATTTAAAAACCTTTTGGGGGCAGATTCACAATTCTTATACCCCAAGGGCGTTTTTCCAACTTTTAATTGATCAATATTGATAATAATAAATTCTGCGAATAGATAAAGATTCTCCTAAAAAGATAAAAATCAGCTTCGAATCGCGGAAATTTGATAAAAGTAAGGATTTTTTCTGGAAAAAAACTCATCTCGATGTAATTCGTCACATATTCGTCATTATTGTTTATAATTCATTTAACCCTTACTTGAAACACTTCTGTAGATTAACGTACTAGACACACTGGGGTCGTTTGTACTCCAGCGACAAAAATTCTTATAAAAAATATACCATTTAATATTTTAACTTGCAAATTTTTTGAAGACCTCCTTAAGAGGTTACTTTACAAAGTTATACAGGATTTATAGTAAATATCGAAGTTAAATATGATAAAAAAATTTAAATATCCAAAAAAATTGAAAAAAATTACAACTTTCACGAAAAAAATCATAACTTTTTTATTTTTCGAAAAAAATAGCTAAAAATTTAAGTGAGTTTGCTTAATATCTGAAACTACAAGAAAAAAATAGACGTAGTATAATAATATAACAGGAAAAAGTTCGCACCAAATTTTCACACTCGACCTTATTTGACAGACTGACGTACAGGCGAGACCACTCGCCTTTGGACGGCCACTACATAAAAACTTATTGTCTTAGAGTGATGATGCTATAAGCTTGAAGGAGTAGCGGCATCCTCGAACTAAAAACAGATGTCGCTGAAGGCCCCATTTTTTTAAATTTAGGTACTTACAATTTGGGAAATTTAGGCCTGGGGTGTTTTGTACCCCAGTGTGTCAAGTAAAAGGGTTAATAAATTGTAAATGAACTTCATTGTAATTTATATTCTCCGGTCTGTCCTCGTTCTTCTTAATAGGGTAGAAATTATCATGGAGCTCTGTAGGCCCAAACAATGATAGGGACTTTTTTAAAAGATTCCACGATTTAACGAGTGTCGAGTTTTCGCGTAGTTCTTTATCTTAAAATTTTGAACGATCCATAATGGCTTCGTAATCATCGGAACACGAGGAAGAGCTTTGAGCTGAGATAGCTTTTTCCCATCGTCAAAGATACATAGTTCGTAAGATCCTGGGCGAAATGCCAAGTCCATCGAGATGGAGACGTCATCTCGTGGTTTCCATAAAGCCAGAATTATCGCCTCCATTATCCTTGAAAGGCTCCTCTCGTCGTTTACGTTGACATATACCTACAAAAGTCTCTTAATACGAAATCCACGAAGCGCGGAATTGATATTAAAGTCGCTTAAGGTAGATTTTTCAGTTCGCGCGATATTTGATTTTCTTCGTCGTTTATAATGCTTTTTTTCGTTCTCTGAGGAAACTACTTCCAAAAACATTGCGAATTTAGGTTGAACCGGATTAAGAATTTTACTTGATGGAGAAAAAAAATTCTCCAATAAATAACTGCGAGCATGTTACATAGGGGTTTTTCTTAATTATTAATATTTTAATGATTTATTATTTATTTATTATTTATTTATTATTTATTTATTATTTATTTATTATTTATTTATTATTTATTTATTATTTATTTATTATTTATTTATTATTTATTTATTATTTATTTATTATTTATTTATTATTTATTTATTATTTATTTATTATTTATTTATTATTTATTTATTTTTATTAACAAGTTAATTTGTAATTTTAGTTCGACCTGGCAAATTAAAAGCTCATTTCTTCTTCGAAAGAGATTTCTGTAGTCATTTATAAATTAGAGCACTTTTTTATTGAAAAGAAGTAACCAACTGTGCAATTCTGATTGAAAATCAGAATTTTATAGCTTCCACTCTTCAAGATTGAATTGAAACAAAAAATTTAAACTATCTGAATTATTTTTCTACAAACACACTTTGTACGTTTTCTCTCCGTCAAGCAGAAACTTTTTTTTCTTCCAAATCTTTGTCAGCAATTTTTGAAATCTTAGTCCTTCATTGACTTGACTGTACCGCTGCAAGCTACGTTAATATGCCGAGTGATGTACGTCGGATATATTTCAAGTCTTGCACGAAAAAGAAACCTCGAGGTGGAATAAAATTACGATCGTTCGAGCGTAAATTACTCGTCTCAAGGGGCTTTTCAAGGAAAATTTTCCCCGTCGAGGACGAAAGTGTACTCAATTATTCGCGAGATTCTCTTCCGATGCGTTAATCGAGTGAATTTTTTTTTCAAATTTATTTATTCCACAGATCTCCGGCCATCCGAGAAACAATCTGATGACCGGAAATTCGTTCCTTCTTGTCGAGAGACTGGACGACAATGGCTCTTGGATCGTAGTCGCCAACGACGCTGATTGGGAGACCAAGTGAGTCACGCGATATACGAATATCCGAAGTTCTTTTTTTCCTCAAGCTGTAAGGTAAACGTCCCAATATTCGACCATCTAAGAGGCGACGGAAAAGTTAACCTGTTTTTCGCGTTCAAAAATAAACTATTTTCAATAATGACTATGGCCATTAGAAAGCTTGAAGTCTCTAGTTTCCAAAACACATGCTACAGTTGTTGCTACAATTAGTTGTTTATTCGTAATAATCGAAAATACTGAGAAATGTAAACATAGAGATAGTATACATAGAGGAGGTGAGACAGCCAGAAACGCGTCATGACGGTAAACAGAGACAGCAAGCTCGAGTGTGTAAAACTGTCCTTGTCTGGTCACGCATGCGCAGTAAACGATTGGTCCCCGGTACTATACTGACGGCAGTATGTTGCCATTGCGCATGCGGCAAGACAAGGACAGCTTTACACACTCGAGCTTGCTGTCTCTGTTTACCGTCATGACGCTTCCACTTACAGGCAGTCCTATGGTTCACCTCCTCTATGTATACTATCTCTATGAATGTAAATGTACCAGAACCCGACCAGTGTTTTTTCTGTACGACCCAATATCCGACAACACATTATGACCCGATAACCGACCACTCATCTTTATGGTGAGGGGACAGGAGGGGGTGAATTGAGAAGAATGCGTCGCTGCTCAGAGAATATGTCACCGAAATTTTGAGGTTACTGGGACTGAACACAGTCGCGAGCAAGTACCGATATCCGGAAACATGGTCGGTTATCGGTACATGATACATTTCGTATGTACCAATAACCGGACCTGAAAATTAAGTACTTAAAACGCATTTTCGGCTAATTGAGATAACATGACCAAATTCGTGGTATTGTTCCGAATAAAAACAGCTAGGCTCGCTTCGAAAACAATAAAAACCACTTCGAAATAGCTTCAATAAGATATCGCGGTTCCTTGGTATTTCAGTTTAGATAACGGCTTCCGTGGCCCGAATATAGTACACTATAAAAAATTTTATTAAATTTAATATACAAAAGTATATTAAATTTCAAAAACAAGTGTATGAAATCGAAATTAATATACAAGGTATTGGAAAATTAACAATTTCATCTTAAATTTAATATTTGTATATTAAAATTAAAAGAGCGAGCATTGAAAATTAATATACCCGTATATGAAAACAGTTTTTGTATACTTTTTCGCAATTTTCAAATACATTATTGAAAATTCAAACACTTATTTCTTAAAATTGCAATCAACCATTGAATTTTTTTTTCAATATTGTAATAAAATTTAATATACAGTATAGGAAATTTCAATAACAAGTATACGACCTCGAAATTAATATACATGGTATTGGAAAATTAACAATTTTATCTTAAATTTAATCTTTGGATATTAAAATTAAAAAATAAACGTTGAAAATTCAAATCCCCGTATATTAAAATGGTTTCTATATGCTTTTTCGCAATTTTAAGATACGTTATGGGAAATTAATACACTTATTTTCCAAAATTACAATCATTGTTAGCGGCCGTGCTAGTTGACGCATCCACCGCTATGCGTCGCATGCGCTCGGACCTCTGTGCCCAAACGAAATAGGCAAGTGACGGTGTTATATACCGGACAGCCAGCTTGCTCAATATACTTATCTGGCGCAGAGGTTACCGTGATGATTAAGGCGGTTCCTCCAGGGCGAAGCTCTTCCATTGCATGACGTGTGCTGTCATATTTATCCAAAATGAAACTAAGGTAATTGTCCCGATACCCGACCACGTCCCAGTACCCGACCACTTGAACCAATATATCAGTGGGTTAAGCATGCACTTAAGAGAAATCTTAAACTGTTAATTGATTTAATATCCAGGATTCATAATCTACGTATACGACACTACTCTTAATAGTTCAAGAATCGTCTGTAATTTAATTTTGAATAAATATGACAGCACGCGTACTATTCGGGGCACGGAAGCCATTATCTAAGCTGAAGTACTAAGGAATCGCCATATCTTATTAAAGCTATTTCGAAGTGGTTTTTATTCTTTTCGAACCGAGCCTAGCTATTTTTATTCGGAAAGTAACCACTAATTTGATCATGTTGTCTCAATTGGCCAAATATGCGTTTTGAGTACTTAATTTTCATGTCCGGTTATTGGTACATGAGAAATGTATCTTGTACCGATAACCGACCATGTGTCCGGATATCGGTACTTGCTCGCGACTATGTTCAGTCCCAGTAACCGGACATCTGCTGACATGTATATTACTCGTGCATAACCTCAAAATTTCGGTGACACATTCTCCGAGCAGCGACACATTTTTCTCAATTCAACCCCTCCCTTTCCCCCACCATAGAGATGAATGGTTGGTTATAGGGTCATAATGTGTGGTCGGATATTGGGTCATATAGAAAAATGGGTGGTCGGGTACTGGTATATTTACATTTCTCAGTATTTTCGATTATTACGAATAAACAACTAACTGTAGCAACATCTATACCCTGTGTTTTGGAAACTAGAGACTTCAAGCTTTCCAATAGTCATAGTTATTATAGAAAATAGTTTATTTTTGAACGCGAAAAACAAGTTAACTTTTTCGTCGCCTTTTAGATGGTCGAGTATTGGGACATTTACCTTACAGACGATTTTTGAACTATCAAGAGTAGTGTCGTATACGCAGATTATGAATCCTGGATACTAAATCAATTCACAGTTTAAGATTTCTCTTAAGTGAACGCTTAATTTGCTGAAATATTGGCTCAAGTGTCCGAGTACTGGGACGTGGTCGGGTTTTGGGACGTTTACCTTAATTAAATCGAGATTCAGTGAAGGGTGAATTATTTCCCGTTTTCTTTTTTCGATGTTTCTCGCGTCGATCATCAACAATCGGCAGATTCCATTGGAGCAGAAAGTCGACAGTGCTGGGAACGAGCGAGGTTGAAATAACCTGGGATATTCCGGATGATGTCGCACCTGGTGAATATAGAATAAGGCATGATGGTTATTACCGTTATATCCTCGGTGGAGTGTTTCCTTATCGTGGTTTCACCAGACATTTTCAGGTGAGCTCAAAGAACATTCACCAGACCATTCAATGTGACTTTTCTCTATTTTTTCTCTAATTTGAAACTCTGCAAATTTTTCATAGCAAACCTATAACTGTAGGTAAGAAATGTACGAAGCTTCAGAATTTTTTCAGAGCCAGACGGCACTGAAAAAAAATTAACCTTGCTGCGACAAAAATCGTATGTTACTGGAAAGCGAAAATCTGAAGTCTGGGAGCCAAAACTTTAAATTGAGAGAGAACGCTTAGATTTTGAAAATATTTTTTGAAAATTAATCCGGTGACCTTTGAGGAACGTTTTAATTTCGTGAAATACGTGTATGGAAAAAAATGTGCGTTATATATGGGTCATTCCATGTCAAATCGACCAATAGTTGGAATCGACCCCTTTCAATTTCGATGAAATTTGGTCAGAAGTTTTCTTTTATTATAACACGAAGTTCTACCAGAGGAAAATAATTGAATTTTTTTTTCGAAAGTTATGCAAAATTCAAAATTTCACCGATCTTTCAATTTTTTACATTTATTTTTTAAATATCTCGAGAACTATTATAGTTATGAAAAAATCGTTCTGGGTTCGCCTTAAAGAGTACATTTAGGGCTATGAAAAAAAAAATTCCGAAAAATGATTTTTCGGAATTTCATGTAATTTTTACAGCTCAAAATTACAAAATTATATGATTGCTAAACTGCATTTAACTTAAAGGTAAACCAAAAATTTTCTTTTACCGAAATTCAAAAATTCATATTTATAAAAAAAAACACCTTTCTCAAAATTTCACGATCTTTTAAGATCAGTACAAGGTATTATACTTCAAAAATTAAACCAGAAATTCAATGTTGATAGTGGATTTTCGCGATTTTTAAAAATTCAAAATTCTCCAAATTCAACATTTTTCAAAAAATTTTTATGGAATGTTTTTTTCCTAGCTCCAAGTATAAATACTCTATAAGACAAACGCAGAACGATTTTTTCGTCACTATAATACTTTTCGAGATATTTACAAAATAAATTTGGAAAATTCAAAAAATGATGCATTTTTAAATTTTGCATAACTATCGACAAAATTTTATTTGTTTCCCCTGGTAGAATTTCGTTTAATGATAAAACGAAACTTCTGATCAAATTTCCTCGAAATTAAAAGGGGTTGATTCAAACTATTGGTCAATTGACATGGAATGACCCATATGTATATTATATAATATATTTCACATATATTATTTCTATATATTTTATATGTGAACCTCTCATGTGAACGTTGGAAGTTCTTTGCATATCCTAAATAAAATAAATTCAAGGATTGAACGGAAAATGGAGAATTTTACTGAATAATTTCAATTTTATTGTTCAGAAAGATCGTTAAATTCAATTTTTCAAATGAACTTCATACAATCAATACAAAGATAATTAGACAAAATGTGAGAAATTTCGTTATGAGATATGTCGTACAGACAAATCAATATTTTCTAATATAAAAAATTATTTTTTAATTTTCAAATCTGTAATTAATTATTCTAGAAGTTATAGTTTTAAGACTTTCGCGGCCAGAGTCATAACTAAATTGGTTGTCTTCCGGATGGATGCAAACCAATTTAGATATCCTAGAAGTTCTGCAAATATTAATTTTATTGGAGCCGAGAAAAAAAAATGGCAAAAATTATACTTTTTCAGCGTTCTAATCCAGATTCTCTCACCACATTGACTCGCCTTAAAGGGAAAACAATTTATCAAATCCCAGTAATAGAATTTACTATTCAATTAACCGTGAGGTTGACCTTAAGATGACGTTTTGTCAATTAAGAGAACAGATCGTAATCTTAATGGAATTTATGCGACCCCAAATACTTTTATATCGCTCGAGTATCTTTTTCAAAATTTTATTATTTTCTAATTTTTTTTTCAGATTACTACAAACCCTAGGAGTATGCTACAATGAACTTTGAGTGAAGATTCAACATTATCATTCTAAGGCTATGAAAAAAAACTCTCTCGATGCTCGCACAACGACTCCACGAGACGAAAAAACAAACAAAAAATACAAATATTCACAAAATGTTCTGTGAGCCAATCGATTGTGATCCAAATGTGTCTGACGATTAAATGTATAATATAGAATTTTTAGTATTAAGTTAAATATGTAATTTATACATCTCGCTCGTAATATATATATTTATATATATATAAGCCTCGGTTCTAGATGAATAAAAAAAAGGGAATTGAATAGAATTTTTTTTTCCAAATATTCACACGAATTCAACACGCGGGCGCCTGGTTTTACAATTTAAGTGGCCTTACGAAACGGATGCAAATAATCCTGCAAAGTTTTTTTTTCACACGGTTTCACGCTCGATCTTCATTGTAACATATACTTGTGCGTGGATTTGTGCGTGCGAATCCGATAACTCAATCGTTGTTTTCCCCGCTTGGGAAAATTCCAACAAAGAGAAATCACTGGCTTTTGAAAATCCCATCGAGGAATCCATTAATGACATATAATTCGTGGAAATACGTGGAATACGTCATCCGTAGGCCAAAAATCCGTTTTGAGAGTTTTTTTGTAAATAAATTACAATTCGTTATTTTTTGTTACTTTCTTTTTAAATTACAATTAACCTTATCAAAAAAAATTTCAGAATTTTTCCAGTCGAAATCATGGAGAAATTCAGACGCAGCAGCTGTTTTCCAAAGGAATGTTTCATCGGAGTTTTTTTCTGTAAAAAATCTTTGGCTCTTGTATATATAATGCAAAATACTCGTTATAAGTTTTCGGTGCAATTCTAACGGTCATTAAAAATGGATTTTTCACCTTTGAAAATTCATGAAAAAAAATCGAAATAAAGAATGCACCTTATACATTTTTTTGGGTCGATTTTTTTTAGCTGCATACTTTTTTGCAGACACCTTGATTATTTCTCAAGTCTGTATGGATTCAAAATAAAGAAATGGAGAAAAAAAGTAAATGAAGCATTAGACGTGTAAATATTTGGTTCGAATGAATTTTTCATTCTGCATTAAAATAAAAAATTCCAAAATAATTACCATTTTTTTTATTTTTTATTTTTTTTTGCGCTTGGATCATCCATTTTATTTCAGGTCGTCGAGACTAATAAATTTTCGAAAAATGTTGTCGTTTCACTCCTAAACCAAAAAAAAAACAAGTTTCACTAGAAAAATATTTTTGTTGTTGTTATTTTTACTACAAGAAACAATCAAAATAAGAAATTATAAAAAAAAATTAAAATACAAAAAAAAGTAATAATATGTAAAGTAATAATAGTAATTATTTTTGGCCCATTATCGAACTATGACGTAAATATTTGTTTTGGGCCCTAGTTTATGTGAACAAAATTCCATTCATTTAAAAAAGGCTCCTCTTGCGTTTTCCCTCAATTTAATTATTTTTTACCTCGGGCAACCCCTAAAAAATGAAATAAAATATTCTAAAAATTTGAGGTCATATTTTGGGCCAAACGAAACCCAAAATTCATTGGACATCAAAATCCGAGTGGGTCAGGCCGATGACCGCGTGATTTGACCTGGAACGCCCCATAGACTTCATGAAAATGAAAAAAAAAAATCCGATATTTTTTACCCGTCACAGAGGCGACCCTTAAGCTTGACGATAAATCATATCGAAGAGCAAATTCTAAGGACTTAAAACAAAGATCTGTCATAAATTTTATTTGCCACAAAGGCGAATTCACAATTTTTAATGTTCTTGAATTAATGACGGAAAAAAATGTCACTTCCATGGTCTAGATGAACGCTTTTCATAAATCAGATTTTTAAAAATGAATTGTGGATTGAAATAACGAGAAGATTTTTACAAAAAGTTTCCACGACGTTGCGTCTATCGTGGCGTTGCCTTGATGGCCGTAAATATAATGTCGACTTCTCCTTGAAGAAAGAGCCTCATAAGAGAGATTCGGAAAATTTATCGGACCCAATTATCATTAAGACTTTCTTATCTTTCTTTCTAGAGTACTCGCCAATTACCCCTTTCTTCACACTTACTTAGCTCATTTTTCTCTCGACTTTGCTTGCAGTTGGTGTGAACGTAAACAAAGAGCTTTAATCCATTATCCTTGAGCCACTTCCAAGCAAAAAATCTCATGAAAAATTATAGATATACATACTACAAATTTGCTCCAAGCGTTTGCAATTTTGTTTCCACATTGAGAAAGCTTTGTTTTTATGAAAAAAAAATAATACAAAAAACGCTATGGCAATTAATTTTTTGCAAATGGGCAATAAGGACGATTGCTCAGTATCAATTGATCAGTGTGTGAAAAAAATTTCTTGAGGGGACGAGATCACGTGTAGAATAAAAAAATTCTCGAAAAACGATGAAGAAATAACGCAAATTATGTAAAATTATGAAAATTCAAGCGTCAAGAATTTTCAAAAAATTAAACAAAATTTCGCTCGTGAATCTTTTAGGGCATTTTTTTTAAATTCTGAAACACCATCGTTATCACCGCGTTCGATTTCGTTCCAATTATTAAACGCGATACGTGCAAAATTACGGAAGTTGTGGCGCTTACATTTTTTTCCTCAACTCTAGAATTTACATAATCTAAATGCCTAGAGCGATTTATTTTCAATTCAACAGGAAATATTTAGAATCGCGCCAATAACGAATTTTTTTTTTTTACATATTTTTCTGTCTGATATACCATTCATTCATACATAGGGGTCATTCCATGTCAAATCAACCAATAGTTGGTTTCGACCCCTTTCAATTTCGATGAAATTTGGTCAACAGTTTTCTTTTATCATAAAACGAAGTTCTACCAAAGGAAAAAAATCAAATTTTTTTTTCGAAAGTTATGCAAAATTTCACCATTTTTTCAATTTTTCAAGTTAATTTTTTAAATATCTCGAAAACTATTATAGTTACGAAAGAATCACATGCATTTGAAGTATTTTTTTTTCTTAAAGTACCATATATTGAGATTGAGAGTATCGCGTAGAAATTTTTTCAAAAAATCTGTAAACCTGAAAGCATTATCATTTTTTAAGTAAAACACCGGATTTTTGAGTCTTTTTTTTTCATGATTTTTTTTCCATGTAAATATTTCTTTTTTTAAATTGTTTCATATACTGAAATGTTCAAAGATAATTTTTATATTTTTTTTAAGTCAATCGGATAGATACTTTTTTTTAAACCATCCAAAAAGCCGGTGGGTCAAATTGTCCCAGTATGACCAACTTGGAATTATTTTGAGGTGTGACCAGCGAGGGTTAATATTTTTTTAAATGCTCATAAATGTTCTAGTTTTCGGAATTTTCCAATAATCGAGCTCAATTTTTTCATGCAGATACAGTCTATAAAAACGAATCTAAAAAGTGAATTTGAAAGGAATCGCGTACGCAGATCGGTTTTAAAAAAATGTTGGAATTTACCTAAAAATTTCGCTCACACTAATTTGTTTAAGTAAGGTAAAATAATGTTTTTCCTATTATCCAAAATTTCACAGATAAACGAGGTTTCACTGTACGAGAAAAATTGTGTAAAATTCTGCACAAATCCTTCTCCTCGAATGCGCGATCGATCAACTGTGGAAACTTAAAAACCCCGAGTTATATGAAATTATGAATTTTACTCGATTTTCCAAGGAACATTTTCCATTTCCCAGCGTCCCTCACTGTTGGAAAAATCTTTTCTCTAATCTCTTGCGAGTATCTCACGGTTGCAGAAACTCCGACAGTTTTTCTCTCTCTCTAATTTCCATTAAAAATGGATTACACTTTTATCCAACGAGACAGAAAAATATAGCAGTCATCTTCTAATAACTTCTCGTTCTGTAATTTCAAACTAAATTTTCTTTGTCATACATATTTCCCATTTATCTATTTAAAAAAAAAATCAAATCCTCAACATTTGAGGCTGAAACTTGAGTTTAACAAATAATAATTTTCCAAAGTTTACAAATTAAAATAGAAATTCCCTTTTTTTGAAGTATACGGTAATCCTGTGACAAATTTATTTCAATTTTCATTTTATATTTCAAGCAACTGTTGAGTCCTCTTTAATTTGGTCAAATGAAAAATTATTCTGAGGATATTGAACGACTTATTGTTCATATCATTTACAAGGATTCTGTTTAAAAAAAATGTATTTATGAAAAAATTGAATTACTTTGCAGCGGTCTCTTTTGGTAAATTGTTCATATTTTGATTCGAATATTTTATTACACGATTCGATCAAGTTCATTTCATAGGATTTGTCCAGTTTGTGGTTTTTGTGTGAAATTTTTTTGTCGCCTATCAAACAAAAAATGAAATAAATTTTCCATCGACGCAGCGTGAATCATGCCCTTGAATTGACTGTATTGGGGAGACCAGACAGTCAATGAACGATTTCACTGAGCAGTTTTCCTTGAAACAGCCAAATACAGATGTTTCGTACCGAAATATATTAAAAATATTGTGAAACTTCGTTGCAATTAAAAATTTTTTATGCACTCTCTTGAAACCTGGTTAGTAATCGATTATTCCGGGAATGCACGTGCGTTTTTTCCCAATGATAATTTCTCACTCACGGAAAAATTTCGAGGGCCATTTCGGAGTCATAAAAGAAGCGTCAGACAAGGTTGTCAAAACTCGTTCTGAATTCCAACAATAGGGCTATCAGTATAAAATAAAATTCCGCTACATCGGTTCATATAAAAAAAAAATTATATATTGATCGAAAGATGATGTGCATTTAACGAGAATAAAAAATAATTCCTCCAAAAGTCTTCCTCCATAAGTTTTTTCCTTCAACTAGTAAAAATTCATTAAAACAGATATACTACACTACCCCATGTCCAGTTTCAGATTCGTGCCGATGTTGGCGCAACGACGATCGCCATAGTTAGCACGGCGGTCCAACTCTGTTCGCCAATGTCGGTTTGGCATCACAACATCGTCGGGATCAGGAAGAAAGAGGTAAGGGGTCGAAACTCTGCCAGGCTGGCCAGCGAAAAATGGTTCGGGTTTTGGCACAAAGATAGTAGTACCAACCTGTCCACTCGCAGCGCTGGTGTTCCAACATCGTTCGAAAACTTTTCTATACCGTGTATTACTATATATATAAAATATACTATATAGTATATTTCAGTATGTCCTGGTATGTCCACCGTGGTTCGACATTAGAGCTATAATTAAATTGTGAGACATCTGTCACTCGTGGAATCTTTTTTTCTATACATAAGTACTTGAAAGGAGCAAAAAAAAATGTCGAGCTTTTCGAGGCCGGAGCCATATCCAATTTTCACAGAGTGAGCAGTGCACAGTCGGTAGGCTCTGGACTGCCACGCAGGCATCCAGGGTTCGATTCCCACCACCGGTATCACTGCATTTTTTCCAGGTGATAATATTCTAATGGCAATTCATCGATCGTTTTGAGAAGATCACTAAATGGCTTTATACTGGTGATCTTGATATACGGCGACAATAGCATAATAACGTCGTCTATATAGATATTAACATTTATAATTCTGCAAATACAGCGATACGCTTACGTATCCTCATGCCAGGTTCTATTTTCTGAAAACCCAAATATGAGCTGTCGCCTTTCATGAAACACCACACCGATGAAGGCAACTGAACTAAATGTAGATTATTTTGTAAATATTGGAAACTGAAATCTTCAGTGCATGACTGTGTGCCAATTTTTTTTTGCCTTCATTCCTGGCATACCTAGAGGTTAGGAAATAATTCACATTAGTTTTTCTCTTGAATCATACATTGCATATTATGCAAAAGTTTATCATTTCACAATATTCAATTATTCCTCACTTATTCTTACCGTTCAGATCTTTATCTTGTCCGTGAGTAACAAATTTCACGAATTTTGATCGCTGGAGTATGTAACAGTGCGGCCATCTTACGCGTTGAAATTTTTTTATTTCAGCTTAGCGTCAAGAGGCTGCCGAGTCTCTTGATATCTGAACAATTTTTGTTCTTGTAATCAGTATAAACACTTTTTAATTACTTGGCGTCAAGACGCTGCTGCGTCAATTGATTTAGGTTGGCCGAGCTGTAACCTCCATGCTGCAAACAGCAGAACAGCTATCAGGCGTCAGCCATCTGTCACTTCAGAACCTTCAGAATAAATAAAACAGCTGCTAATAATCATAATATTCGAACGATGTCTCGACAACCACGCTCCAAGCGGCGGAATCGCGTACCGGTAATTTTGTGCCAAAAGTCTGACCACTTCTGTTCCGTGGAGATTCGTCTCCTTACCTCTTACTTCCTGGTCAGGATCATAACATCGGCCCAACGAATAACCAACGTGATTGCAACCTCGGCCCATTACCCTACCCCTGATACGTTAATTTTATTTCTAATATATATATTTGTTTATAATTTTGATAAAAATACGTTTTTTCTTAATGTTTGATCATTTTTAAACATTACATAAGATCAGGGAATAAAAAAAAATATAAACAAATTTGAAAAGCATCGCCACCGGGATCGAACCCTCGACCCTCGGTTTTTGAGCGGATCTTTGAATTGAACATGAATTAAATATTTAAAAAAGATCGTTTGAAAATTAATCAATTTTTTGCCTGATTGATTTTCCTTGTATATACGCGGAACAGAGAATATTTACGTGCCTCATCTCCCACACAGCAAAATTGATCCCGGGACCATTCCGAGATAGTCCCATTCGTATCTTGCTAAGGTAGTACGTCTTATGAACGTCTATGGGAGGAACCAGTACGATATTCTGTCGCTACCGTAATTAGACGATCCCAACGCACTCTCTTATAGACGTCTGTGGGAGGTAGTGGTAGGACATTGTTCTACCCGAGATTAATATAGGATGTCTTGAGGATATCCTACCATCACCGTGTGTAGACGATCGATCGCACTCTCTTGTAGATGTCTGTGGGAGGTACTAGTAAGACATTGGTCTACCCGAGATTAATATAGGATGTCTTGAGGGTATCCTATCGTAACAGTGTTTTGACGATCCCAGCGTATTCTCTTAGAGATGTCTCTGGGAGGTACCGGTAAGACATTGTTCTACGCGAGATTGATATAGGATGTCTTGTGGATATCCTGTCGCAACCGTGTTTTGACAATCCTAACGCACTCTCTTAGAGATGTCTATAGGAGGTCAGCCATTCCACGGCGTTAGTCCCAGACTCGCCGCGAGATGGCAAAGGCTCTCACATACGGATCATGCAAATAGAATGCTTATATAGGCGAGCGTGAACACGGACATTTGGCACCGAAAGGAGTCAGACCCCAAAAGAGGCCATACTGTAAGGAGTACTTGCTGTCTCCCTCTGTACTGTATCCATATTATTGAAATTTAATTAATTAATTGAAATTAATTAATATTAAATCGAAATAAAAATAATTATCCACTGCTGTGTTGGCAGTCCAAGGGACGTCCCGAAGACATCCTAAAGACATCCCGGGACAATTGAGTCAATTGACGTGATGTCCGAAAGACGTACTTGGGACGTATTATTGTTGTGTGGGATGCATTATAGGAGAATATATATGAATGAAACACTTGCATATTTTTTTATCTCACTTATTTCGTTCATATATTCTCCTATAATGCATACATTTCATCTATAGGCAAGTAATGGAAAAATATTTCTTCAACATATTAGATCGGGCTACTAATTGTAAAATTATCACTACAATTACTAATTGTAAATAAGTACAATCATTATTACTTACGTGCATTACTAGTAATAAAAATTATTATGGTAATTCATACGAAACACTCAAAATTTTCGTGAAAAAAAAAAATGATTTTTTTTTTAAATAGAAGAAAAAATGGGCCCACGATGGGACTAGCGTTAAAATTCATATAATTTATCATATTATTTTAGAGAATCTTTGAAAACAATAAAAAATGGCAATCACCTTTGAAAAAAATAATTTTCACTTTACACGCTAAAAAAATGTTGATAACGATGATTTAATTTTTTTCCCTTTTTTTAATGAAAGTGTGGACTAATATGAAAAAAAATGATCTCTAATTATTTTCGATATATCGATTAATTTAAGAGATATCGGCGTTAGAACGGTTCCGAAATTTCTGAAATCCAGATTTTTCGAAAAATTGTAACTTCTGAAATGCATGCGATAAAAATTTGAAAATTTGTCAAAATACTCCTTGCATAGTATACTATATTTTATAAAAAAAAATTTAAAAATTAACAATGGTCAGGGTCACGGCCAAGCGAAATGGCGTAGATTGCCTCATATTTCTAAGTTACGATAAAAATCTCAAGCGCGAACTCGCATCCGTTTACTAATGCCAAGTCTTTTAGCAGGATAAAAATTCTTAAATATTGTGTTTTTCGTATTCAACAGTTCTCTGATATGTTATATAGTTTTTTTAACGAATTTTGAATTTTATAAATTTATTAGATTCAAAATTTAATAAATTTAATTTAATTAATTTAATTTCATAAATTGAATAAATTTGATTACTCAATAAGCTTTATTATTTAATTTAATAAATTTACTACATTCAAAATTCGTTAAAAAAACGCTATATAATACATCAGGGAACTGTTGAATACGAAAAACACGATATTTAAGAATTTTTATCCTACTAAAAGACTTGGCATTAGTAAACGGATTTGAGTTCCAACTTGAAATTTATATCGTGACTTTTCAGATATATACAAAACATGAAAAAAATTGTTCCGCCGAATTAAATTATGCTCTTTTTTTGAAAATCAATTTTTTCGGTTTTTGGCCGAAATTTAAATGAATTCGTTTTTTTTCGGAATCGCTGATATTTTTTTCGAAAAGCGCAGGAAAATACCGATCGAAAGCTTTTGTCAAAGAATTTTTTCGATTTTATTTCGCGCAGTGCCAAAGCTCCGAAGCGCCGAATACGCAAAAAGTTTGAAATAAACGTTTGGTGTATTCCGAAGAGTATTATAGTTAGAGATCTGAAAATTGGTTCACAATATACTTTCAGGCAACACTAAAACATACCCGAGATTCAAGAAAATTGAAAGAGGTCGGCCTAAAAGGGGGTCCGTTGAGCGGACCCACTGAGTGTTGACATTTTACTAGCTATTATTGACTCTGCGAAAGCCTTTGAAAATATTGACAATGAAAATATTAACAATGAAAATAATAACAATTAAAATAATAACAGTGCAAAAAAATAATAAAGACGATGTATTAAAATCGCAAAAAAAAACAATTGCTACAAAAATAATGACAATTTCGAAAAACAAAAAAAAAAGAAAAAAATCCAAGCCGTGCAATCGAATGTAATTAGACTTTGAAAACATCCGAGGCCTTCAGAGGCTCAGCGAAAGTCTTCGGAAAATAAACAAAAAATAAAATTCAAATAATGAAATTATCAAGAATGAAAATAATAACAATTAAATCAAAATTATAAAAACAATTTGAAAATTACAAAAAATACAAGGAAAACATAATTTTTGCCAAAAAAAATCCCAATTTCTAACCAAAAAAATCAAAGCCAATGTAAGTGGACAATAAAAAACAAGAACAATGAAAAAAGTAATAATGAGGAAAATATTAACAATTTAAATGATAACAAATTAAAAAATTAACAATGCAAAGAATAGCAATTAAAAAATAATTTCAAAAACAGTTGAATTAACAATTTAACAAAATAGAATTCGACCAGATTTCGAAAAAAATAAGAACAATTCCGAAAAACAAAAGAGAAAAAATCCAAGTCGTGCAGAGCAAGTCAGTAGACTTCCAAGGCGCGATGGCCTTGGAAAGCGTTTGGAGACCTTCAGAGGCCACCAAAAAAAATAATAATTAAAATAATAACAATTAAAAAAATCACAACCTAAATAATTTTAACAATTTTTTGAGTTTGTTAGTTTCGGTATTGGGCTTCTCTCTCTCTCTCTCTCTCTCTCTCTCTTAATTCATCGGCAGAAATAATATGTCGCGTCAGCGAATTGCATACAAGTATTCACTTCCGCGGCGTGTGATTGCACACACCCCGATTTTTATTTTTTTGTCGTAGAGAGGTTCGAAACCAGTGGTGTGGATTGGAAATTTCCCGAGCAACACGAATATGCTATTTGCGATGGTAAAATTCCTTACTGGTCATGCAGAAAAGAGCGAAAAGCCATTCCGGGAAGCTTGCAATTTTGAAAAATCGATGGAAAAAAAGAAATCTCGTCGTTATCGTTCCAAACATAATTCAGCATGTATCTTGACGGTATATTGAAGACAATGCTATTTTAATTAGCACTTTTGGACCTCTCATTTTCTTTGCGTGAACTTCCAAAAGCATAAAATCGGTGTTTTTGCCTATTTCTCGTAGAAATTTCTTCTTTATTCATGCATATTCGTGATCAGCAATCGATTTCCCATCGATATAGCCCCTAAAATGTGAATAAAAATCAATAGAACAAAAAAATGATTTTTCGGCGCCATGAAGCCTGCCAATTCGCCCATCTACTTTCGCTGATCCTTGACTCCGGCTGAAGGTCGATTTTTTTTGTCGTAAAGGGGTTCAAAACCAGTATTTTGGACCGGAAATTTCCCGGGCAACACGAGTATGCTATTTGCGATGGTAAAATTCCTCAGAGATCTTGCATAAAAGAGCGAAAAACCCTTTCGGCACGCTTAAAAATTTAAAAAATCGATGAAAAAATAAAAATCTCTTTATTTAAGTCCCAAGCATAATTCAGCATGTATCTTGACGTTATACTGAAGACAATGCCTTTTTATTTAGCTCTCTCAGACTTCTCATTTTCTTGGCCTGAACCTCTAAATGCATAAAAACCGTGACTTCGTCTATTTCTTGTAGGAATTTCTTCTCTATTCATTCATATTCGTGATCAGCGGTTGATTTCCCATCGATATAAGGAAATGTCCCAATACCCGACCATCTAAGAGGGGACGAAAAAGTTAACTTGTTTTTCGCGTTCAAAAATAAACTATTTTCTATAACGACTATGGCTATTAGAAAGCTTGAAGTCCCTAGTTTCCAAAACACTGGGTATAGTTGTTGCTACAATTAGTTGTTTATTCATAATAATCGAAAATACTGAGAAATGTAAATGTACCAGTACCCGACCACCCATTTTTCTATATGACCCAATATCCAACCACACATTATGACCCTATAACCGACCACTCATCTCTATGGTGGGGGAAGGGAGGGGATGAATTGAGAAAAATGCGTCGCTGCTCGGAGATTGTGTCACCGAAATTTTGAGGCTATGCACGAATAATATACATGTCAGCGGATGTCCGGTTACTGGGACTGAACATAGTCGCGGGCAAGTGCCGATATCCGGACACATAGTCGGTTATCGGTACATGATACATTTCGTATGTACCAATAACCGGACATGAAAATTAAGATACTTAATACGCATTTTTGGCTAATTGAGACAACATGATCAAATTAGTGGTATCTTTCCGAATAAAAACAGCTAGGCTCAGTTCGAAAACAATAAAAACCACTTCAAAATAGCTTCAATAAGATATCGCGATTCCTTACCCAGCAAACACACTTGGATAATTTACGAAACACTGACGTATAATTGAAATGTAATAAATACGTCATATAATGTTCATCACAAATTCGAAACTTTTTCATAATGACGTAAACGAGATGTATATAATACGTTATGACAGTATGTAGCAAGGACGTCAATGAAAGATGAAGGAATTACGAAAAACTGTAGACATCACAAATATGTAATATTGATACGTTAAGATCTCATCACTGTTATGAGATATTTACGTATACTGTGAACCTGTAAAATATTATAATTATAATGTCGTAGTATAGGCTACGTAACAAATACGTATAATGTGTTACATAAATGTTACAAGACATTTCTTGTAACAAATCCGTAACAATTATAGAACATTGCTGTAATAATTATAGAACATTGGTGATATTGTAATCTCGTAGTATGGGCTACGTAGCAAATACGTATAATGTGTTACATAGATGTTACAAGACATTTCTTGTAACAAATTCGTAACAGTTACGGAACATTGGTGATATTATAATCTTCGTAGTATAGGCTACGTACCAAATACGTTTTATGTGTTACATAAATGTTACATGTCCTTAATACATACATATATACATACACTACCAGAAATGTCTTGAATCATTTTGAGGTTATATCGATTAAGAAACGTCAACGATATATGAGTGTAATTATGTGGGGGCGGGGTCGAAGAGTCGACTAACCAATATTTCGAACGGCCGAAGTCCCGAATTTTACGATTACGAGCGTTAGAATAACGAAGCGCCGAAATCCCGATCGCCAGAAAAGAGAAAGTCGAGAGAGCCGCCCCATGCGTAAGAGAGAGAGGAGGCGCATCTCTCTCTCTCTTACGCATGGGGCGGCTCTCTCCGCTGTCGCTTTTCTGGCGTTCGGGATTTCGGCGCTTCGTTATTCGAACGCTCGTAATCGTGAAATTCGGGATTTAGGCCGTCCGAAATATTGGTTAGTCGACTCTTCGACCCCGCCCCATTATGTGAGCGCAATTACGTGGGTATTTGTCGTGACAGAAACCCCAGTAAAAACTGTCTTTGAGCGACGAGTTTCATGAACTCGACTCTAAACCTGCTGGAATGAATCTCTACTATGATTTTTGATGCTATTTTGGCATAACAGCCCCCCCCCTCCCATCGCATCCTCGCCATCGGTGTGAACTGGCCCCTTAATATGGATCATTCGTCAATAATTTATCAACTTCAAATCGCTTATAAAGAATTTGTTCAATAAGTAAAAATGTATTTTAATGACCCATGTACCTTGAATGTAATATAGATATCACAGGCTCTTAAGAAGATGATAGCGTAGTAGGTAGCGTGTCAGCGTTAGATCGTTAGAAAGGTTCAGTATTCAGGCAGGTATCAATCCCCCACAATCGGCAAATGAACGTTCTCGGATCCGCGCAGAATTGAGGAGCATTTGTCAGAAAAAAAATATAGCTAATAAGTTAAATTTGAAAAAATATAATTTATTTAAAAAAAATTTTCTTCTATTTTTGGATATAACCATGAAACTCGGGAGTCGGGAGTTCAAAACCAGGTGGCGACGTCTTTTTTTTTTTTTTTTTTATTCCCTAATATTATATAATGTTCAAAAATAATGAAAGATTAATAAAAAGAACTCAATTTTATCGAAATTATGAAGAAATTATATATTGCAAATGAAATTAAAATTGAATGTTTCGTTACGTAACGGTTACATCAATGATCTTTCCCCCGCGCCTTTCCGCTCTCGTGAGATCGAGAGAGATGGAGCTAAAACTTTTAACACGTATTTCTCGAAAACGACTGAATGGAATGAAAAAAGAATAGTGAGGCCACCTGTACAAATTAATTACGCAGGCCGCCTCACTCTTCTGCTTTCATTCTATCAAGTAATCTTCGAGAAAAATGTGTTAAAAAAATTTTGAGGTTATGTTGACCTTTATGGCTATGAAATGAGTTTGTTACGTCAATGTGCCGAGTGTGTTACATCTATATGAGCTGAGTGTGTTACATCTTTGTGCTGAGTTTGTTACATAACAGTTACATCTATATGTTGAGTATTTGCCATAAATATTATTCGGAAATTTTCCGTAACGATAACGTTCCAATGGGACGACAAATTTCTGAACAAGCACTGCTTCATTTACGGTGATTGTGACATAAATGTTACATCCAATATAACGTCCGTTACAGAACATTTTCGTAACTATTCTGAAACTGTGTTTGCTGGGTAGTACTTCAGCTTAGATAATGGCCTCCGTGCCCCGAATAGTACGCGTGCTGTCATATTTATCCAAAATTAAATTACAGACGATTCTTGAACTATTAAAAGTAGTGTCGTATACGTAGATTAGGAATCCTGGACATTAAATCAATTCACAGTTTGAAATTTCTCTTAAGTGAACGCTTAACTTGCTGATATATTGGTTCAAGTGGTCGGGTACTGGGACGTGGTCGGGTATTGGGTCATTTACCTTAGCCCCTGGAATGAGGATTAAAATCAATAGAACAAAAAATAATTTTTCGGCGCCCTGAAGCCTGTCCATTTGCCCATCTACTTTCGCTGATCCTTGACTTCGGCTGAAGGTCAAATTTTTTTTGTCGTAGAGAGATTCGAAACCAGTGTTTTGGATGGAAAATTTCCCCGTCAACACGAGTATGCTATTTGCTGAGACTGAGGGGCAAAGCATATCCTTAAATTTTGAGACTTAACATAACCTTCGAGAAGTCAGGGGTAGCGAAATTAAGTTATGAGGGGTCGTCAGTCATCAGTATGAGGGGTCACTTAAGTTATGAGGAGTCAGGTATTCTGGAATAAAGTTTTGAGAGTTCACATAACTTATGAAGGATCGCGGGCTCCGAAATTAAATGATGAGAGGTCACTTAAGTTATAAGGGTTCAGGTATCCTGGAGTCAAGTCGGCGGACCGTGCGACCGATGCCATCGCCCGGCATTAGCTGTACGTTGGGCTGCAAGTGTTGGATGACTATACTCGAGCGACGATTAACCAGCGTCAGATAAAACGTGGCAGCTAACAATACCTCAACTACCGAGCCTAACGTCGATGATAATTAATTATTAATAATATATTATTGATAATTATTATAATATATTATTAATAATTCTCCAAGAGAATTTTTACGAAAAAATAGTATAAAGCAGAGGATTTCTATGTAGAAATCTTGCGGGTATGACTTCCCTCGAGGCATGACTTCCTCCGCGGTGTTGAATACAACCCGTGCTCCCACTTCGGCTATATGAGCATACTATTTGCATATTCCGTATGGGAGAGAGCGCACGCCGTATGCGACATCTTATGGCGAGTGTTGGAACTAACTCCCCGTGAAGCCCGATCAGGCCCTCAAAGGGTTGCCTCGTCAGTGCCATGTTTGAAATAATTAGGGCTCCGATACTTTCCTCCTATTTGGGCCTGATTTGGTTCTGTTGTTATTGTACCGACTTCTTTAAATATGGGTTGCCCAACCGAAGCTCGACAAGGTCCTCAACAGGTTGTCTTAGATCAGCCATATTGTAAGTAAGCCTGGCAACCTTGGCATTGCCCCGTCGCGGCCCAACCCGGCGGTGTTATGGCAATTCATGATAGGGAATCCACATTTAACCCCGACAAGGTCCTCAACGGGTTGCTTTGAGTCAGCCATATTGTAAGTAAGCCTGGAAACCTTAGCACTGCCATGTCGGGGCCTAACCTGGCGGTGTTATGGCAATTCATGATTGGGCATCCACGCTTAAGCGCGATAAGGTCTTCAACGGGTTGCCTTAGGTCAGCTATATTCTGAATAGGCCTGGAAACCTTGGCATTACCCTGTCGGGGCCCAACCTGGCGGTGTTAGAGCAATTCCTGACAGGGCATCCACGTTCAAGCCTGACAAGGTCCTGACTTAAGTCAGGGCTTCCCTAGAATTTTCACGCACGGGTATTTCATTTCTTCAAGCGGCGTTTCAAAGGGGACATATTCAGCTTTATTTCGCTTTTCTCAAACATTTTTTTCGATTTTTTTCGAACCCGGTACACCTTTTGAACATGGTCGTTCGTCAGCTTTTTTTTGTTGAAATTTTGACACACGACCCCTGACATTTTTTTAACGTTTTACGCATGAAAAATTTGTGGAGAGGAGTATAAGCTTCAATTTCATTTGTTTTAAAGTTTCGCTCGATTTTTTGTTTCACAAAAATATTCAGTTTATTGCAAAAAACGACTACATTTATAAAATGTAGCGTAACTCTAAAACTACTGGATTTCCATGAAGTCACTAAGATGGTAAAAAGTTGCATACAATCATTTTGGAATCCATGAAATTTTTTCAAAATTTTTTTTTAGAATTTTTGTTTCGAAAACTTTCCTGTCAACGAGATATTTTTTTATCTAAAACAATCGGGTCTCTTATCTCATCTACACGGCTTTTTTTTATCGAAAAACCTCATCTACACGGCTTTTTTTAAATCGAAAAACCCGTGTAGATGAAGTAAGATACCTGATTGTTGAAGGTAAAAAAATATGATACGTTGACAAGAAAAATTTTCGAAAAAAAATGTTGAAAAGAAATTCTGAAAAAACTTTATTGAATTCAGAATAATTGGATGCAACTTTTTACCACCCTAGTGATTTCACGAAAGCCCCGTAGTTTTAGAGCTACGCTACATTTTATAAATATGGTCGTTTTATTCGAAAAATTAAATATTTTTGCGAATAAAATCGAACAAAATTTTCTAAAACACGAAATTGAAGCTTATGCTCGCCTCACAAATTTTTTATGATGCGTAAAACGGGTGAAAAAAATTATCAAGGGTCGTGCGCTAAAATTTCAACGCCAAAGAAAAAGCCGAAAACGACCATGTTTCAAAGGGCGTACCGGGTTCAAAAAAATTTGAACAAATCTTTTGGAAGTAGCGAAATGAACCTGAATATGTCCCCTTCGAAACGTAGCTTGTTGAATTGAAATATATTTATTTTTACAAAAGCAGTGAAATTTTTTGTGCGGCGTTGATGGGGGCAAGTGTTTCCAAAAATTTGAGCGATAGTGTATATTTACAATATTTTTTTTCCTCGGGTTTACAAATTTACAAAAAAATTTCCCATGTCTATAGATTTTCCCTCTTTTGTATTTTTCCATCTTATTTCTGCAGAAACAAATATTTATTTATCATTCGACTTGGACAAAAAAAAATGTTGTTGATATCAAGAATTTTGGAAATTAATAAATTATTCGTATGTTTTTACTTGGGTACAGTTTTAGACGTGTATGTGTGTGAGATCGGGCCAGATAATTAAGAAATTTCGTCACCATTATCGTGACGGAGGAAATCCCCAAGTCGTTTGATATCTCTCAACTTCGATCATTCCGGCGATCAATCAATTTGATAAAAGGGAAGAGAGGGCAAGGGAAAGAAAAAGTGAACGAAGAGAATAGAGTTGTCTCGAAATACACTTACATTTCTACCGGTTAAAACTGTCCCGCGAAAAAGCTCTAAAATACCAAAAAGGATTCCAAAAAGTGTCTCTTCCATGAAACAAGTTTCTGGAAATAAGGTCACGAAAAAAAGTCAATCGCACGACAGCTTTACCGAGAGAAAATGCGCAGGAAAACTCTAACGAATATACTGAATAACAGTTTTTCTAGAAGTGACTCTTCTAAATGATAACTCTACATTGAACTATTTTTCCGAAAGAGAAAAGGTTGCAGGGGAATCACGAGAAGATGTTTTGGGGTTGAGATGTCATTCTGGAAAATAACTTTACAGGAAAACTTGTTTTTCAGTAGACTTATTTTCAGAGACTTGTGTTACGGTAAAGATATTTTTCGATAGAGATTAACGCAACCACTTTCCCTCGTGGGTTTCCTATTCAGTACAGTTTTTCCCAACGATTTGTTTTTTGGAAGACATGTTGTTTATATTTGGTACAGATATTATTTGGCGAAGTTTTATAATTATGGAGATTTATCTTTAAAGTTGTGTTTTGTTGGAATATTTTTCACGGTGGAATTGTAACCGGTAGAGATGTTAATATGCCTATCCCGGCTTTCTTTTAACTCCATGCTTTTCGTTTTTGTCCGTATGTTTTTAGTTCCCTCGATTTCACCCCCAATTTAGAGGATTACCATCACGGAGTGCCCTGACTTGACCTCCCATTATCACTGCCTTTCTCTTTCGTTCTGTTTCTTTTACGTCGGCGAATTTTATCCAATTCCAAGGAAAAATGGATCTACTCAAGTCAGTCACTACATTACACCGAAATATTTCAGTCTGAAGAAGAAAAAAACAAACAAACCTTTGGGTCGCTGAGAAGTTACGTGCACAATTTTTTATCATAATTGCAATATCATTTGTGTTGCATTCGTTAACTAAGATACATGCTTGTTCTACAAATGATTAAGGCATTGAGAGAAACAGGTATAGATTCCGCAGAACGTGAGATGAAAACTTGAGGCGGTATTCTAGTCTAAATACATACATTTTGAGTGTTCTTTCGTGCTCGATGGACAAAAAATATATTTTTATACCATTCTTTTTTTTTCAACCTATTTTCAAATATTTTGACGATATGCAAACAAATTTTTGAGAAAAAAAAGATTAAAATCCAATAAGTTTGTTACCAGCGTATAGCATTTGCTTTTTACTAAACCCCCCCCCCTTTCCTAGCAAGACCGGGACTGCAGCCCGCACCCTACACCTTTTCCATTCTGCAATTCTGCCGAGAGTGAAGGAAAACTGCAGAAAACCTTCACTGATACAGACGGTAAACTACCCAAGACCGTCGGTAGCAATGCGAGCGCGCTCTAGCACGACTATGTTCGGTCGGTCAGGTAGTTACCTCCTCCATTGCGATCCAGTGAGCGAGTCGCTTGTACAGTTAGGTGAACCACCATCCGAGCGATAAGAACCGCGTCGGCAGGCTTCACCGAAACCGTACAATTAACCGCCTACTCATCGCAATGAGGTCTTTGGGACTCTATTTATTTAAGGTCGGGTCCCAATGCACTGGGATGACAGCTGATAATACTCGAAAAAACCAACATATTTTTCGGCGGTGTCGGCGGTGTTGCCTGGACCCGGGTCCGCGACTTGCGAAACCCGTGCTCTAGCCCCTCGGCTACTGCTCTCTCTAAATTCAATAAGTTATAAAGTTATAAATTCAATAAGGTGGTAAAATCGGGGGTAAAAATAGTGACATGCTGGCTAAAACGATTACAACCATTCCAGTCAACCGAATGAAAATTAAAAAAAAGTTTATTAATTTGTATGAATGCCGTTACAGTCCGTACCTCAGAGAAAACGAAAAAAAAATTACGAAATGGCGGCCTTTCTGCCAAAAAAAGCGTTTTTTGACCTGTTTTTTCGTAGTTTTGAATTTTTTTACAACAGTAAAAATAATAATTTTGATACGAAAGTGGTAGGGGTGATAATGAGTTATACATCGAAAATTGGTGAAAAATTTCAAGTCAATCGGTCGAGTAGAACTTGAGATATCGTGTCAGCTGTGTTGAGAAAAGTAGTTTTGAGAAAAACTTCTATAGTCCGATTTTCTCTGAAGTGACGGGCGTAGTTGCCGTGTCACTAAAATAGCTGTAACTCTGTAAATTATTGGAATTTAAAAATGTATTTTCAAGGATGTATTCTTAAAGGTCTAAGCTTTAAGAATATGAAAAAAAGCAAATTAATTTTTTCAGAATACTACACCAGAATACGGTGTTAAAGTTACCAGAATAATTTTTGGCAACTGTGTTTTATTGAAAAAGTGATCCATGCATACATCCCGATCCCTACAATTGCAGAATGCGAATCATGAAACTTTGATTAGTCCTAAATAACAGTTTAAAATTTATGGATATTTTTTTCAGCCTAAAAAATCTGAAGATGAATTTTTAATTGCAGAAAAAAAAGATAAACTCGACATGAAAAACTATGATATCGTGTCACATAATTAATGTATTCTTATATGCAGTACTAATAATATTATATTTTTTAAGTAGGAAACATTGTCTTGGCAACGAAAAATCATGATGTCATTTTTTAAATTAAAATAAATTGCATATAGTCAGAGGGAAAAGTTTTTGAGTGTTTTAAAAACGGGCCATTATTCGACATTGGAGATTTTTTTCTCTCCCTTTCCTCTCCCTCTCTCTTTTTCTCACTCTATAGCTATACAGCAAATAAATGATTACCATCGCAAGTAACGTTTTTCACGTTTGACTCGAACTCTCATTAATCGTTCCCCTCTAGTTTCTCGATTTCCATGGGCAATTTAATTAGCCCGATAACCGCTCGAATTTCAATTGTTGATTAAATGAAAATTATTGAAATTCTTATTCGGGTTCACCGAATGCGCAGAAAGTATTGGGCAAAATACTCAAAAAATATTATTGATTGACGAACAAATTACGGAGAAAAGTGAAGGAAGAATCGTGCTAGTGAGATTTTTGTCCTTTTTTCCATTCTTCGAAAAGTCTTCTTTTTCAGCAATTTCCTATGAAATATGGAGTGTATCAATTAGTTTTGAACCATATAAAAAATATAAATGAGGTATTCCCCCTCATGCACAGTAGGAGAAAAGCCCAAAAACCTGGCCAAAACCCCAAAAAATAAATTTTCGAAATAGGGTCAGTTGAGTAGTCATTCAGGTAGAGGACTAGTAACTGCATTCTATTGTGGAAGGGAAAGCCCTTTAAGTATATACCTGCGCCGCAGCGTCAGTTGGCAGTTAGTGTTCGTGAAGAGTGTACGTGTCACGCGCTGAACAGACGAAAATAACGCTGACTTCAAAAACCCATAACTTTAAAGTGACGGGTTTAATTTCAATTCTGCAACATGGATACGACTTCTGGAGGTATGAAGAACATATTTTTACATCGGTTGAATCTAAACTTTATGTATAAATGATTGAAATGTAGTATAGCCTTCGGCATAAATAAAATTGAATAATTTTGAAAACTTATATTTTCAACGGTCCGAAAAGTTATATATTTTGTCACATTTTGCAAAGCTCCTAGTCTCGGCCTTTAGTTTAATGTATAAGCTTTCGAAATTTACAAGAGTTACCTGCGGAAAACGTGCGTCTTGTCCGTTATGATTTTTTTCGCATCGTGCGGTAGCCGAGCGTGCACGCGGCACTATTGAGCAGCCTCTGCGCCTCTACCTGAGAATGGGTGAAGTAGCATCATAACGGACAAGACGGCTGTTATACGCTTGAAATAAATTATTTTAATATAGATGTATGTGTATATATATATATATATATATATATATATATATATATATATATATATATATATATATAAATTTTCTGTGATTTAATTATGATATATACGTATGCATATATATATATACATATTAAAATCAACCACATAAAAATTTCTTAAACATGAATGAAATGTTATAACATTCAAATAAAATATTTGAATATATATATATTATATAGTAAGCAAAGCTTTCTTTTAACCAAATCCATGTCAATATTTTCTGTCTAATTTTTTTAAAATTATTTCAATTATTGCGGTTATTAATTTGGTAAAATAATGTACATTGTTCAAGTTATTGTATTAATTGAAAATTTTATCTTTTCCTTTAACACCAATTTTCTACAATTTTATGTCTTTATTACAGGATCCGGTTACAAAGAATTGGTGCTGACAAGGAAAGAAGTATTTCTGATAATCAGCGAGCATTTATCCGATAAATTCGCTTCCTTGAACTCATGCTCTATTACCAATCGGCCAATTATCCGAAGATGCTCAGGAAGCTCGAAACAAAGACATCAAACGATATCGAGAAGATTTTGCGCGAAAAAGTTCCAGGGTTAAAACTATGGAAGATGTTTTTCATCGGCTCTTAGTTACTTCTGATCCGTACATTTCAAGTATCAGAAGACTACCACAGAAGAAGCTGAAGAGTTTGTCGCCGGAAGCTGTAGCGATGTTGATCGCTCCTAAAGTGACTGCTGCAGCAGACGAATTTTGCGCCGAGATTGAAGCCGTGCCGGGAGTTGTAACAGATACAAACTCGGATAATGATTCTGACTCCGACTCCGACTCCGATTACGATTTTGATTAAGAATAAAATTTTCTATTTTTGAAACGTTCCGTATGTATTTTGGAAATAAAAATAATAATTGCGTAGAATACACTGTTCACGTTTATTTTATTATGATGATTTTTTTTTATATATTAATTTATCTATTTAGCAGGATACTCGGCCATTTTGTTTATAACAATTTGCTGTAAGCTCTTTGTTGCAAGTTATAAACAATAGATATCGGATTGGTAATCAGCGACCTTGAAAACCCGTCTATACCAATTTTTGTCAACATCCGGTAACTTTTTAACGTTCATGTCGGCCATATTGGATCGGCCATTTTTTTTACGATAATTTGGCTTGCGGATTCGTAATCAGCGACCTTGAAAACCCGTAAATACCAATTTTTGTCGACATCTGGCAACTTTTTAACATTCATGTCAGCCATATTGGATCGGCCATTTTGTTTACGATAATTTGGCTTTCAGATTCGTAATCAGCGACCTTGAAAACCCCTGTAAGCCAATTTTCATTCCCGTCAAAGGTCATTTGAGGTTTTGGCCAGGTTTTTGGGCTTTTCTCCTACTGTGTCATGGGACCCCTTTTAGGCCGACCTCTTTCGAATTGCTTGAAACTCGAGTATGTTTTATCGTTGCCTGAAAGTATATTGTACACCAATTTTCAGATCTCTAACTATAATACTTTTTGGAATATACCAAAAGTTATTTGGGTTTATTTGGGCTTTTAGGCCGACCTCTTTCGAATTGCTTGAAACTCGAGTATGTTTTAGTGTTGCCTGAAAGTTTATTGTACACCAATTTTCAGATCTCTAACTATAATACTTTTTAGAATATACCAAAAGTTATATTTCGAACTTTTTGCGTATTCCCCGTGTAGAAATGTGATAGGGCAACCATTAGTTGATTCTTGCCCCTGATCCGCCCAGCCTGATCCGATTTTCCTGGCAGGGCCCTGACATGGAACTTGAAGACCTGGCCCCTAGTTATTACATTGAAATAATCACTTATTTATCAGTGCCCTGCATGATCAGAATATGAACAGTCCCCGACGATTTTATTTGTACACTTAAGCAACATTTTTGTTATTACCCTGACAGGGCTCTTGCGTGGAAACTATTGGATTCCCCTAAGTATTTATTAAAATAAAATTATTTCTATATCGGCTTTTGCAGTTCATGCATCACATAGCCAAAAAATGAGCAGGTCCTGAACATGTTTTGTGAACTTATAAGAATCGTATTTTCGTGATATGAAAATACAATACAATAATAGTAATAACAATAATAATAAATTAAAAATCATTTCCCCGTTTATTGTTATTATTATTATTATTCATAATTTAATTATTATCATTTTTTATTGTTATTCAATTATCATCATTTTTGGGTTAATCAATTATTATCATTATTTATTATTATTATTTAATTATTATTTACGTTATCACTTTTATCCCGCGAGAACAAGCAATTGTGCGCCTGTCACATGTTCGTAACGTAGGCAGAGGATTATTATTGTTATCACCACGAACCGCGTCACGTTAGTTCCGAGACTTGGCGCGAGATGTCGCAGGACGGCAACCGTTGTACTCCCATACGAATAATGTGAAGAGTATGCTTATATAGACGGGTACGAGCACGGATGTTAGCAGAAGTCGGTGTCGAAAGAATCCATACAAGGAGTTTCCATACAAGGATTTCCGTTCACTCGGAAACTAATATTCTCTTCGAGGATTGCCAAAAGAGAAGTGTACCCTAAGAAAGGGTTGCCTCGAAATAAATAATGAGATGCATACATCGAATAAGGAGTACACGGAGAAAAATGCCACCTCGAACTCTAGTCCTGGTTACCAAAATTCTAATATCCACTACTAGAAATATAGTAATTTACTTCCAGTCCGGAATTCTGAGACTTATTACTATACCATATTGTAATCACTATCTTCCATTTAATACTTATCGCGGTATAAATAGTATATTTTACAGTAGCATAGTATTCATTACAATATGGTATAGTAATAAGTCTGAGAATTCCGGACTGGAAGTAAATTACTATACTTTCTGGTAACCAGGGCTAGAGTTCGAGGTGGCATTTTTCTCCGTGTACCTCTCTAAAAGTAATTGATCAAAAAGCACTTCTGTGTATGATCGGGAACTTCATGGCCGTGATCAGGGCCTTAAAGGGCATGATTCTAAAGATCTTAGGGGCCTGATTAGGATCTGCAAGGGCCGGATCATATCGTCATAGGAGCCTGCTCATGACTGCCGGATCCGAAAATGGCCAGCCAGGTGTTACAGGGCATAACAGGGCCAGTTAGGATGGACGGATCATTTCCCTACATTAGTTAGGTAGGGAAAGTCAGGGGCAGAACTTTTCCCTACCGAAATTTCTACACGGGTCAGCTCTTCGGAGCTTAGGCACGCCACGATATAAAATCGAAAAAATTCTTTTCCAATAGCTTTTGATCGGAAATTTCCTGCGCTTTTTGAAAAAAAAATAGTAGCGATTTCGAAAAAAAACAAATTCATTTAAATTTCGGCATTGCGACTAATGCCAAGTCTTTTAGTAGGATAAAAATTCTTAAATATCGTGTTTTTTGTATTCAACAGTTTTCTTATATATTATATCGCGTTTTTTTAACGAATTTTGAATTTAGTAAATTTTTTGAATTAATTAAATTAAATTAATTGAATTAAATGTATTAAATCAAATTTATTAAATTATGAATTTAATAAATTTATAAAATTCGAAATTCGTTAAAAAAACTAACATATATAATGTATCAGAGAACTGTTAAATACGAAAAACACGATATTTAAGAATTTTTATCCTACTAAAGACTTGGCATTAGTAAACGGATGCGAGTTCCAACTTGAAATTTATATCGTGACTTCTCAGATATATCCAAAACATGAAAAAAGTTGTCCCGCTGAAGTAAATTATGCTCGTTTTTTGTAAATCAATTTTTTCGGTTTTTGGCCGAAATTTAAAGGAATCCGTTTTTTTTTTAATCGCTGATATTTTTTTCGAAAAGTGCAGGAAATTTCCGATCGAAAGTTATTGTTAAAGAATTTTTTCAATTTCATTTCGTGCCGTGCCTAAGCTTCGAAGAGCTGAATACGCAAAAAGTTCGAAATGTTACTTTTGGTGTATTCCAAAGAGTATTATAGTTAGAGATCTGACAATTGGTGTACAATATGCTTTCAGACAACACTAAAACATACTCGAGTTTCAAGCAATTCGAAAGAGGTCGGCTTAAAAGGAGGTCCCGATAAGAGGGAATACCTCAAATATATAGAGGCAAATGACGATTTTTTTGCTAAATTGCAATTATCTTGGAAACCATCAATTCTACAAGAATTTATATAAGGACCTTTTTTTATAGAGAATTGAACTTCCTATAAAATGAGAAGTTTATCGAATATTTGTTTACCCATAAAAAGTATAAATATAGAGGAAAATGACAAATTTTTCATTAAAACAGCAATTATCTTAGAAACTATCGATCCTACATAATTTGATATGAGGACCTTTTTTTGTAGAGAATTAAATTTCCAATTAAATTAAGCTGAGACAAAAAGTTTTTTACCATTTTGAACTTTAATGAACTTTGGTGAGCCTAGGATGTTGACTCAAAATTTTTTCCCTTCACACAGATTTTTTTTGTAGCATAATAAATAATATTTTCGATATTGCTAAAAGAATTTCAAAAAAGCGGATTTTCAGCCCACCTTAGTGTATACGTACGCTACTTTTTTCATACTTGACAGTTCCTCTTGAACTCTGTTGTTTTTTTAGTTACGTCTCATCTTTCAAAATTTGTATTTTTTAGCCAAAAGTGAAATAACTTTGCTCGAAAAAATCGTACCAAATTTTTGAAAAAACGAAATGGAGCGACTGCTAACCGTTACAAATGTACCATAGATTTAAGAAAAAATGAAAAAAATGTCCTCAAGCTGCGTGCCCAATTTGCGATGGTCGAAAAAAGACCAAAAAACGGTCATGTACAAAAGTGCATACCGGGTCGAACAGAAATCATAAAAAATATTTTTAAAAGAACAAACAAAGCTCAATTTCTTCTCGTCGAAACGCTTTCTTTAAAATCTTTTTTTTATGTATGTATCTTGAGTTGTAGATGTAAATAATTAATAATTAATAGCTCGAGAATGCTTCAGGATATCGAGCTGAAATTTTGCACACTTGTCGAGCACGAATTACCCTTGATTGTGAAAAATTCTTGTTTTGATTCTAACAAATGTTCAGATTTTATCGACGTTTTCTATTTTCATAAAAATAGCATAAATGCTCTAACTTCTTCAAGATACTGCACTAAAACTTTGTACAAAGCTAGTATAGGTATCAATGTTATTCGCTATTGAATTTGGCAAAAATCGATCGAAGGATTAAAATGTTATTAAATTCTGAGTTTTTTGAAAAATAAATACTCTAACTTCGGCTATTTCCGGGATATTTTACTGAAATTCTGTGCACCTTCAAAATAGTGATCAAGGTCGTTCACTATTGAATTTGGCAAGACGCAAAATGGAAAGAATTTGGCAAATTTTAAATTTCAACTGCAGCTTCTTAGATTGATTATTTACTAAAGTACACGCCATTTCTGCAATTATTAAATAATTATATTTTCAAATTCTTGCGCTCCAGTCAAGTTCATCGAGTACAAGGACTTCAAAAATTGTTCGTGGTGAGCGTTTTAAAAGTGAAACTGCCTTCAATGAAAATGTTGTAATCTAAATCATAATTATACATTGAATGGAAATGCATGGTACTTAAATGCGTCAGGGTTTATCGGCAATTATTCATTGAGCAATCTGCAACCAAAAGCGTATTTAATTCATGCAGTAATCAAGTTTTTTCTCTAACGACAAATGCTTGACACAAGAAAGAGAACAATTTACGACTTATTTTCAAGAGTTCGATCCTTGAGGACGCGAAAACAGAAAAATTTGGTGAATTCTCCTGTTTGTTTCCTTCTTTTTGTGTTACGATAAGATATTGTTGACAATTTCATAAATTACAATCAAATTGCTAAACGGGACGTTGGAATAACATATTTCAGCGAACGAACGTGTTATAATCGACGGTAAAAAAAACCCGTCTCTCATTTCTGTGTCTGATCACTGAGGAACGTGACTATACTTACTATTTCTGGAATCGGCCGTTGAGAATCAAGCGTCAACGGCGCAAAATGATTGTGAGTAAGTTTTTCTATACATGGGAGCTTCAACGTTAAATCAATAAACTTTTAACCATGACAGATGTGGTTATTTCCCCTTCTTTTTACCGACGCTAATGATCACATCGAATTTTTTAAACAATTTATCTTGTTATCAACCTTTTCACTGTAAAAAAAATCCACCCCCAAAAATCTATAGAAACTTTTCTCCAGCAGAAAAACCCTTAAGTAAATTTGTTCACATTCAAAATCAACTATACTTGGCTATTAGTTAAAAAAAAAAAAAAAACTTTATAGTTACAGAATAATCGAAATTAAAGGAGTTGTATTCATTTGAGAAAAAATGGTATGTGATCAAAATTTATTTCCAGTAATTTATGCATATGTCTGAAATACAATTTTCACCTATATTCAACCCGTGATGCTTCAAATTAAGTACAGAATATTGAACTTAAAAAAAAAATCTGTTCAATATTTTCAAAACATATTCTTCATTTTCTAGAAATTATGAATTGTGTAGAAATTATTAAGGTAAATGTCCCAATACCCGACCACGTCCCAGTACCCGACCACTTGAACCAATATATCAGCAAGTTAAGCGTTCACTTAAGAGGAGGCTAAATACCATTTTTATTCAATCCCTACATTATCGACGTATCATCGTTGTCCAGTCTTTCTCCGACAACCGTGGATGAAAATTAATTACATTTTGACAATTAAGAGGGCGATAAATTAATTAACAATTAATTGTCAATTGAGGGCTAAAATGCGTTACAGCTAATGCCAACGAACTCAATCGAGCCCCCTAAATATTATAGGTTACTCGTCAGAATCCATGGTGCTGCCCTCACTCGCACGTCTGTGAACTACATTTCGCCATTTCGTTTTTCAATAAAACTACAATTTATCGATATTTATCTCTTGATGCGCCATCCAAACTTACGGCGTGTTATTTTGATAAAATAATGTCGAAAACGTCTCGATATTTGTGTCGTGGCGTTCTTCATGAAGCCTCACTCTTGGTTTTACCCGAAATGCAGTACAAGTTTGATAATTTAAGTTTTTCAATTACAGTTTCTTGGTGGTAAGTGAATCTGTACATTTTCTTTTTGTTTTTCGAAAAAAATTTAGTGAGGCTCCATTCCTGCCATTGTTCTGATGATGTTGTTAAAATTTTATTCAATTCCATCCATTTGTATAAGAGCAAGTTTGGATGGCAATTGCGAGGTGTTAGCGTCGGTATTTAGCCTCCTCTTAAGGGCAGGCTAAACACCCTCCCCCCCCCGCCTTTCCGCTCTTGCGAGTGCGAGAGAGAGCGCTTATAGGGGTCGTGTGAGAGCGAGAGAGAGGGTCTTTAGCCTACCCTTAAGAGAAATCTTAAACTGTGAATTTATTTAATATCCAGGATTCATAATCTACGTATACGACACTACTTTTAATAGTTCAAGAATCGTCTGTAATTAAATTTTGGATAAATATGACAGCAGGCGTACTATTCGGGGCACGAAGCCATTATCTAAGCTGAAGTACGAAGGAATCGCGATATCTTGTTGAAGCTATTTTGAAGTGGTTTTTATTGTTTTCGAACTGAGCCTAGCTGTTTTTATTCGGAAAGATACCACTAATTTGATCATGTTGTCTCAATTAGCCAAAAAAGCGTTTTAAGTACATAATTTTCATGTCCGGTTATTGGTATATACCAAATGTATCATGTACCGATAACCGACCATGCTTGCTCGCGACTATGTTTATAGTCCCAGTAACCGGACATCCGCTGACATGTATATTATTCGCGCATAGCCTCAAAATTTCGGTGACACATTCTCCGAGCAGCGACGCATTTTTCTCAATTCACCCCCTCCCTTCCCCCCACTATAGAGATCAGTGGTCGGTTATAGGGTCATAATGTGTGGTCGGATATTGGGCCATACACTGAAAAAAACTTTTGTTGAAAATGCAAAAATTTGTTTCGCTCAACCAAATATTTGTTTCCGGACGTTCAACTCGATTATTTTGGTAATTCAACAAAATATACAGTGAAAGTTTTGGTTAAAACGTTGCTTGAATGGGCAAAACTTCAGTTCAATCAAATAAAAATTTGTTACTCCGAAAAAAAATGTAACCGACACAGAGAAATAAAAGATTGAGCTGACTAATTATCAGTTGATTCCATATATGTATATTCTATGTATCAAAATAAATAGTTGATACAACCCATTATTTATTTCAAGTATATAAATAATGTGATAGATGGATTAAATATTTGGTTCACGCACTTATCCGATTGATTTCAATAAACGAATATTTTGTCGAACAAATAATATATTTAGTTGGCGCAATTAAATTTTTGGCGCTATTATATAAATAATGTGATAAATGGATTAAATATTTGGTTCACGCAATTATCCGATTGTTTCAATGAACCAACATTTTGTCGAACAAATAATATATTTAGTTGGAGCAATTAAATTTTTAATCCTGAAATTAATTATGGCTAAACATAGTGTAAAAAATATGTAGTATTTTAAAAATAATTCAAAATGCATATTTTACCAGCCTCAAAATGAGCGACATAAAAAAAATGGTGGTGATTTAGGTATGCGGCCGTAGAGAGACAATAGTGAAGGAAGAATCGGCTGCGATTCGGCCAGTGGGTCCAAATGACAGTGGACAATTTTTTTGGGTATAACGTTTCGATCCTAATTCGGATCCTCTTCAGATTTATTATTTCTAAAATTACATTCTTTTTTGTCTTATTTTGTATGATATGTTTTACATTATAAGCTTAAATGTTATGTGTCATGACTGACCTGAATTTGTACGGGTAATTTTTTTGGTCAGTCATGACACATAACATTTAAGCTTATAATGTAAAACATATTCATTATCCAAGATTCATTAAATGACCAAAAAAATTACCCGTACAAATTCAGGTCAGTCATGACACATAACATTTAAGCTTATAATGTAAAACATATCATACAAAATGAGACAAAAAAGAATGTAATTTTAGAAATAATAAATCTGAAGAGGATCCGAATTAGGATCGAAACGTTATACCCAAAAAAATTGTCCACTGTCATTTGGACCCACTGGCCGAATCGCAGCCGATTCTTCCTTCACTAAAAAAAATGGTATTTGCGCGAAACGTCCGATCTAATTTTACGCTCTCTCCGACGGGGATTCGAACCTGCGACCCTACCTACTTATCCTACTTGACGACCTAACACTCTACCTACTGAGCTACGGACTGTTTACGAACTTTCTCAACTTTTGTGGTATATGAATGGTACGGTGTGTCGAAAAAATAATGATATGGACTAAATAAATGGACTAAACAAATTAATAAATAAATAAATTGGACTAAATTGTACCTGTAAATTGACCACATAATTTCGTTCATCTCATATCTTATGGTTAACCAAATCCATTTGTTGATTTAATTATAGTTTCATTATTTCAAACAAATTAATATCGAATCAACTAAATTTTTATCAACTAAATGGATCAAGTTGATTTAACTGAACTTTTTTCTCAGTGATCAAATTATTGTTCATAGTATTCAAATGAATAATTTTGTATTTCAACAAAATTTAATTTCGTACAACAAAATCTTTTCTTTGTTGTGAAATATGGACAACCAAATGATTTTTTTCATTTCTCATCATTATACGCTGGTTCAAAAAAACATTTCGCGATAGACACAATATTATGGATTGTTTTGAATACATATTCTTATTTGATTTGGCAATATAAAAAATGTTTGTACCAAACAAATGGTTTGATTGAAAATACGAAATTTTCGCTTGTTACAGCTAAATTTATCCAGTTAATGTAAACTAGAAATCAACAAAATATTTCTTCACGGCAACTCAGTAATGTGTAAATTGGACTAAATTGTATCTGTAAATTGACTAAATAATTTTGTTCACCTCATATCTTATGGTTAACCAAATCCATTTATTGAATTAATTATAGTTTTATTATTTCAAACAAATCAATATCGAATCAACTAAATTTTTATCAACTAAATGGATTTAGTTGATTTAACTGAACTTTTTTCTCAGTGTATAGAAAAAAGGGTGGTCGGGTACTGGTACATTTACATTTCCCAGTATTTTCGATTATTATGAATAAACAACTAATTGTAGCAACAACTATACCCTGTGTTTTGGAAACTAGAGACTTCAAGCTCTCCAATAGTCATAGTCGTTATAGAAAATAGTTTATTTTTGAACGCGAAAAACAAGTTAACTTTTTCGTCCCCTCTTAGATGGTCGGGTATTGGAACCTTAATCGAATCTGAGCTGTTGTTTTTCGAGTTGACACGGAACAGCCCATATGTAAAGGAGGATAGTTTCGCGCATGTCGTTGACGCGACTCGATTCTTCCTCGCGGTCTGCGCTTCACAGTCTTGTGTTTTCAAATCTGTCGGCTGCTGACCGGCACTCGTGCAGTGTCGTTCCTGGGTTCGGGCTCCGGCGCTGGTCAAAAGCTATTTGTTTCCTCCCTTCTTTCGTCCAGTGAAAAAAAAAATCGCGACGCAAACGGAAAACGTAGTCGATGGAAAACAAAAAATTCTTTGAAGTTCGAAAAAATTTGTGAATATCAACGAATTGATTAAGAACAAAAATTACTGTATAAAATTACAAAAAAACAATTTCCGTGCTGACAAATGTTCCTCGATAAATCGAATCTCGTCTCGCGAGTCCGAAGTATCGTGATGAGAATAAAAGTGTAATTAATTTCCACGAATAAACCGACGGATCGTACAGCAATATGTCGATGGCAGTTTTTCGTGAAGGTCACGGTCAATCCCAACGTCTCGTGGCTGAAAATTTCAATCCAATCCTCCGATAAAGGGAAGAGAGAAAAAGATAGCGGAAAATTCTATTGTCAGGAAATTTTCCATTGAAAAATCGTACCCTTGTCTTGTCTTGGATGAGCAGTGATGACGAATGGTTGAGAATAAAATAAATTTTGAGATAATACCCGCCAGGGGGTGGAAAAAAATTGGGGGAAAGTATTTCGAAGATCATTGCATTGAGGGAGAAAAAAAAATAGAGCGTCAACCGTTTCAGAGGTGAACTATTCGAATGAAGAGGTAACTTGAAGTTTGGAATTTAAAATCAAATCCATTCGAGGATATTCAAGGACATTCAAGGATAACCAAGGATATTCAAGGGCATTCAAGGACATTCAAGGACAAGTGAAGAAAAATCGACACTATCTTCAGCATCGACAAAGATCGGTCTTGAAATTTGAAAATGGCTGCAAAAATGTTGATCGTTTCAACGACAGAATCAATTTTAATGTCAACCGATGAAACGTCATTGTGGCCTATTATTTATAATTCGTCGTTGAATCTGAGCTCGAATTGGATCGGTAGCGTTGGCTCTGACCTTGATTACGAATATCCGACGCCGAATGATCTCGGTTCAAGACGCGATGCTCTCTACGTCGTTATACCGATCACATTGATATATCTATCGATCTTCATAACCGGTACGATCGGCAATGTCAGCACGTGTATCGTGATTGCGCGCAACAAGTCGATGCACACAGCGACGAATTATTATCTCTTCAGTCTCGCCGTATCGGACCTGTTGCTCCTAGTCTCGGGTTTGCCGATCGAGGTTTATCTCGTATGGTCCAAATATCCGTACATATTTGGCGAGTATTTTTGCCGATTGCGCGGTCTCGCAGCCGAATGCTCGACAAATGCCAGTGTCTTGACGATTACGGCGTTTACGGCCGAACGTTACGTCGCCATATGTCATCCATTTTTGTCCCACACAATGTCAAAATTGTCAAGGGCCATAAAATTGATCCTCGGTATTTGGTTCGTTGCTCTCTGTTGCGCCGTACCACTTGCTTGGCAATTCGGTATCGTTGACCTTCGTGATGTGAATCCCGATTATGTCATGTGCGCTTTCAAGGTGACCCTCGTCCAACACTCCTTCGAGATATCGACATTTTTGTTCTTCGTCGTGCCAATGATACTGATAACCGTCCTGTACCTTATGATCGGACTCAAATTACGCCAATCCAACATGATGAAAAGCCACAATGGACAAAATCGTTCGTACGGCCGTTCGACGATATCGACCTTTGGCTCCGTCACTTCCGGACGAAAAAACGAGAGAAATTGCCGTCATCATCATACGGGAAGATCGTCCCGACGAGTGCTCAAAATGTTGGGTGAGTTTATTTCCTTCTCTCATTCGTGCATTTCCTTCGGTTTCCTTAACCCTCCGTCTGTACACTGGGTCTTTTAAGGCACAAGACAAATTTTCAAATAGAATATCTCTGGAATTAGCAAAATTGTAAACAAATATTGTTCACTATAAATGGTTAAATTTGTTCAGATTTTGTTTTGACGTTTTTTTCTTAGAAAAAACATCAGCAGGACTTTAACGACCCAGAGTACAGACGGTGTTCCAAAATTTAAGTGTACATACGGAGGGTTAAGGTCTACTTTATAGAAGGCTGAAAGAAAGCAAATTTTTAAGAATTTTTTTTTTCAGCTCCTTTATCAGATATGGCTATAATACTGTTTTTGCAACTTTAATTGTTTCATCCTTCGTAAATACAAAACAAAAATATATTTTTTATTTTGATTTTTTGAATAATTTGAATGTCTTGTCCCATGGCCGACAATTAATCTCAAGATTGGAAATTCTGAAACAAAAAAATATTGTAAAAGCATTTTAAAGAGAATCTCAGGATTGGCAAGTCTGAAACGAAAGAATAAAAAAAAGCATTTTAAAGAGGAAGGTGTCTTACACAATAATTTACCACAGTTAATGAAAAATCGATAAAAAAAATGGCGGATGTTTGAAATAAATTGTGAAAAATTCAATTTTTCATTTTCATTTCAAATATCCGCCATTTTTTTTAAAACCTATCTTTCTTTAACGGTGGTAAATTGTTGTGTAAGAAACCTTCCTCTTTAAAATGCTTCTTTTATTTTTTCGTTTCAGACTTTCCAATCCTGAGATTTACTGTCAGCCATGGGACAAAATATTTTCGACTTTAGCGTCTTCTATAAATTATTCAGAGAATCAAAATAATTTTTTTTTTGTATTTTCGAAGGATGAAATAATATTGTCAAAACAGTTTTATACTCATATCTGATAAAGGAGCTGAGAAAAAAATCTAAAAAATTTGCTTTTTTGGCCTTCTAAAGTAGACTTGTATCTTAATGAGGAAACCTCGTTTTCGTGATACTTTCCTTGTTCGTCATTTCGATGGGCTCATAAGTTTTCATACGTTTCATATGAGGGAACAACAGTGTTGTTGAATTTATGAAGAAAGTGAATGAAAGGGTTGAAATTTTATGAAGTTTTAATTCTGTTGATGAAAAAGGCTGTGAAAGCTCTTGTAAGATTTTCGATATATTTCACGGAAAATTGTTACAAGATAATTTAACTTCTTTAGCGCATTTGACAAAAATCATGCGCGCAACAAAGATTTATTATAATAGAGTATTTTGTAAATCCGGCGGACAGAAGATTATTAAGCGAAAGTTCACAAATACTCCGGTTATTCTCATTTCAAACTTTAAAAATGTTTTTTAATAATATTTATTTGTATATATTTGTGTTAATTTTAACAAAAAAATGAATATTTTTGTATGAAAAAAAAATTCAATATTGAAATATACTGCAAAAACTCCAAGAAGATTCATCCCATTAGAGACGTGCAAAAAAATGGCAAAAATGACACTTTTTAAGCGTTCTAGTTTAAGTTTCCTCCTCAGGAAAAAATCAGTATTGTATTCTAACGTTATAATGAAATTCAGTTTCCAATCTCACCTTCTCGTCTCTTATCTGCCAGGAAAAATTGTAACAATACATTTGCAATTGAAAAAAAAAAAAACAATATTATGTCACGGAGGATTGTAGAAAAAATCGATAATGGTAAGGATATTTTTACGGGAAACACGATACGGATAAATCGCCGCAATATTTCCATCAACGATGGCGTACATGTATTCGAATAATATAATATATAAGTAAAAAAAGCTGATACAATATTTTTCTTCATCCCTTCCTTTCTTATCATTATTCTTATCTGATAAAGTTATCAGATCCGACCTTAATGTACTTTTTTCGTTTCATTATTTGCTTCTTCGACGTCGGCGCTATTTTTTAATCTGCCTCCGTTTTGGTTTTTCCGGTACAAAACGACGGAAAAATCCATTAAGGATTGAAGGGATTAAAGGATCAAAATCCATTTTAAGGGGGTAATGTGGTCTAAAATTTTGAAAAAATATATATTTTGTTGCATATTCTTAAAGTTTATACCTTCACGAATATATCCTCGAAAGGAAATTTTTTAATTAGAATAATTTACGGAATTACAGCTATTTTAGTGAGGCAGCAACTACGCTCGTCACGTCGAAGCAAATCGAATTATAGACGTTTTTCTCAAAACTACTTTTTTGAACACGACTGACATGATATCTTAAGGGGTCTACCCTAATTAGACACGCAAAAAATGCCTATTTTCACGATTTTTTTTCATTGTTTTAAATTAGAAATATTAATATGACAAGTATGAGGCTTGATAAATATAATCTTGAAATGCATGAAACATTTTTTTTTAAATTTATTTTTCGGTTTTTTATTATATGAAAATGCAGGCCAAAAAAATATCCAAAAAAAAGATAAGTGCGCCCTGTTGACGGAATCTCCGGAGTGGATTATCTAAAAAAAAAAAATAAAAAAGGTTTTAGATTCAGTAAGGTCATGACTATGTCGCATATCATACGATTTTTGATTTTTTTAAAATTGGCAAAATGGCGGCCATATATCGAAAAGTAACGAAAAATAACCTTTTTTTTATCAGTTTTTTTTATTTAAACTAAGTTAAACTCAAAATTTCAAAAATCGTATGATATGCGACATAGCTGTCGACATAAACAATATGTGGTAAAAATTTGGTAAGGATTGATGCAGTAGTTTCCGAGATTTTTTCAACAAGCCGTACAAAAATGTCAGTTCGAGAAAAACGCGATCAAACTCCGAACGGTCACTATTAGCGCGCTCAGGTAACTAAGTAAAAGTCCCTCAAAAGTACACTTAGACTGCTCGGATCTTTACCAAAATTTAATATGATACTTTGAAATATCTATACTTTCGAAAAATGGAATTAAAAAAAAATCGATTTTTTGAAAATTGCAATTAGGGTAGACCCCTTAATTTCTACTCAACTGATTTACTTTAAATTTTTCACCAATCTTCAATGTACTCTCTATCGCCCCTACTACTTTCGTATCAAAATTATTATTTTTACCATTGTAAAAAAAAAAACTATGAAAAAAATCATGCAAATTTGAAATTTCCACAAAGCTACCTCATTTTTTTCGTCCTTCGTCAACTCTCCTTTACGAGGACATCCTCAACCATCTTTACGACGTGTATGTTTATTATCATCACTTCCTCATAAAGGAAGCTTCATGAACGATGGAAACAAATGAAGAAGCTATGTGCAAATTTCCAATTTTTATGTTTTCATAGCAATCCCGTTCAATTACATTATTAATTGTTTTTGTCGTCTAGTGTATTTTGGTGCTAAAGAAGTGGACTCGATAGCTGCTAAATTAGAAAACTTAGTGTTGACAAGTATTTTTCGAAAATGTCAAAAACTTTTCGAGAACGAACCTCTCGTTTTTCACCAAATTCAACCGTAACCCTTCTTGTCATCTAGTGTATTTGTGCAGCAAATTTTAGCTCGATACTTCTAAAAAGGCGAATTTGGGAGCGTTAACAAATTTTTTTTTTACAACCATCGATTCTTACGAACATCTCGAGCGATTTTCATGAAATGTAATATTATTGAATGTATCGTCACAAAAAAATCAGCTTGATAGATGCAAAATTAAAAAAGTTAGAGGACTTACAAATTTTTTCCAAAAAATGTTAAAAAAAATTTTAAACCGAACCGATACACGACCACAAACATTTTACGAAAAATTCAAAGATCCGCCAAATTGACAATTATTGTGCAATTTAAAAAAAATTTGCACTGAGTAAGGGGACATGGATGATCTACTTGCATATCAAATTTCAGCTCGATCGCTTAAACCGTTCTCCAAATATATATCCATTTTGAGGCGAGCACAAAATACACACACACACACACACACACACACACACACACACACACACGCGCGCGCGCGTGAACGTCCAGACGTTTTTTCAAAATGTGATTTCTCGACGTTTTGAGACATTTTGAACATACTGATATGAAAATTGCGAATAAAACTTTTTTCGCGAAAACAAAGCTTTCTTTTTGAAGAAGCAAAAAGAGTCGAAAAACGCCCTTTTTGTTCAGACAGGCGCCATTTTGAGAAATGTTTTTTCCCGTTTTTTCTGAGCTAGCGGCTATAAAGAGATTCTTACTAATTAACAATCTTTTTTCAAATTTTCCATCGAATGACTAGAAGGATTGCAATCGTATCAGCCATCCCTTTTTTCAGCCTCAACTTTACCAGCTTATAACTTATTTAATCTCTTTTTTTCTCTAAATTTTTTTTTGTTTATTGTCAAAATATTTATGAATATGTTCCAAAAAAAAAAATGGTAAAAATATTTTTTGCTTTTTTTTATCGAGCTCAACGAACTGCTGAAAATGTATGTCTCTAGACCAGAATATCGCCTTAAGCTATTATTGGGTGGTCCTCCATATCAAAATGGGCCACTGAAAATATTCCGAACGAATATAATTATATTATTTCGTATAAAATGAATCTTCCAAAGTTTTAAAATGAGATTATTTAAATGGAATACAATTGGGAGAGAATATGGAAAATCGATTACCTTGCAGAAAGATTACATGAGTGAAAAATCATCGCTAAAATCAAGGTACATTTACAAATAATATCATCGTATATATAGATATGTATTCGCAGTCTCAGAATTTATTCGTAATTGATCTCATTTGAACTTTTGATCTCTTAAAGTAAAATTAACTTTATTTTCTTCAATCGTGCATATGCATGAAATGACAATTTTCGTTCTGACACATTCAACATGATTGATTTTTCTTCATACGATAACGAAATTTATCGGTTTTGCATCTACAAGAATTTCAATACTTGTTGACGGTTCTCGATTTGGGTCAAACTCAACTTGAACCAAATAATAATGTATATGTGCTGCAGGGGAATGAATGAAAAATGAACAAGAGAATAAAACTTGTCACAAAGTGGCAAAACAGGACTTCTCAGAAATAGTCGTAGTACTTATGATGCAGTATAATGATTATGACATGTTATGTAAACATGATCCTTTAACTTTCTTCAACAATTTGATTGTTTGAAACAGAAAAACCGTTCCATTGATCAAATTGAAACTTTACAGGGTTTTTTTTGGGTATATTGAGCTGTAAAAATCACGCTCAACATTAGTCGTTTTATCAATATTTTCAATTTAGCCGTTGATTTTCTAAAAAAAACCATAAATTGCCCTTTTTCTCCTTTTTCTTCAAATTCATGTCAAGGAAGGAAAAAAATTTTTTTTTCAAAAAACTATCATCAATCCATGTAGAGAATTAATTTTAGTCTCTGAACCCCTCCTTTTATTTTCTGTGCGATTATTGGTTGCAGAGATATCCAATGGTCAAAGACAAAAGGATCCTTTTTCATTAAAAGTCCGATATCTCAGCGAAAAATGGTCGCATCAGGGTCTAAAAAAAAGCAAATTGAAGCTGAATAAACAAGCTATCTGGTTAATGCAATGGTTTTACTGGAAACCTTTTTTACAAGTCACTGCAGCTAAAAAAGTACATGAAATTTGCAAATTTCTTTTTTCACACTATTTTTTAGAATTGCGTGGAACCTGTAGCTTCGAAATTTTTTTCGCTCAAAGATCTTGAAACTAGAAACTTGAAGCTTCAAAATGCTTTTTTTAAGACCTTGATACGACTATTTTTCACTGCGATACAGCATTTTTAAAAACCACTAAAAATTTAGGAAATTTTTTTTGATCCCTTAATTTTTTCCAGTAGTGTATGGGTGATTCCACGTCAAATCAGCAGGTCAAAAAAATCAATGTCCCCGATCATACTCTCGATATTTTCCTGTGTTCTCTATCATGATAAAAAAATGCTGCTAAATCGTTAGCCCAAAATAAAATTATTTGTACGAGTTATGATTTCTTGAAAATTGCGTACTTTTAACGACTCGAAAAATAACTTTTTTGCTTTTGTGTATAACTCCGCCGGATTTTGGAATTCAAGAATTTCACTTCAAGAAGTCGAAACTGTATTCAAAACCCTTCAAAATGAGTAAAAATTAACCTCGTATGATGGTGCATTTATGACGCCACAATCGTAAAATTACGTTTTTTCGAAAATCAAGAATAACTGAAAAACCTCATTTTTTTTAAATCTGAAAAAATCATATTAAATTTTTACGACAAAAAATCTATATTTCTGTGGAGTTTGAACTAGTTTTGACCAATAGATTTTGAATTATTGATCAATTTCCTCTTTTAGAAATCAGTTTCAGCTATTTTGGGAGTTCTGGCTTTGACTAGGTTTTCTCAGAATTTCGTCAATAAAATCGATAGTCATTGTTTCAAAAAATTATAAAACAATTTGTTTACAATACTTTGAGATCCATCTCCATCAAATGATGATAATCTTTACGAATGATTGTTTTTTTTTGCAACTTTAGATCTAAAGTTGCAGCAAAAGCAATTATTTTCTGCAACCCCGAGCAAAAAAATTTCGATCTAAGTAGATATCATTAGATATATAAGCATATATTCTCGTATCTAATTATATATTTTTAGATTTGAAATTTGTGTTGTTAAATAAATGATTAGATCTGAATAAATTTGGTCATATATACCTATAAATTAATCGATATAATGCGCCATATCTGACCATATATGAGTTGATGGTAAATTTTGCAGTCCACGAATTATCAATATAATTTGATATATAACAAGTTCTAACCAGACAGCGTTATACATGGGGCATTCCATCCCAAATCGGACAGCTTGAAGAACTTTTTTTTAAATTTCCTCAATTTTTTTTATATTTTTTAGTACCCTTCCTGTTAAATTTTTGAGATTTTTTTTTATTACCCCTTCAAAATATATTAAATTAACAAAAAAACCGTTTTGTTTGGTATTTTAGTCATAACTTCTTTAATAATGGTCCAAATTGAAAGTTTTTTTTCACAATTTTTGTTTTTTTATGGCCTTTTCAGTAAAAAATACAACAAAAATATTCGACGTGTTTTTGAATGAGTTTTTAGAGATTTAAACTTTAAATCGCGTTTGTAAAAGTGAGTGTCATTTTTGATTTTTTCTTTTAATTTTTGTGTTAAACATCTATTCAACAATTTTTAAGACTAGTTCTATCGTGGGATTTCCATAAATACTATTTTTTCTCGATTTTTGAAAAATACATTTTTTTTTCTTTAATTAAATGTTATGAATGCCAAATTTTGTTACTGTATAGTATTTTTTTAATATTTAGAATTTATATTGACACTTTTTTATTGTTAACAGGTTATTAAATTTAATAATTAATCGTTAAGTCTATTTATGAACAATAATAACAACAGTTTTTATTTATTCACGTATTCTTTTAAAAATTTTACATATACGATCATTTCCTGAATTAGAATATTCCTATGCCAATATGCCAATCCCACTTTCGGGGCAGTCATTGCAAAAAATAATGTATGCTACATGTGCAAAAAAAACGAATTCCATCGCGAGAATTTATTCAGATTTTTTCCCCTCTAACTTTTGCAGTTGTTACATAGGGTATTCCGTCTAGTTTTACCATTTTCGTTTTATTCATTATGACTTGCCATCTTCCACAGCAATAAAAAAAAATTTTTTTAAATAAGTGTTTTGCGTGAAAAAGTCTCAGCATTACAAAAAAAAATATTGTTTTTTTGTTTATGCACTTGGAAAGCTCTTAAAATTGAGCTTAAAGTCTAAAAAGCTGTTTTTCGACCGTTGCTCAAATTTTGAGAATTTTTTCAATATTTTTTTCAAAAAGTTGAGACAATTTTACATGGAACACGTATTTTCCGAGATGGGTTCTCCATAAACGTATGAGAAATAAATGCATGAACAAAAATTGATTTTATTCATTTCTTTTGCTATCTTCCTTTACGATACATTTTTTTTTGCAAAAATACGTTTTTTGAGTAAAAAAGTCTCAGCTTTCCAAAAAAAAATATTGCCTTTCCGATAATGCCTGTGAAAAGCTCTCAAAATCGAGTTTTTAATCTCAAAAGCTGTTTTTTAGCCATTGCCCGTATTTTGAAATTTTTTTCCATGTTTTTTTCGAAAAGCTGAGAAAATTTTACATAACATATATCATTTACAAGGTTGGTTCTAAATAAACATACGAGAAACATACGAGAAAATTAATTTAAAAGTGTTTATTAATTCATTTCTCGTGTGTTTACTTAGAACCCACCTCGGAAAATACATGTTCCATGTAGAATTGTCTCAGCTCTTCGAAAAAAATATCGAAAAAATTCTTAAAATTTGAGCAACGGTCAAAAAACAGCTTTTTAGACTTTAAACTCAATTTTAAGAGCTTTCCAAGTGCATAAACAAAAAAACAATATTTTTTTGAAAAGCTGAGACTTTTTCATGCAAAAAACCTATTTAGTGAAATTTTTTTTATTGCGGTGGAAGATGGCAAGTCATAATGAATAAAACAAAAATTGTAAAACTAGACGGAATACCCCATGTAATAACTGCGAGAGTCAAGGGAGAAAAAATCTGAAAAAATTTGGAAATGTGTTTTTCAATGAGGACTGTCAGCTAAAAAAATGCGGAAAGATCTAAGGGGGTGAGGCCGGATCCGACGTCCATAATTGGCGTTTTGCCCCATATATATTAGGGTGGGTCAAATAAAATGACTAATTTTTTTTCCTCGACATAATGAAAAATGTATTGTTTGGCATCTCAAAAAAACCCTCTGCACGTATTAGCCCTTCATATTTAAATTAAGAGGTCCCTCATCGCAAATTTTTATTTCCCATTTAAATAACATAGGAAGTTTTTTTTTAACTTTGGAATTTTATTACATTTTAACCGTTGAGGTCAGGAAAGTTTGTTTAGCACATTTTTGGAGAACATTTGATGCTCTACAAAAAAGCTCTTCTGTGTCTAATCGATGAAACTGAAGAGAGCTTTTTTGCGGAGCATCAAAAGTTCTACAAAAATGTGCTAAAAAAATTCTCCTAACCTCAACGGTTAAAGTCTAATAAAATTCCAAAGTTAAAAAAAAATCCTATGTTATTTAAATGAGAAATAAAAATTTGTGATGAGGGACTTCTTAATTTAAATATGAAGGGCTAATACTTGCAGAGGGTTTTTTTGAGATGCCAAACAGTACATTTTTCATCATAAAAAAAAAATTTGTCATTTTATTTTCAACCTCGCCACTTTTTTTTCACCCTCTCCAATTTTTTTCAAAATCTGCCAGTTTGAAATATTAGTCAAATGGAACGTCTGTGATATTTTAAAGATTTTTCGAGGCGTCCGTTCAAGATATTCAATTTTTCATTACGAACACTGTATCTCAAAAAATATTCATCAAACAAAAAATAACATAAGAATAAAAACTTATTTCTTTTTTCCACGTTATCGAAAAAAATTAAAATCATAATTTTTCTGCATTGAGAAAATTGAAATTTGGCAAAAAAATGAGAATAAAATTTTTTTAAACCTAATAACACACTTTCGATTTCGGTACAAATTTACCGACATATTTTTGAAGAATGACCCCTTTCTGAAAATTTCAGGATCTTTAAAGATCACTACGAGGTAAAATATAAAAAAACTTGAATAAAAAATTCAATGTTGATCGTGGATTTTCACGATTTTTAAAAATTACAAATTTTCTAAATTAGTCATTTTTCAACATTTTTTTTGGAAAATTTTTTTTTCGTAGTTTCAAGTATACTCTTTTAGACGAACCCAGAACGATTTTTTCTGAAGTATATTAGTTTTTGAGATATTTAAAAATTAAACTTGAAAAATTGAAAGAAATGGTGGGATTTTGAATTTTGCATAACTTTCGAAAAAAAAAAAATTAATTTTTCTCCATTGGTAAAACTTCGTTTTATGATAAAAGAAAACTTCTGAACATATTTCATCGAATTTGAAAAGGGTCGATTCCAACTATTGGTCGATTTGACATGAAATAACGCATATATAAAAGCAATATTATAACTTGTGTAAAAATAACTTGTGTAAAAATGAATAGTGTTACAATGTTAAAATATCTAACAAAATACCTCAAAAGTTTGAAAAAAAGATTCATTTATTGGAGCTGAGAAAAATATCGGAGATTTTTTTTAACGTTCCGATTCTTGTTGCTATTTCAACGAATATTCAAATGTTAAGAAATTACACTTTATTTTTCGGATGCCTATTTTAATTAAATTTTAATCAAACGATATCGATATCTTCGGAGAAGAAATATAAAACGATGTCACTTGATAAATATTATGATGTCAATGCACTCGTGTATTTTTTACGAACGAATTTTTTATATTTAATCGATGAGTAAGATATGTGCTCATCGATAATTATCCTGACATTGTATAATTTATGGATTAATCGACCAAGTTTTTGGGTGTGGCCTTAAATATGCATGAAAATGTCACGAGAGAGAAAATGTCACCAAAAAAAACGGGAGATGGGATTTTCCGACAAAGCTGACCTATGGACTTTTAGTACACGTTCGAGACCCATGTCATAAATCTCAATGGCACATCAACCTTTTTTTGCGACTAGTCATTCAGAAAATGATCTCATCAAAGTCTCCCAAGACTGAGCAACAAAAAACAGTCTTTGAAAATACACACGTAGCTTGAATGACCAAAAACCTAATTTCGGTTAATTGACTATAATTATTTTTAAAACATACATTCAAGGTCATAAAACTTGAACTAATCGTAGTGATTTAAGTATGTTCTGGCAGATGGCTGGAAAATATGTGCTGGGAGACTATTTTGGCTAATCGCCAATTATTTTAAAGTTTTTCCTCGGTCATAAAACTGTCTGTTCCGGTTTGAGAAGGAACGTTGACTCGGAAGATAAAAATAAATAGAATTCATCCTTAAAGTTCATATGAATGCGTAGAAAAATATTATATTTATCTGGAAAGTCATCATCGAATGTTTATAAATGAAAATAGTAATTTTTGCTACAAGTGTAGAAAACAACGAATTCCATCGCGCGTGAAGTTGCCGCATGAGCCGAAGACTTATGGTGCATTTCACACGAGTACGAGTGTGAAATGCACCATAAGTCTTCGGCTCATGCGGCAACTTCACGCGCGATGGAATTCGTTGTTTTCTACACTTGTAGCAAAAATTACTATTTTCATTTATAAACATTCGATGATGACTTTCCAGATAAATATAATATTTTTCTACGCATTCATATGAACTTTAAGGATGAATTCTATTTATTTTTATCTTCCGAGTCAACGTTCCTTCTCAAACCGGAACAGACAGTTTTATGACCGAGGAAAAACTTTAAAATAATTGGCGATTAGCCAAAATAGTCTCCCAGCACATATTTTCCAGCCATCTGCCAGAACATACTTAAATCACTACGATTAGTTCAAGTTTTATGACCTTGAATGTATGTTTTAAAAATAATTATAGTCAATTAACCGAAATTAGGTTTTTGGTCATTCAAGCTACGTGTGTATTTTCAAAGACTGTTTTTTGTTGCTCAGTCTTGGGAGACTTTGATGAGATCATTTTCTGAATGACTAGTCGCAAAAAAAGGTTGATGTGCCATTGAGATTTATGACATGGGTCTCGAACGTGTACTAAAAGTCCATAGGTCAGCTTTGTCGGAAAATCCCATCTCCCGTTTTTTTTGGTGACATTTTCTCTCTCGTGACATTTTCATGCATATTTAAGGCCACACCCAAAAACTTGGTCGATTAATCCATAAATTATACAATGTCAGGATAATTATCGATGAGCACATATCTTACTCATCGATTAAATATAAAAAATTCGTTCGTAAAAAATACACGAGTGCATTGACATCATAATATTTATCAAGTGACATCGTTTTATATTTCTTCTCCGAAGATATCGATATCGTTTGATTAAAATTTAATTAAAATAGGCATCCGAAAAATAAAGTGTAATTTCTTAACATTTGAATATTCGTTGAAATAGCAACAAGAATCGGAACGTTAAAAAAAATCTCCGATATTTTTCTCAGCTCCAATAAATGAATCTTTTTTTCAAACTTTTGAGGTATTTTGTTAGATATTTTAACATTGTAACACTATTCATTTTTACACAAGTTATTTTTACACAAGTTATAATATTGCTTTTATATATGCGTTATTTCATGTCAAATCGACCAATAGTTGGAATCGACCCTTTTCAAATTCGATGAAATATGTTCAGAAGTTTTCTTTTATCATAAAACGAAGTTTTACCAATGGAGAAAAATTAATTTTTTTTTTTTCGAAAGTTATGCAAAATTCAAAATCCCACCATTTCTTTCAATTTTTCAAGTTTAATTTTTAAATATCTCAAAAACTAATATACTTCAGAAAAAATCGTTCTGGGTTCGTCTAAAAGAGTATACTTGAAACTACGAAAAAAAAATTTTCCAAAAAAAATGTTGAAAAATGACTAATTTAGAAAATTTGTAATTTTTAAAAATCGTGAAAATCCACGATCAACATTGAATTTTTTATTCAAGTTTTTTTATATTTTACCTCGTAGTGATCTTTAAAGATCCTGAAATTTTCAGAAAGGGGTCATTCTTCAAAAATATGTCGGTAAATTTGTACCGAAATCGAAAGTGTGTTATTAGGTTTAAAAAAATTTTATTCTCATTTTTTTGCCAAATTTCAATTTTCTCAATGCAGAAAAATTATGATTTTAATTTTTTTCGATAACGTGGAAAAAAGAAATAAGTTTTTATTCTTATGTTATTTTTTGTTTGATGAATATTTTTTGAGATACAGTGTTCGTAATGAAAAATTGAATATCTTGAACGGACGCCTCGAAAAATCTTTAAAATATCACAGACGTTCCATTTGACTAATATTTCAAACTGGCAGATTTTGAAAAAAATTGGAGAGGGTGAAAAAAAAGTGGCGAGGTTGAAAATAAAATGACAAATTTTTTTTTTATGATGAAAAATGTACTGTTTGGCATCTCAAAAAAACCCTCTGCAAGTATTAGCCCTTCATATTTAAATTAAGAAGTCCCTCATCACAAATTTTTATTTCTCATTTAAATAACATAGGATTTTTTTTTAACTTTGGAATTTTATTAGACTTTAACCGTTGAGGTTAGGAGAATTTTTTTAGCACATTTTTGTAGAACTTTTGATGCTCCGCAAAAAAGCTCTCTTCAGTTTCATCGATTAGACACAGAAGAGCTTTTTTGTAGAGCATCAAATGTTCTCCAAAAATGTGCTAAACAAACTTTCCTGACCTCAACGGTTAAAATGTAATAAAATTCCAAAGTTAAAAAAAAACTTCCTATGTTATTTAAATGGGAAATAAAAATTTGCGATGAGGGACCTCTTAATTTAAATATGAAGGGCTAATACGTGCAGAGGGTTTTTTTGAGATGCCAAACAATACATTTTTCATTATGTCGAGGAAAAAAAATTAGTCATTTTATTTGACCCACCCTAATATATATGGGGCAAAACGCCAATTATGGACGTCGGATCCGGCCTCACCCCCTTAGATCTTTCCGCATTTTTTTAGCTGACAGTCCTCATTGAAAAACACATTTCCAAATTTTTTCAGATTTTTTCTCCCTTGACTCTCGCAGTTATTACATGGGGTATTCCGTCTAGTTTTACAATTTTTGTTTTATTCATTATGACTTGCCATCTTCCACCGCAATAAAAAAAATTTCACTAAATAGGTTTTTTGCATGAAAAAGTCTCAGCTTTTCAAAAAAATATTGTTTTTTTGTTTATGCACTTGGAAAGCTCTTAAAATTGAGTTTAAAGTCTAAAAAGCTGTTTTTTGACCGTTGCTCAAATTTTAAGAATTTTTTCGATATTTTTTTCGAAGAGCTGAGACAATTCTACATGGAACATGTATTTTCCGAGGTGGGTTCTAAGTAAACACACGAGAAATGAATTAATAAACACTTTTAAATTAATTTTCTCGTATGTTTCTCGTATGTTTATTTAGAACCAACCTTGTAAATGATATATGTTATGTAAAATTTTCTCAGCTTTTCGAAAAAAACATGGAAAAAAATTTCAAAATACGGGCAATGGCTAAAAAACAGCTTTTGAGATTAAAAACTCGATTTTGAGAGCTTTTCACAGGCATTATCGGAAAGGCAATATTTTTTTTTGGAAAGCTGAGACTTTTTTACTCAAAAAACGTATTTTTGCAAAAAAAAATGTATCGTAAAGGAAGATAGCAAAAGAAATGAATAAAATCAATTTTTGTTCATGCATTTATTTCTCATACGTTTATGGAGAACCCATCTCGGAAAATACGTGTTCCATGTAAAATTGTCTCAACTTTTTGAAAAAAATATTGAAAAAATTCTCAAAATTTGAGCAACGGTCGAAAAACAGCTTTTTAGACTTTAAGCTCAATTTTAAGAGCTTTCCAAGTGCATAAACAAAAAAACAATATTTTTTTTTGTAATGCTGAGACTTTTTCACGCAAAACACTTATTTAAAAAAATTTTTTTTTATTGCTGTGGAAGATGGCAAGTCATAATGAATAAAACGAAAATGGTAAAACTAGACGGAATACCCTATGTAACAACTGCAAAAGTTAGAGGGGAAAAAATCTGAAAAAATTTGGAAATGTGTTTTTCAATGAGGGCTTTCAGCTAAAAAAAATGCGAAAAGATCTGAGGCGGTGAGGCCGTATACGACGTCTATAATTGGCGTTTTGGACCCTATATAACATACGTTTAAGTCATCACGCAATAATTAAAAGCGGTAGAAATGGATTGTTATCATCTTCTGTCATGACGATTCAATTCCTGTGCAAACATGAATGAATAGTCTGCTGATTTCTTATTCATTGATAAACGAGGCTTTTTATTGTTATAACAATATTAATTTGGAGATTGCGTGACCTTGTGTATTATCAGAGACCGATAAACCCACGATACTCCCAAAAATCTACGCAAATCGTGACATACCACGGGGTTAATCAAAACATGACGTACAGCAAAAATTATAATTCAGCTCGTTTACGCATGAATTTTTATAATTAAAACCGTTTGGGGGTCCTCGTCCCGGAAATGTTATTTCCACATATTACGTTAACGATACTAAAAAATGGTCAGGGCTTATTAACTATTGAGTAATTCTCGAGTCAAGAGATTAAAAAGATTTTGTTCATGTATATCTTTTTTCTGGTTGGCGAATTTGGTCCTTTGGATTGGCTAATTCAATCGTAGGGGAGACCAATCAAGGACAGTTGTGACAATTTTTACTTTAACTAGCATATCTCAGTAAAAAAAAAGTCTTACAACTATTTACTTCGCAACTTCATATAGCCTGTTCTAGCCATTATGTCAAACGAATGTAAAAATAAATAAAAGTAATGAGAGTCCATGCAAAAATTGATGAAATCTGAAACCTCCTCTTGTCACAACTCTGCTAGTACTGACGATGAGGTGAGTTGTGACAGCTATGTATTTGATAGTTACAACGAAAGGAATTCCATTTTAAACGCCACTATTTGGTGAATAAAAATGACTTGTGTTAAAATGACTAAAAATACATAATACTTACATTTTATTGCATTAACCAACCTTTGGTGTGTAATTATAACCAATAATAACTTTTTACTTTAACACTAATTATATTGCTTTCATCATCTTTGGCAAATTATAACAACCTTCAATTCTGAGTGCTATAAGATTCTGAAAATTCTGTAGAAAAATTCTGCAAATTCTGAAAAAAATAAATAACAAATCAATATGCATAGTCACACTGCAAAACATTATTGCAAGAAAAAATCAAAATAGGAGAGTCGTGACAAGCTGTCACAACAAAAAATCGTGCTCCGTTCCGAATAATAATTCTCAACCTTCAAATCCGTGACGAAACCAAAAACTTGCAAATCGGAAATTTCATCGCTTCCTCAGTATTTTTTCGTATTCACAAATCCTCCTCTATGAGGAAATGTTAGCAAATTTTAGTAAATTTTAGCCGTCACAGTTTTGGCTTCCTCATAGAGGAAGCTTTGCAAATATGGAAAAATACTTTGGAAACGATGTGCAAATTTCGGATTTGCAAGTTTTTTTTGCTACCTCTGGTTATCGGAGTAATAAGACGGCAGCTTTGTATCGTACAATTTTCGATCAAGCTTTTTTTTGAAAATTTCAAAATTGCATACAATTTGCACGGTTCAAGCGATTTTTGCAAAATTTAATACCAAGTAACTTTTTCCATCAAAATACCCTTATTGAAATTTTGAGCCTGATATAACGAAATATGTGCAAGCTACAGCGATCATGCACTTTTTCCAAAAAAATAAAAATTTCATAAATCGCGAAATTCAATACGAACAATATTTTTCACTCTATCTGTATAATTTTTTTTAACCCGATATCGCAAAAATTGCGGACGCTAGAGCTATCAAGCTTTTTCTTTGAAAACTTCAACATCGCATAAAATTTGCACAGCTCAAGCGATTTTTGCAAAATTGAATACCAAGTAACTTCTTTCATTAAACCACCATTATAGAAATTTTGAGCGTGATATCACGAAATGTGTGCAGGCTAGAGCGATCACGCGCTTTTTGCCAAAAATTCAAAATTTTATAAATCGCGAACCCCTTGATCGTTTTTCGCGAAATTGAATAGCAATAATCTTTAACACTCAAACTATCTGTATAATATTTTTTAACCCGATATCTCGAAATTTGCGAACGCTAGAGCAACCACACCCTTTTTTTGAAAATTTTAAAAGTCGCATAAAATTCGCACACGGCGCTGAATTTTTGCAAAATTCGTACCAAACAAAGGGGCTGTGGAGCTCAGCTTATGTTGCAAAATTTCGGCTCGCTACTCCAATGGAGTCGTGAGATATAGATTTTTGAATTTTTCGAGACAGCGACACACACACACATACATACATACACACATACACACATCACGTTCATACATACATCCGGACATTTTTTACAAATATGATTTCTCGGCGTTTTAGGACATTTTGAACATACCCGTAGTAAAAAACTCCATTGAATCGCTAATGGCAACCAATGGTCCTCATACGACTCCATTGGACAATGAATGGGGACCCATTGAGATTTCCGCATTTTTCAATGGCTTATAGGAACGACCATTGATCAGTGAATGGATATCCATTGAAAAGTCACCATTGCCCAATGACGTCCATTGGACAGCAAATGCGGATGAACCGAATGATCACCATTACGCAATGATGCCCATTGGAAAGCAAATGCTGATGGACCGAGCCATCAGCATTGCCCAATGGTGTCCATTGGAAGGCAAATGCTGATGAACGAAATGATCAGCTTTACCCAATGATGTCCATTGGGAAGTAAATGCGGATGAACTGAATGATCAGCATTACCCAAAGATGTCCATTGGAAACCGCGTCGCGTTAGTTCCGAGACTTGGCGCGAGATGTCGCAGGACGGCAACCCGCTGAACTCCCATACGGATTATGCGAAGAGTATGCTTATCTAGACGATTGTGAGCACGGAATATTAGCAGAAGTCGGTGTCCAAAAAATCCATGCAAGGAGTTATTGCCGACTGATGCCCATGGGATAATCCCTATTCCGTTTGAAATGGGGAAGTCAATCCTCATTGGAAAATCCCTATTCGATTTCAGATGGGGAATTCAATGGCGAAAATGTCCTTGGGGCAATTCGGCATTCATCTCCATTGGTTATTTTGGCAATGGGGAATGAATGGCGATTTTTCAATGGTGACGAATGGAGTTTTTTACTATATGAAAGAATCTCAATTGATTATCGCCATTCATTCCCCATTGCCTACAAAAACCAATGGAGATGAATGCCGAATTGCCTTTGGGGATTTTCTTCATTGAATTCCTATAGGATAATCCCCATTCCGTTTCAAATGGGGAAGTCAATCCTCATTGGAAAATCCTCATTCGATTTTGCAATGAGCAAAAAGCGCGTGATCGCTCTAGCTTGCACATATTTCGTGATACCACGCTCAAAATTTTTATAATGGTAGTTTAATGAAAGAAGTGACTTGGTATTCAATTTTGCACAAATCGCTTGAGCCGTGCAAATTTTATGCGATGTTGAAATTTTCAAAGAAAAAGCTCGATCGCTCCCCGTAGTAAAAAACTGTATTCGTCACTATTGAAAAATCGCCATTCATTCCCCATTGCCAAAATAACCAATGGAGATGAATGCCCAATTGCCCAAGGACATTTTCGCCATTGAATTCCCCATTTGAAATCGAATAGGGATTTCCCAATGAGGATTGACTTCCCCATTCCAAACGGAATAGGGATTATCCCCCTGGGCATCAGTCGGCAAGAACTCCTTGCATGGATTTTTTCGACACCGACGCCTGCTAATTTTCCGTGCTCATACTCGTCTAGATAAGCATAATCTTCGCATAATCCGTATGGGAGTTTAGCGGGTTGCCGTCCTGCGACATCTCGCGCCAAGTCTCGGAACTAACGCGACGCGGTTTCCAATGGACATCTTTGGGTAATGCTGATCATTCAGTTCATCCGCATTTACTTCCCAATGGACATCATTGGGTAAGGCTGATAATTTCGTTCATCAGCATTTGCCTTCCAATGGACACCATTGGGCAATGCTGATGGCTCGGTCCATCAGCATTTGCTTTCCAATGGGCATCATTGAGTAATGGTGATCATTCGGTTCATCCACATTTGTTGTTCAATGGACGTCATTGGGCAATAGTGACTTTTCAATGGATATCCATTCACTGATCAATGGTCGTTCCTATACGCCATTGAAAAATGCAGAAATCTCAATGGGTCCCCATTCATTGTCCAATGGAGTCGTATGAGGACCATTGGTTGCCATTGGCGATTTAATGGAGTTTTTTACTACGGGTCTAGCGTCTGCAAATTTTGCGATATCAGGTTAAAAACAAATTATACCGATAGTTTGAGTGAAAAATATTGTTGGTATTGAATTTCGCAAAAATTGCTCAAGGGGTTTGTGATTTATAAAATTTTGTATTTTTTGGGAAAGCGCATGATCGCTCTATAGTTTGCACATATTTCGTTATATTAGGCTCAAAATTTCTATAATGGTAGTTTAATGGAAATGCAAATGCAAAAATCACTTGAACCGTGCAAATTTTATGCAATTTTGAAATTTTCAAAAAAAAAGCTTGATCGAAAATTGTACGATACAAAGCTGCCGTTTTATTACTCCGATAACCGGAGGTAATAAAAAAAACTTGCAAATCAGAAATTTGCACATCGTTTCCAGAGTATTTTTCCATATTTACAAAGCTTCCTCTATAAGAAAGCCAAAACTGTGACAGCTAACATTTACTAAAATTTGCTAACATTTCCTCATAGAGGAGGATTTGTAAATACGAAAAAAACTGAGGGAGCGATGTGCAAATTTCCGATTAGTTTACCCAATATTCTCGTTATTTTGCTGTTATCTCCGAAATGATTAACTTGACCGAAAAAATGTTGAGAAAAATTTAGTTACAAATTTAATTTCCTACAAAAAAGGTCCTTCGAACCTTATTACTAAAGTTAATATTTCTTGAGATATTGAACCTTAATTTATTTGTGGTATAAAATTGTTGTGGTTTATCGAACGAAAGTTGATATCTCAATACCTCAATACCTCAAGAAATATTAATTTTAGCAATTAGGTTTAATGGCCCTTTTTTTGTAGGAAATTACATATCCAAGCAAATTTTATTTTACATTTTTTCAGTACAGTTCATAATTTTGGAGACAACAGCAAAAAAAGAGAATTTTGGGTTAAAATCAACTTTAGTGACCCGTACCATCTCACCAGTATAAATTACACTTACGCTGTTTAAGAACACTTTTGAAGATCGTTCATTTCTGCGTAAATTGCGACTAAAAACAATGAGATAGAATTTGATGGAATCCCACTGAGTTATAGAAGTTGGAATAAAAAAATTTTTGCTTCACGTGTATTTTGGATGGAAAATCTTTTCACGCGAAGGGAAAGTACTTGATATTAATATTAAGGGCTGTAACTGTCAGGGAATTTTTTTTTTAGACATATCCAACAAAATTTCAGGTAGGAAGTCAGAAAAAAAAATAAGTCGAAAAAAAATCACCCTGATATGTATATATAGGAGCTCCTGTAGTAACAACCCAGCCCTACCTCCTCCCCAACCAAAACCTTAAACCCAAACCTTCTCGACTTTTGTACACAGCAGCGGCGATTATTTTATATATTACAGAGAGAATATGTATATTTAGGGCTCTCGTGTCAAATTTGCTGCATCCTCAGGGTCATTCCATATACATGACTGATCGCTTTCAATGCTAGCATGACTTCGGATCTCATGGTCTCAAATTTCCGTGAAAGTTTAGATATCGATTACGAATATGGAAGAGACATATTTCTTTGGTAGATTTTCTAGATGCACCCCTTCAACGATGCGCTCATTCTCAAACATCGTTCAAAAATATTATAATGAAAATTTGTTTCAATGCAAGTTATAATGTTAAATAAAATTAAGAAAGAAAATGTCCTCGTGTCAAACATTTCCACTTTTTGATTGAAAATATTTCCAATCCTCCGTAAATTTGGGAGAGTTGTTCAAAAAAAGCAAAAATCTGCTTTCACTCAAGAGCCTGTTTATCGAAAATTATGAAAATAATTTTTTTACATTCCTGGCGAAAATTTCAACGCTGATAACTTGTTGAAAAAAAAACTGTTGAGGATTCAAAATTGAGAAAAACTTTTGTTTCCTCGCGAACAATACTAACCAATCTGGAATTTCAAAACACACAACAATGCGGTTTTCAATTCACTAAAAATCTAAACTAATCAAGTAAAAAGGGTATAACAATGCTGCTGAAGAGTGCAACTGAAAAAAGTCATATTGAAAATTCGAATGTTCGCAGGAGGGTGCGTTTTCATTTGACACTATCATGGTCCTGTGTGAATGAAAAATAAAGCGAGGGGATGCGAAACAAGCCAGAGAATGAAAACTATTTACGCTGGTCACAGCTGGAATCCAATTGCGATAAAAAGGACATGTACATAGTAGGATGAGATATTTTCGCTTTCCACGAAAGTGAACATATTGTGAAAGAGTGAAAAACAGGTCTCACAAAAAAAAAAAAAAAATACTAGGTGAGGCTGGAATAAAAATCGATCAGAAAAAGATCGTTTCACGCCTCCACCCGCACCCCATCAAGCTCTGTTTCCCTTCGACATAGTATCTATCGTATAACCGGTATACATCAGGATAAGCAAAAAAAAAGGAAAGGAAGAAGTTTGTGAAAAACAAAATTAAAAAAAACCGATGAACGAAAAACGCGTTCCAAATATAAGCTCCGCAGGGAAAAATTTGAGGCCATTTCGAGACTTCATTTATGTGTTTTTTTTTTCTTTTTTTTTCCACTCCAAATTTAAAAAAAATCTTCTCACATATGGAATGAAACAAATCATTCAAAATGGATTGTATAATAATACCAGAATATTAGAAAAATATGTCATTAAATTGCAACTTTTATTGAGAAGATTTTTCAAGATAATTATTGTCGTACTACACCCGGAAAAAAGATCTAGTCGTAGGTACTATAATCGTTTATTTGATTATTTTTTAGTTACTTTTAAGAAAATTTTCTTTCCATCCAATTTTGGGCGATATTTACTTCCACTATATTTATTTATTTGAATTCCCTGTCATCGAGAAACAGGCGTTGAAGAAAATTTCTATTTGTCGTTACTAAATATCTATTCACCCGTAATCTCATCCGATCATATCTGCAGATTTGTCAGTACCCCAAAAATCCGCCAGGTGGCTACCTCTCGCACAAGCGAACCTGCCTCTCGACGCCTATATCCTTTCCCAGCTCGTCTATGTTTGATATCCTTATTTTTCAGTATGGATATCAAATACATTAAACATTGCGGCAAAATGCCAGATGGTCAAATCCCCGAAAAGGATTCCCATAAAAAAGGGTCTTTTTTCTTTTCCCTTCTGTTAAAGAAAAGACGAAGCTTTACGAAATTGTAGACTCCACATGTGTAGCTATACATTCAAAGATTGAAATGTTCAAAAATATATATTGTGTAAATATTAAAAAAAAAATTATTTCATTTATATACATATTTGTTCAGTTTGAAATAATATTTATTGATATTAAATAAAAATTTATTAGACCGCAATATATTTTCCTAGTAGGGCATTCAAAAAAACAAAATTTCGTTGAGATGAATAGAGTTGTATTAGGCCGGCCTACAACTAAAAGAATTTATTTGGCTTGACTAGGATTTAGTTAAATGCACTAGATCTTTTTTCTGGGTGTAGAAAGACTGGAAATACCGATCAACAATTATTATCTTCTGAAAGTGATGCAGAAATATATAGGGAAAAACCTTATAAGGATAACAATTTTTTTTTGCAATGTCTAATTGCTAATAATACTTTGAATCTTGTGGTATATTATTTTCGATATTTTGGAATTAATCTTCTTCGATCCCATTTCAATGCGATTTCATTTTTTCACGGTTATTGCACTATTATGTTCGTTGCAATGGTTCATCATTTGACGTATCAAATGAAGATATTTTTAACGTTAGTTGGACCCCTTAAGGTAGTAGTCCACTGTGACGACCGAAATTTCGACGTTTTTTCATTAATTTTTTTAAATAACAAAATAAAATGCGAAATGTGAAATTTTTACATGTTGTTATTTGTATCTTGAAGAGTACAAAATTTTTTTTGTTTACATGATTTTACATAAATTTGTTTATGATTTTGTACGTCAAAGTGGACTCCTCGAAAAAAAGGTGACTTGTTTCGGAGAAGCACGGAGCCTTCCGTAGTCATTTGAAATAAAAAAAATACAAAGAGATTATTGTTTTGTAGGCTTAATTCTAATGAATTAACCTATAATATGCATATTTTAAGAAAAGAAAAAACGAAATCGCGGACTTGTGAACAAAAAGGTCTTCGAAATCGAATTTTTCTTTGTGATGAATTTTTTTAAAAATGCATTTATTATTAAAAAATGGAATGTTTTAAAGGTTAAGTATTCAGCAATGTGTATCTTAAATAACGGGTAAAATTTATAGCCAACTCGGTTGAACAGTTTTTCGTCAGTTCTTTCCTGAAATTTCGAAAACGTAGTTTTGAGAAAAACGTGTTTAAATTTTGACAACAGATTTTGTATAAACAAAATTATACTCACATTAATCAGCTATGGCTGGTGCATAGAGCAATCAGTTTTATCAAAATTATCTCAAAGTTCTTTTCATTTCTTTGAGAGATTTACAGTTTCTCGTGATTGCCGAACCGTAGTAATTATAGTCTGCATTTTCAACAATTACTTATTAGTTAATTGCTCTCCTCTTTTGGCTATACTTTAAAAATATTTGCAATTTCTATCTGAAACTTTTAGAGTATATTTTTAAGATGTTTTTCCAGCAAAAAATCTAAAAAAAAAAACGACTTTTTGAACCCGTCACAGTGGGCTACCTTATAAGCTGCAGCGGTTCTCTCAAAAATTAATTTTTGAGTTTGATTGTGCTGTGTATGATCCTGACGAAATCGCGGATCTTATCCTATGACGTCTCATTTTCTTTGTAACTTTTCTGGACTGCTTGAGTGCGGCATATTTTTTATTGCACTCCGTGCGCAAAGTGCCACTTTGCGCACTCGTACAATAAAATTTCGTACGATACTAGTGCGAGAAACTTTTTCTCAACTCGTGTGATTGCAACATTCGCCTTCGGCTAATGCTGCAAACTCACACTCGTTAGAAAAAGTTTCATCGCACTAGTATCGTAATATACTATTGTAGGTCGTTATTATATAGTCACAGGCCACTTTTTGAATTTTTGAAACAAAAAATGGGTTAAAAATTCAAACAGTGGCCTGTAACTACGTAATAAGGACCTAAAGAAAAATGTGCCTCACTCAAGCAGTCTGAAAAATCGTCGCGAAGAAAATGAGACGTCGTAGGATAAGATCCGTCAAGCAGTTTGGTCAGGATCGTACACAGCGTAGTGAAACTCAAAAATTGATTTATGAGAGAACTGCTGCACCTTAAGGGTTCCAACTAGCGAGCAAAATTTCTTCATTTGATACGTCGAATGATGGATGGTTAGGTTTATATTTATTCAACGAACATATATATTTATGTTAAAAAATCGGCGTTTTGACACTGGCTCGATCCCCTTAATATGTTCTATATACAAGTTTCTTATCGGCACGTCGGGTCGTTTTGCCTCGAAATATTTTTATCCTTTTCTCTTTCATTTCTATTTTTACACAAAACAAAAAAAGGCAAAATATTTAATTAGTTTTAATTAAATACAATTAACATCCTAGAATACATTGCACATTCACATTAATTAATCTAACTATTATTTTTGTTCAATATTTTATACGCGAGCACTTCATACAACACAGTTCTATTCGCGGATATAAGATATTTACACGAATACATCGAATTTAATCCAGTTTTTATTGTCAGTACCCCAAAAATCTGCTAGGTGGCTACTTTCTCGCGCAAGCGAATCTGCCTCTCGACGCCTATATCCTTTCTAAGCTCGTCTGTTTTTGATATCATTATTTTTCAGTATGGACTATGGATATTTAATACATTGAACATTGCGGCAAAACCGCAAGATGGTCGAATCCCCGAAAAGGATTCCCAAAAAAGGGTCTTTTTTCTTTTTCCTTCTGTTAAAGAAAAGACGAAGCTTTACGAATTGTAGACTTCATATGTGTAGCTATACATTCACAAAGATTGAAATGTTAAAAAATATATATTGTGTAAATTAAAAAAAAAAATTATTTCATTTAAATACATATTTGTTCAGTTTGAAATAATATTTATTAATATTAAATAAAAATTTATTAGATCGCAATACATTTTCCTAGTAGGTCATTAAAAAAAAAAAAAAAATTTGGTTGACATGAATAGAGTTGTATTAGGCTGGCCTAAAACTAAAAAAATTTATTTGGTTTGACTAGGATTTAGTTAAATGTACTACATCTTTTTTCTGGGTGCGCCAACTAGCAGTTGCAACTACGGCGGACTCTGACATAGCTGTAATTACGAGAAGCCACTAAGTAATCAAATAATTCGAATGAAATATCGTAATTTATATATATTTTAGACGATTATGTACATTTATAGTGTAGATGATAATGTTGACCTTATTTATTTTCCATCTAAAATGGCTTAATCAATTATTAAAACTGATTGAAACGGGTTTTGAGGCAGTAGCAGACGCCCAGCAGATGCCCAGCAGACGACATCGCTATTGCTCGGTCGTGCGCAAAAGTATTATTTTCGGTCACATGGGGCACTGCGATCGATTTCGGGTCTCCCACTACCTACTTCCACTACCTACTTCGTGAATAGCGAGCGTGCGGGTTCCACGCTTCTCCGCGAGAGGGCGAGTCGTCGCTCGAGCTCGCTCACAAACGGAACAGTCGCAAAGAGGGAATATATTCGAGCGCTCGAACACGATGCGTACGCTCGTATTTCAAAGAGATTAGGGACTCTAAAAAGAGCTTATACACCGAAAGGTGTCAGCTTCGTAAGATAAAAAGCCTTTGCCTCGAAAGAGACAAGACATAGCGGTGATCCCTATATCCACCGCTAATAATCCATATTGCTCGTACAGATTCTTCTCGAGAATCTACAGTACACACTGTTTAAATACTCTAAATCCTCATTAAGGATACAGTATTATTACCTCTACATGTCTATCTATATCGCTATTATTATTATTATCATCAGGTTCATTATTATCATTACTATTCAAACTCACGTTGTATTGTAAAATCATATGACCTGTATAAAGGCGTACTCACATTAAAATATAAATTCATTCATTTCAACTTATTCTTCTTAAACATAGCTCCGGTTATTCTGTGTTTTGATTATTATAATCTCCTCCGATCTCACTAGATAAAATTCCTCTTTTCTCCTCACCAGAGGTCGCCCCCTCCTTTCACGCATTATTAACTTCGTCTTTTTAACAAGTTTATCTATATAAACCATGGATTCGCTTCATGGGGAAGCTTTGGTTTATCCGATTAGAGTCGACTGTCTACGATCGGTTTATTTAATTTTATCGCGCTTATTCGATCTAGAGGTGCTCATCGATGCACCGTGTTGAAAACGTGTATTTACCGTTTTACCCTTGCAAGCTTATCAATTAATTTGTTCCTCACAGGACCTGCAAAATTCGATGCCGATATAGATTCATTTACAGCTATAAGAATTTTACACGAAGTGTTTTGGTTTGATATATTTTCTCGTCAATCAAGGAAGCGTCGTCGAATTGAAATTCAAGGATGAAAAATTCTTCCCAGTGACCCAAAAAGGATAAATCGATATGATTCTCCCGCTCGACAGGTTTCAGGATTTACATAAAATATTTGCATGCTACATCTGCGCGCTATATCCTTATAATTTATCGTTTCCATCTCACATTCGATACGCGGCAAATAACAAATATTGAATTACGTGTTAGGATGAACGCTCGTCGAGGGCGTTCATGCGATCTCCTCGTTGAGGATGAAGATAAAGGATCGGTCATAAAGTGACTGTCAGCGATATTCCACTTTAACCTTATTATGAACAAGCTTGTCATTTTTTCATGCAGGATTTATGTAAATTTATTCATGACAAACACTTTTTTCCGTTACAAAATTGCTTTTGGTCTCTCTCGTAACGATTATTAGCTGGAAGCTTATAGCAATAGATTAGAAAAAATTTGAAAAAATTTCATCATGTTTTTTTTCCATGGAAAAATATTTCTTGCAATCGACTGCAAAATCTGGGATTGATCCCCTGGTTTCAATTACCTGGAATACCTTATTATGTATATCGTATAAAAATTTACGTATATATTTGTGAAAATATATATGCCGGAGAAATTCGTTTTTGACCTTCAAGAGTCGTAAATCAACATTTCCGTGACAAGACATCCCGATTCAAATTTTTCACCTAGATCGATTCAATTTTTTTCCTAGCCCTGAAAGAGTCTGAAGACGGTTGGGGCCCAAAGAAAGACGATTTTCAATATTTTGATCCGTTGCGTGTCAATGATTACTTTATCCGTTGAGTCAATAATAAATATATAGTTTCATTGAAAATTAGTTTTTTTTTAAATTGAACAATTGAATTGGTCATCGACATAAATTAAATTTCTTTTCTTTTTTAAAACTTGTCGCCGTCACTGTGACCCCAATCGGCGTAGATGGTTTTGGTGACTAGAGTGATGAGAATACTCAAAGTAAATTTCACAAATTTTGTTATTATAATACAAAAATTTGTGAAATGTACTTTGAGTATTCTCATTATATAATTCTAGCACCGGTATGATATGTAGCAAATGACCCTAGCAGGTCTCCTCACAAATTTATCGATTGACTAGCTTTTGCCCTCGACTTCGTCTGCGCTGACTTTGATAAAAGGTAGTCTACATCCTTCCTCATGGCCAAGGAACGACATGCTAGAACCTAACAATAGTAACGCAAGCATGATTTTTGCTTTATAGCTTTAAAGTAAAGCTTTAAAGTCATAAAGCTCGATAGTGATTATAATTACCTACTTACATGTAAACATGCAAAACGCTTTACCAAATAAATAAAAACACAAATTCAGTTTTGTTTCTGTTTTTACATTCTGTCATTAATTAAAATTTTTACTGCTCAAAATGTTAAAATTACATGATTGCTTAACTTTACTTAGCTTAGGGGTAAACAAACAAATTTTTTTTTCGGAATATTTTTTATTTCGTAGCCCCAAGTATACTCTTTCAGACGAACCCAGAACGATCTTTTCATAACCATAATAACTTTCGAGATATTTAAAAAATAAACTTGAAAAATTGAAAAAATTGTTAAATTTTGAATTTTGCATAACTTTCGAAATAAATTTTTTTATTTTTTTTCCCCAAGTAGAACTTCATTTTATGATAAAAGGAAGCTTCTGGCCAAATGTCATCGAAAAGAAAGGGGTCGATTCCAACTATTGTTCGATTTGACATGGAATGATCCATGTACTGATTGCTTATAATAAAATACAAATGCCCTAAGACTTTATCAAAATCCTTCTGGGACCTTTCTAAGTGACCTTAGATAGTGAGCTAGTATAATAATAGAACTTTTGTATGATCGAATACTATTTTAAAATTTCGAAAATTATGAAAATGGCTAGGTCTAAAAAAAAATTCGATTTTCGGAAAAAAAACAGTTTTGCACATTTGATATGAACAAAACGATACCCATATTAAAAATTATCTTGTCAGACGATGCAAAATGTTATAAACTATATATGCTTTGCAGAAGTATGAAGTGACTCGGACGAATACATTTTTGAATTAGTATACACACTGTAAAAAATGTTTGTATTAAATTTAATTTAAAAATATGAAGTTTTTATGCATATACAGTATATTTAATTTTATATACATTTTCAACCATTTTCATATGCGGGAATATTAATTTTCAATGTTTACTCTTTTAATTTTAATATACAAATACTAAATTTAACATGAAATTGTTAATTTTCCAATACCATGTATATTAATTTCGATTTCGTGTACTTGTTTTTGAAATTTCATATACTTTTGTAGATTAAATTTAATAACATTTTTTACAGTGCGTATCGTGGAAGGTAGTTTTGAGAAAATGAAAAAAATGTTAGTGAAATTAACATTTTCCATTCAAATACCGTGGTGGAGTGGTCGATCTGACCCTTCACAAAAATCGTCTATTTTGGGATGGTGCCAACTTACGAAGTCATTATTAGAATTAAGGCGGTCGAGTCAGCGTCAAAACGGCGATTTTCAATAGCAATTTATAATTTTTGTAAAATGCTCAAAAATATGATGTAGCGTCCACCATTTGAGGTACCAAATGAACAGTTTTTTGGGACTAGTTAGAACCCTTAAGGTGCACCGGTTTCCTGAAAAACCTAGTTTTGAGTTTTTGCACTCTGCGCGTGATTCAGAAAAAAACCCCTGGAAGGACGATACATCATATTTGTAGGCATTCCACAAAGAGTATAAATTATTATTAAAAATCGCCGCTTTGACGCTGACTCGACTGGCTTAAGACTATAGACGATAAAATTAGGAAATCCACAATCGATTTTTTTTATTCCCAGCTTATGCAGACCCCCCAATACATCGCATTTCATGTCGCACATGGAGAAAACGAGATGGAAAATTATAGTAAATAGTACTAAAAATTCAATCACTTTTTGCTAGAATATTATAGTAATTTGGGGACGATTCCGAATTATAGTAAAATTTACATGACGGTATAACGAAATAGTCTTAGTCAACATAGTAAAAATTCCAACGTATGTAGCATTATTACAATTGCCGCATTATGTTTCTTACTATTAGCATAGTAAAAAGTGTTTCGAATCGAAACAAATATGCAGTTTTTTAAAATTCCTATTTCTTGCAAAATTTGTTAATATTAATATTTTTTATTTACATACCTTCGGGATTAGTTACATTTTTAAAAAAATTAAAAAGATAACCTCATTTTATTATTTCAATTTCGTCTCCCACATGGAAATAAAATATATCGGCAAATATTACGGAAAATATATTTTTGGATATATTTTTTCCGAAAATGTATGTTTTACAAACATGATTTTAGGTATATTTTTAATCTATTTAAAAATATTACAATGTAAATATAAAAAATGTATTGAAGATATATACTAAATATATCAAACATATATATTGAGTGTACGTTTTGTATATTTTCGATATAATTCTAATATATGTTTACATATACACAATATATGTTTTTACATATATCAAAAAATATATTTTTATGCACAATAATCATATATCTAAAATATATTTAATATATATCTGATATACATTTTAGATACATCTAAAGTGTATTTAGAATATATAATGTACACTTCAAATATATTTTAAATATATTTTTACGTATATCGGAAAATGTATTTTCCGGTATATTCCGTGTGGGCTGTCTCCAGAGAGAATCGAACCCTTGACCTGCCTATCCATCCTACCTAACTAACCACCTAACTAACTACCTAACACACTACCTATTACGCTGCCGACCGCTTATGAATTTCTTTTACTTATATGATATATCAGTGGTGAAATGCCGGAGAAAACGAGTCAAATTGAAATATTGGGGCATTCCAGGTCAAATCACGTCCCAGCAAACACACTTGGATGATTTACGAAACATTTACGTATAATTGAAATGTAATAACTACGTCATATAATGTTCATCACAAATTCGTAACTTTTTCATAACGCACGTAAACGAGATGTATATAATACGTCCTGACGATATGTAGTAAGGATGTCAATGAAAGATGTAGGAATTACGACAAACTATAGACATCACAAATACGTAACATTGATACGTCAAGATCTCGTCACTCTTATACGAGATATTTACATGTACTGTAAACTTGTCAAACTGTTACGAGTCGATGCTGTAACAATTATAGAACATTAGTGATATTATAATCTCGTAGTATAGGCTACGTAGCAAATATGTCACACTATGACATAAATGTTATAAGAAATTTCTTGTAACAAATCCGTAACAATTATAGAACATTGCTGTAACAATTATAGATATTGGTGATATTATAATCTCGTAGTATAGGCTACGTAGCGAATATGTATAATGTGTGACATAAATGTCACAAGTCATTTCTTGTAACAAATCCGCAACATATACGTATCATATATTACGAGAAATGTCCTCAATCATTTTAAGGTTATGTCGATTAAGGAACGTAAACAATATGTGAGTGTAAAGTACAAGGAGGTGATATCGAATAATCCAGCGTAATACAGAATAAACCAGAATAATACAGCATACATTGCAAGAGGTAAGTTTAATGTGATCCCTTTATTTAAAAGAAAAAAATAAGTCATATGGGTATTTGCCGTGATGGAAAAACACCCAGGAATTTCCCTTACTCGGTTTATAACCTTATTTGCGTTGCACGTTCGCTTAATTTCTCTTTGCCCTTTCTTTCTGTGTTGCAGGCCTGTTTTGAAATTGATAGCCTATTTTCAATTTTCCAGGCATTGTCCTGGTCACAATTTTGACTTTAATCAAAATTTGCCGCACTCATCCCATAATAAAAAGTGTTACGAAGGAAATGAGACGTCGTAGAACAAAATCTATCAAGCAATTCTTTCTTAATCATGCGCAGAGTGTAAGAACCCAGTTTTGAGTTTTTACACTCTGTGTAAAAACCTAGCTTTGAGTTTTTACACTCTGCGGCTGATTCAGAAAGAATTGATAGACAGATTTTGTTCTACGACGTCTCATTTCCTTCGTAACTCATTTTCCCATGGGATGAGCACGGCACATTTTTTTTGCTCTTTATTTCAGAGTTGCAGGCCTGCTTTGAATTTGTTAGCCTATTTTGAACTTTCCAGGCATTGTCCTGGTCACAATTTTGACTTTAATCAAAATGTGCCACGCTCATCCCATAAGAAAAAGTGTTACGAAGGAAATGAGACGTCGTACAACAAAATCTATCTAGCAATTCTTTCGGCATCATGCGCAGAGTGTAAGAACCCAGTTTTGAGTTTTTACACTGTGTAAAAACCTAGCTCTGAGTTTTTACACTCTGCGCATGATTCAGAAAGAATTGATAGACAGATTTTGTTCTGCGACGTCTCATTTCCTTCCTAACTCGTTTTCCCATGAGATGAGCACGGCATATGTTTTTTGCTCTTTATTTCAGAGTTGCAGGCCTGCTTTGAAATTGTTAGCCTATTTTGAACTTTCCAGACATTGCCCTGGTCCTAATTTTGACTTTAATCAAAATGTGCTGTGCTCATCCCATAGGAAAAAGTGTTACGAAGGAAATGAGACGTTGTAGAACAAAATCTATCCAGCAATTCTTTCGGCATCATGCGCAGAGTGTAAGAACCCAGTTTTGAGTTTTTACACTCTGTGTAAAAACCTAGCTTTGAGTTTTTATAGTCTGCGCATGATTCAGAAAGAATTGATAGACAGATATTGTTCTACGACGTCTCATTTCCTTCGTAACTCATTTTTCCATGAGATGAGCATGACACATGTTTTCTGCTCTTTATTTCAGAGTTGCAGGCCTGCTTTGAAATTGTTAGCCTATTTTGAACTTTCCAGGCATTGTCCTGGTCACAATTTTGACTTTAATCAAAATGTGCCACGCTCATCCCGTGGGAAAAAGTTTACAAAGGAAATGAGACGTCGCCAGCAGTTTATCAGCGTAGAGTATAAAAACTCAAAACTAGGCTTTTCAGGACACCGGTGCACCTTGAGGGTTCTAACTAGTCCCAAAAAATTGTTCATTTGGTACCTCAAATGGTGGACGATACATCATATTTGTAGGTATTCTACAAAAATTATAAATTATAATTAAAATGTACTTTTCAAATGTTAAAATAAAAATAAAATTCCAACCTAATATGTAGGTTAGAAATACATAAATTTCTTGTAATTTGTTCATAAAATATGTATATCCGTAAATTACCTGTAACCACGAAATCACATTGACATCATTGTTACGAGTATTATGCACCAGGGTTACGTTTCGTTTCGTAGGAGTTACATCAATGAGCTGAGTTTGTTACAACTATGATCTGAGTTTGTTACATCTATTATCTGAGTTTGTTATGGCTATGTGATGAGTTTGTTCCATCTATGAGCTGAATATGTTACATCTCGGGTATGAGTTTATTTCATTATTATTCCTCGTAGATGTTTCGTATCTGTGACTTGTTTATAGGATGACATATTTGAGAACAAACTCTGCTTCATTCACGGAGTTTGTGACATAAATGTTATGTCCGATGTAACACACGTTACGTAACATTTTCGTAACTATTTTGGAACTGTGTTTGCTGGGGTGGTCATCAGCCTGACCCCCTCCGATTTAGTTACCGAATTTTGTTCGGGCATATTTTGGTTCAAAAAGAAAAGGTTATTTTACAGAATACAGAAAATATATTATCAAAATATAGGACAAATTTTTTTTACCAGGATACGATTTTTTTTTCTCTTTTTTCCCTATAGGAAACCATCATTAAAATATTGAATTTTCAACAATTGTAAACAAATTTTTTTTCTTTAATTAAAAAAATATATAAATTATTCTCGGCCCACTCTCAAACTATGATGAAAATACTTGTGTTTAGTTATAGAATTTATGCAAAAAAATTCCGAATTTAAAAACGGGACGTAATTCATTTTTATTCAAAAGTTATGGAAAAAAAGTATAATTTTATGGGGTAAAACAAGTAATCAAAATCTTAAAAAATAAACTCTTTTTTTTTGGACCTAAATATGCCAAAAAAAAAATCGGCAACTAAATCCGAGGGGGTCAGGCCGATGACCAGGTGATTTGACCTGGAATGCCCCGTTACATATATGTACAGTTAAAATTCAAGTAATTAATAAATTAAAAATTCCAAAAATAGACGATTCAATATGTCGCTTAAAATTTCAAAAAAAAATTCAGATGTTCGTGAAAATCAATTTCTTAGCCGTTTTTTACAGTTACAGTACAGCAGAAACAAAATTTCTCAAGAATCGAATATATACGTAGGGTCAGAAAAAAAGACACAATAATTATAAAGTGTCATGGGCTATTGGGGCTTATATTTATATTGTTTGGCGTCTCTAGTCGCTCGATCGGAGTTCCGAATGAGAAAGCGAAAAATTGCTATGCCAGGTAGGAGAATGTATATATCCTTCACAGCAAAAAGTCACATGCGAAAATTACAATTTACCACGCCGTATATATAAATTGTATTATAAGTTGATAAATTTTACTATGCTGACACTTAAGGTTGTTTAGAAGCTATGAAACCTTTGAATGTTAATTGTTCAATAAATAGGTTCTCAATCGTAGTGAAATTTTTACACGACCTTCTGAATACTTCATGTAAGAACATACAAAATTTTCAGAATTCTATCATCATTACTTCAACCTCCTTAAGGGTTAAAATAACGAACAATGAGAAAATTCTGAAAATTTGGTATGTTTTTGTATGAGGTATTCAAGAGGTCGTGTAAAAATTTCCCGGAGATTAGGAAGCTCGTCATTAAGAAATTAACGTTTTTTAAAAACAATGTTTTAAACAAATAAAAAAAATATTTATCAATAAACTTCGTTTTTGTCCGTTGCTTTCAGTATATTGTGGATATTAAAAAATTGAGAGGTCAAAAAAAAACTTATCGCAAAGTTATATCAGTTTCCATAAGACTACATTTCATTTTATTTTGTTTGTTAATCTCAATTACTCGATAACGAGCTTCCAAATCGTCGTGAAATTTTTACACGACCTCTTAAATACTTCATTGAAAAACATACCAAATTTTCAGATTTTTCTCATTAATCGTGATTTGCTTCTAAACAACCTTAAAATTTGCGGCTTTCAAGGTATCTTCAGTTAGTAGTAATTTGATATCGAACATTGTAAATTTTGCATGAAAGTGAACCAAAAATTGTCTTTCTGCGCACGATAATTTCTTGTCCACATAAGACTATTTACAATGTAAACAAAGAAAAAGTTCAATTTGTAAAAATTACTATGTTTTATAGCAATTCTTACAGAAATTATACTACTTTCTATAATAGTATATAGGAATTTCTACAAGAATATTGTAATTTTTACTAAACCAAATGAATCTTTTTTCGCCGTGTGCAGTTCGAAGAAACAATTACTCATATAAATGCTGCATAAACAATTCGGGACCATTCCAAATATCAAATTATTTTCGAGAGATCCTTAATTTTTGTCCAAGTTTCCTTTAGGTCGAAGATCTCATCAAAGCCCGTGTTGTTTTTCACTCTCGCTTTCATTCTCGTGTTTCCTTGCTTATACGCGCGTTGAGAGGACTTAAGGCGCGTATTGGCAACCGATAAGTTTCCGCTTTTTTCGCCACTCTATACGAGCTTTTTGGGTCATCGATACTCATCATTCTCTTATGTACATAGTTACAAGGACATTTTCATTCCTGGTATTAGTCTTCTCAATCCGATCCATTTCGGTATCGCTGCATGATGAATAAATAGCCTTTGACGATTTCGACGCCATTTTCGTGTTCGGTTTCCTGTTTTTTTGCTCTCCCACATTCCCTAATAAATGAGATCCAATTACATGGATACGATCCCGTACGTCCGGCATTAAGGTCAAAAGCTCTTGCGGAAGATTGGAGAAGACATCGAAAGATCTCGCGCTCTTATCCACGCTTATTTCAATTAAGAGAAGGTTTTCGTTCATGCCCACACGGAAATTTATATATTTAAAATATATGCAAAATTGCGTACGAAATATATTCAAAATATAATTACCGTATATAAATGAATGTATTTAAAATATATATTTTATAGATGTGTAATATTTTTAATTGGATAGATTTTGCCGCTTTTCGCGGTTCCATGACGTTTGATCACATGCCAAAATATCACACAACAAAATATCACGACAAAATATCACGCGACAAAATATCACCGTGACAAAATATCACCGTAAAAAAATATCACACGACAAATCATCACCGCGACAATATATTACAATCCCAGTCAGAGAACAATCACAAACGCGGACAAATGGTGCATCAAAAAAACTTCTCCTTTTAAGGATGTATGAGCACTACGCGGTAGTCAATACACATGATCTTATTGAAATTTCGCAGAAAGGGAACAGTAGGTAGTAACATTTAGCAAAATATTAGTGAAAAGTACATAGATGATGTTCAGAGAGCATATAATATCAAATTGATATCGTTTTAAGAATTATTTTGTTCCGAGTAAGTGACTGACTCCGGTGGTGTATCGTATGCTCCCCAGTTTTAACCTCCAAATAAAAGTGAAGAAGGCCGTGTTTAGCTTGATATATCTAATCCGAATATTGGGTGACCCCTGTTTTTCAATATATCATCATAATCTGTGACATTCAATGGATATACTCGATGATTTTCATCTACGGTATCTTATATCCAAACGATCGAACCATAGAAAACAAAGAGTTGCAAATTTTTTGAGTACTGAATATTAAACCTCAACAATATCATATAAAAAAATCAGCGTTTGATCTAATACTAAGCCTAGCGCTTATACATCCTTAATGTAACGGTGAATGGCTCGAGAATAATCATTTCTCTGCCTGAATTCAAAGTCGGAAAATGTGGATTTGTGGGCTGGGTAAGAAGCATCGGGTGTGGTGCGTGCGTCCGTGGGGTGCGTGCCTCCTTGGGGTGCGTGCGTCCATAGACTAGGTGTAAATCCGTACAAAGCTAGTAGCCAAATTCAATTTCTTTTTTTTTTATCAAACCTAAAAAACCGACAGAAACTCTTAAATCGGCAGTTAAAAAGAAAAAAAATAGTACATAGTGTGATATTTTTGTATTCATAATGTTTTGGTCGTTGACTGGGATGGTGATATATTATCGCGGTGATATTTTGTCGTGTAATATTTTGTCATGGTGATATTTTGTCGCGTGATATTTTGTTGTGATATTTTGTCGTGTGATATTTTGGCATGTGATCAAATGTCGTGTTACCCTTTTCGCATATGTACGTATATCTTAAATGTATTTAAAATATATTTTAGATATATGTAAAATGTACGACACATACATACAATATATATATTTTATATATATGGTGCATACATCTGAAATATAGATTAAATGTATGTTGCATGTATTCCAAATATAGTTGAAATGTGGGCTGCATACATCCCGAATATGGGTTGAATATGCGATACCCGTGTTAGAAATTTTCGAAAAATCGGAAATACTCTAGGAGAATCAAATACAAAAGTAAGAGTTCATGAAAAGCCGGCAAGAACTCCTTATATGGCTTCATTTACGCCGGACTTCGGTTAATATTCCGTTCTCACGCCCGCCTTTATAAGCATACTCCTCGCATCCTCCGTATGGGGGTTCAGCGGTTGCCGCTCTGCCACATCTTGCGGCGAGTCTGAAAACTATCGCGACGCTGCCTATACGTTACGAACATGTGGCAGGCGCCCGATCGCTTATTCCCGCGGGATAAACATTATAATGTAAATAATAATAAAAAGTGTGAATAAAATAAACTTAAATAATTAAATAAATATTATGTTAGTTAGTTAGTTATGCTACCATATATGTTGCATATATGGTAGCGTATATTCAGAATATATGTAGAATATATGGGAGATACATGTGAGTCACACCTATCTCTCATATATGTTGCAAATATATCAGCATATGTTAAGAATATATGTAGAATATATGAGAGATATATGTGAATCACACCTATCTCTCATATATGTTGCATATATATCAGTATATATTAAGAATATATGCTAATATATATGCAACATACATGTGTGGATTAAAAATATATGTACATATATTCGAAATATATCCACATATATTTTGCGTATATTAAAAATATATAAATTTCCGTGGGGGTGACGATGAAAAAATCGTTTTTTTTTGTTTTTACATAATTTGCATCCCTAAAGTGTTTAGAACATGTGGGTAAAAGGGTATTTTCATATTTTTACAGTAAATTTTCAAAGATTTTTTATAATGTTAAACTTAAATTCGATTTCCATTTTGAAAAATATTTATTTTATATAAAATAAAAATTCCCAAAGTTCAAGCACTTTTCATGCCTCTCGACGGTAACTGTGACATTTTCTCCAATCGGAAGTATAATCGTTCTTTTTAAGTTATTGCTCTTGTAACCACTAAAACAAACACTTAAGCATTCTAAAAGTGTAAAACTGCGTTGAAAATATTGTTAAAAAGGGCCCCTTTTCGAGTTCCTCGAACAAATCACAGTCTTGAACGGCGACAGCATTGAATTTTACGATTCGCGAAACTGTTTCGAAGAAATTAGCGAATAAGTTTGTAACTTCACGATCCGGAACAGATAAAACCAAACTACTACGCCATCAACAAACAGATCGTAAGAGTATTGCATAATAGATAATATGTTTATAATATATATTATATATTGCATGAGGCATAATAATATGTATGAGTCATTCAATGGAAACTTTTCAAGCCTTTTTTACACGTCAGTAAGTATATGTTTTAGAGAATAACTACAATTTTTTGCAATTTTTTTTAGCTATCAATCTCTCACGTTGTAAAGCTAGATTTTTTTGTTCTGAAAAATCAGCGAATCGTTTAGGAACAGAAATGTGATGGAAATCTCGACCGGGAATATTTTATGCAGATATCCTCGATGACAAAAAAGTGTAAATTGAGTTTGATATAAAACACTTTATAGCTCGTTTTTGAAAAAATGTCGAAACTTTCAAAAAAATGCTTTACATCACTACATATTTTGTAATTTTGCACCTCAGGGACTGAATTTTTTGTGCAGATGCACTCTGTAATGAGGAAACGGTTACACTGAGAGAAAAAATTACTAGAACCAACGAAATAAAGTTTTGAAGGCAAAAAATCATTTTTTTTTCATTATTTGCCAAAACATATTAGATTGTTCCCTTATATATTTCCTTGGTTCATTTTTTTCAGTCAATTCCATAAATTTCTGTTTCAATAAACGAATTTACTTGAATGTAACAATATGTTATCAATTATATGTAATATGTTGTTTGAATCAAGAAGACATTTTATCATTCAAAACATGAATGTCTTTTAATACAGGAAGCACTGAGAAAAAAAATGTGTTCAATCAACAAATTAATTAGTCCAATCAACAGGAAAAATGATTGATTCGATCAAATGCGTGTTTATTAATTATTGCTAAACATTTTATAAAAAATTAGCCCTTGCCAAATAATTTAATATGCATAGTAGTGAGCCCAAAAAGAGATAAATAGAAAAAAAAGCCAAATCTGCGCCAATTCTCCGATCTAATTTCTCTGTCCGACCGAGATTCGAACCCTCGACCCTATCTACCATCATACCTATCCTACCTAACTACCAACACGCTACCTATTACGCTATCGACTACTACTATGCACTTGAAAAAAGTTAGGAGTTATAAAGATTCGTATATAAGAAAACATTTAAAAAACCAGTTTTTTAATTTTTAACAACTTATGTATACTATTAAAGTATACTATAGAAATGATAGTTCTTTGCTTCATTCCAAACAAATATTCTATTGGAATAAAATAATGTGTTATTTATTTTACTATAGCTTCTTTTCAAATAATCACAATCAATTTTATATCTAATAAATATTGAAAATACTACAGAAATATTTTTAGAAGTAAAATAATGATGAATTTATTGCAAAGAAATAATTTTGTTCGAAAAAAAAAATGTTGTATCAAAGTCATTTTTTAGATCCAAATAATCTCATGTTTATGATGCGATCAATGTAATTAATCCAATGAATACAAATTTTATCAAATCTATCATGCATTTAATTGTTACTATTAAATAAGAGTTTAATATAATGGAGTAATAGATTCGTGAAAATATTTTTTTAAATGATGAGTGAATTTCTTGGTTCAACAAATAAATAATCGAATTCATACTTTCATTTAATAAATAAATTCATGTTCTCAAATTCAGTAATTTTTTCTCTCAGTGTAGTATAGAATTTTTGGAGAATTCCCTCATCTGTTAAATGTTGAAAAACATTTAAATTTTTTCTTTTCAGCATGCGCTTAAGTTCCAACAAATTTGTTCGAGATTCCAAGGTTTAATTTTATTAAAGAAAAGCCCAATCGATAAAATTCAGGAAATTAAAAGTTACAAATATCTCTTGTGTTAGAAGAGTTTTTACAATTTTTTTCCATCGTTCACGAAACAGATTGCAAGATGACTTGGCTGGAACTGCAATGTTTGAAATGTTCTACTCTTAGTACATGTATTATATGTTCGCATGTGATAATTTCGCTGCGATATAATCATTTTGGTTATAACTTTAGTTGCCTCCTTTCAGAGAACTCCTTCAGCCGCGACTCAATTATGCGCACGGACCACGAACATAATCAACGTGATTATGCCTTTGGGTAACTCTCAATCTTTAGCAAGAGTACATTCAATTCTACAGTCAATCAGGAGGAAAATTCACCATATTTCCGATATGTCTGGAGTTATGAATATATGATATATATATATATATATATATTAGGGTGGTCCTTATTTAGGTTATGTTGTTTTTTCTTTTGACGATAGTGCTAAATCGGTTTTAAATAAATAAATAAAAATGCATACCAAATTTCAGCTCGATATCTCAATTTTAACCTGGCCCCCACGGCAGTCGAAGTTTTAAAGGGGAAATACGTGTATTTTATACGGTCAATGATTTTTACATTTTTTCAACTTAGTTAATATTGATTTAAAAATTTGAAACTTGGCACGTATATTGCTCATAGTATAAGGTATATTTGTAGTATTTTATCAGATTTTTCATCCTCGATTTTCGACATACCCTCCCGCTAAAAAGTTTGGACACATTTGTCGAATTTCGCACCACACTAAAAGTTTGATTGCGGAGTCAATAATGAAGATAGCTATATTTTCCAAGCGGCGTTTGAAAGAGGACATAACCTTCATTTTGTTTTTTTAGAAATTTCTCTAATATTTTTTTTGAGCCCGGTACGCTCTTTTGAACATGGTCATTGGCCGAGTACGCACTTTTGAACATGGCCATTTGCCATGTTCAAAAGTGCGTACCAGGCTCAAAAAAAATCGTAGAGAAATTTCGAAAAAAACAAAATGATGGTTAATATGTCCTCTTTCAAACGTTGCTTGGAAAATGTAGCTATCTTCATTATTGACTTCGCAATCAAACTTTTAGTGTGGTGCGAAATTCGACAAATGTGTCCAAACTTTTTAGCGGGAGGGTATGACGAAAATCGAAGATGAAAAATCTGACAAAATACTACAAATTTACCTTATACTATGAGCAATATATGTGCCAAGTTTCAAATTTTTTAATCAATATTAACTAAATTGAAAAAATTTTAAAATCATTGACCGTTTAAAATACACGTATTTCCCCTTTAAAACTTTGACTGCCATGGGGGCCAGGTTAAATTGAGATATCGAGCTGAAATTTGGTATGAGTTTCTATTTATCTATTTAAAACCGATTGAGCACTATCCACCGTGGGAGCATATTCACTGCCACTCACGAATTTAATTCCAATCGCTGGAAATTAGACCCAAATAAGCTGCGTGAACGATTTGAATTAGTCAAAAGGATTCCGCAAACCCAACAACTACATTGTTTTATTCCTCAATGCGATGGAGTCATTTTTACAAAAGAATACTCGAGTGCAATAGAGCACACAACACACAACTTTTTTAAGAAAAAAAATGTCCGTAAGCCATAAACAAAATAAAATTGTGAAGGTTTATCTGAAGATTATGTTCCACATTATTTTCTGTCTCCCGAACGACGTCTCTGTTCACAGTGGATTTTTTAAATAAATTATTATGCACAAAAAGGTTTTGATTAGGTGAAAAAAATATTAAAAAAATTTGCACCACACTTTCGCGAGCAGGAGACTGTTCTACGTTGATCATACAATTTTTGTGAATTTTTTCAGATTTTTAAAAATGGTCCTTTTTCGGTTAAAAAAAAATCATAACTCAGAAACGGTTGTTCCAAAAAATCTGCCAAAATTCAGAAAAATTTTTCAGAGCAAGGATAACAACACAAAAAATTACGAAGCAAATAAAAAATGTAGTGGTCTGGAGGCTAGGTGAATTGACGTGGACAGCCCCATATATATGTATATGGAGCATTCCACACCGATTCGACCTGGATCTGACCCTTCACCTTTCCGATTTTGTTCGCGTTTTTTTATGGTTTTGTAGTACCTCTGAAAAGCAGTCAGGGTTTTTTTTCAGTTTTTTTGGAGCGATTTGACTTAATTATAATTTTATAAACAAATTATTTTTAGCCCAAATTTGAAAATCTGAAAAAAATCATGAAAATCCCGTTTTTTATATACGAAAAATTTCAAGCGTTGAGCCAAAGTGGGCAGAGGTTTCCTTTTGGTTATAACAAGCTTTTTCGAAAAAAAAAAAAAAAAAAAAAAAATAGAAAGAAAAACCTGAATTGAGACCCTGAATTGAAACCCTTATCCAAACATTTTTTTGAACTCCTTTAATTCATACAAAAATGTTTGGATCGGCCCACTCAATTCAGGTTCCTCCGTCTATTAAACAATTTTTTTTTCGAAAAAGCTTGTTATAGATAAAAGGAAACCCCTGCCTACTTTGGATCAACTTTTCAAATTTTTCATTTAAAAAACGAGATTTTTGTGATTTTTTTAAGATTTCTAAATTTGGGCTAAAAATAATTTGTTTATAACATTGTAGTCAAGTCAAATCGCGCCAAAAAAATCTGAACAAAATCCTAAGTGCTCTTGAGAGATACTAAAAAACCATGAAAAATTGCGGACAAAATCGAAGAGGTGAAGGGTCGGATCCAGGTCAAATCGGTATATAATGTCTCATATATATCGTGGCTGAGTTTTCGATGAATAACCGGATTTCAAATGTCACTGTCACGGTAGTTACATAAATCGTGAACAATAATTACATCTCTCTCTTTTTCAATGTGCATCGATGTGTCGAATGCTGTTGATGATGATAAGGCACTTGATTCAACGTGCAATGTTATCCGAATTTCTTCTAATTTAATTATAATTAAATGACATAAAAATAGTTGCACTCTGTGCTTACTTAAGGGGTGGGGGTCGAAGAGCCGACTAACCAATATTACGAACAGCCGAAATCCCGAATTTTACGATTACGAGCGTTAGAATAACGAAGCGCCGAAATCCCGATCGCCAGAAAAGAAAAAGTCGAGAGAGCCGCCCCATGCGTAAGAGAGAGAGAGGAGGCGCATCTTTCTCTCTCTTACGTATGGAGCGGCTCTCTCCGCTTTCGCTTTTCTGGCGTTCGGGATTTCGGCGCTTCGTTATTCGAACGCTCGTAATCGTAAAATTCGGGATTTCGGTCGTTCGAAATATTGGTTAGTCGGCTCTTCGACCTCCACCCTTACTTAAGTCAGCATTTCAATCCAAACACCGCGACTTCGTGTTATTTTTGTCGATTGAAAAGTAGAGGTCTGACCTGTTATCTACCGTTTATCGATTTCTTATTTACTCGTGAAAGAAGCTGTGATATAGGCTAATTTTTTGGTAAATTGATCATGATGATTTTTGGTTCTGTATATTTTATTGTATGGTTATTATAATAAATATATACAAAATAGCCTTTTTCTAAAACAAAAAGAAATATGTAGACTAGGGTGGGCCGAAAATCGGCTATTTTTGAAATTCTTTAAGCAATACCATAAATATTGTTCATTATGCTGCAAAAAAAATATGTGTGAAGGGAAAAAATTTAGTGTCAACATCCTATAGGCTCGCCCAAGTTCGTTAAAGTTCAAAGCGTTGAATAAAAAAATGTCTCGGCTTATTTTTATTGTAAATTTAATTCTCTACAAAAAAGGTCTTTATATCTAATCATGTAGGATCGATAGTTTCTAAGATAATTGCTGTTTTAGTGAAAAAATTTGTCATTTTCCTCTATATTCATACTTTTTATGAGTAAAAAAATATTCGATAATCTTTTTATTTTATAGGAAATTTGATTCTCTACAAAAAAAGGTCCCTGTATAAAATCATGTAGGATTGATGGTTTCTAAGATAATTGCAAATTTACTTAAAAATAATCATTTTTCTTTCTATTAATATTTTTCCTATGAAAAAAAATGTTTCTTCCTTTTTTTATTATAATTTCTTTATTCGACTTATTTTACATTTAAATTCGACACCGCAGAGTCAGGCTTCTCAGGAAGTCATGCCTCGAGGGAAGTCATACCCGCAAGATTTCTACATAGAAATCCTCTGCTTTAGACTATTTTCTTGTAAAAATTCTCTTGGAGAATTATTAATAACATATTATTATTAATAATAGTGTATTATTATAATATATAATAATAATTATTAATAATAATTATTATATTGTTATTATTATTGAAATAATTCAATTTTACAATCTATATAGCGATACTACGTACGTACTAGGGCCCTGATAATAGAGCTTGACCATGGGCTTGTCGTGGATTCGACATGGCAGACGTGAGGCGGTTGTAAAGGCCCTCATTTGGCAACCTTCTAAGGCCCTTGTCGAAAAAGCGCGACCGTCCATTCAGGGGCCCTATTGGGCTTCCAGTCAAGGGCCCGAAGTAAGTTAGGGAAAACCGATCGGGGCCTAGTCAGGGCCTCAATCAAATTCACGCACGGGTTATGACATATACTCTTAAGCCACACTGTTTTGAGATATACTCTTAAGTCACACTGTTTTGAGGGGAAAAAGTCACAAACATCGAAAATGAAACTTTGACAAATTGTCAGCTTGGTTAATTAGATCTGAAAGAGATTGCTGTCGATCGCACGAACAATTACCGCTATCTCTATTGCAATAGTATCGACTCGTTTCCATCGGCTCAGCGGAATAACGTTAAAGCAGGTTACAAGATTTCGATTTTTAGTGAGATATATCTGTGCTCATAATTTTTGTTTGTTTCAGGAGGAGGTTATGAACAGCGTTCAGTTTCAGAAAATATTTTTTTCACCCATGCAAGATTTTCGTGCTTTTCACCATATGCGTAGACAGCCGAAAAGTGACTCTTTTCTGACAGCTAAGGGCGAACTCGTCTGTTTTCACTCTTAGCTGTCAAAAAAAGAGCCCCTTTTTGGCTATCCACGCATATACTGAAAAGCACGAAAATCTCCCATGGGGAAAAAAAAGATCGTGTGCAACGCGGGCCAGAGATTCGTCTTTTGTCTTGCGTGGTTGCGGCCCTCGCTTCGCTCGTTGCGGCAAACTTCACGCTCGACAAAAAGACTTATCTCTGGCCCTAGATGCACAAAATACTATTTTATTCGCAGTTTTCTAAACTTCAAGTCTTTTTTTAGACCGTTGCAATATGGGAAGATGCGAAAGTGCGGTGCCCCCCCACAGAACAAAAATAATTACTTAAAAGTTTAAGAAATATACAGGAAACTTAGTTAAGGAACCATGAAAATAATTTTATTCTGAACAAGAACAAAAACCGCATGAGTAATAAAATAGTATACGATCTGTCACGTCAACCTCAATTCAGCTTTAATATTTTGGTTCCGTTTTTGTTTTTGTTGAATTTCACCAACGTTATTCTTTTATTTTATTTCGGCACTAAATTTGCGTGCGCAAAGAAAAATACTAATAACTTGCGTGCGCAAAGTAAACTTTGCGCACTCAAATTATTATTATTATTATTCTTTTCCGCACGCAAAGTTTACTTTGCGCACTCAAATTATAAAATGGGCAAAAAGCTACTTTTCAACCGTAACAGCTGGCGTACAGATACCGCTTTTCCCGCATGAGTAATAAAAAATTTCGTACGATATTTGTGCGAAAAACTTTTTCTCAACTTGTGTGATTGCAACATTCGCCTTCGGCTCATGCTGCAAACTCACACTCGTCAGAAAAAGTTTCATCGCACTAGTATCGTAATATACTATTATTCCACTCCGTGCTCAAACTGGCACTTTGCGCACTCGTACAATAAAATTTCGTACGATACTAGTGCGAGAAACTTTTTTTCAACTCGTGTGATTGCAACATTCGCCTTCGGCTCATGCTGCTAACTCACACTCATCAGAAAAAGTTTCATCGCACTAGTATCGTAATATACTATTTTAAATCTGTTCCGACACCCTGTTCCAAAGCATTGTGATCTAATTTATTCTGATAAAAAAATATAAGAAATTAACGAGGTATTGAAAATCAACTAGATTACAGCGAAAATGAGTATTTTGGGAGAATCATCCTAATACAGAAATTATCGCGACCAGTGCGTACATAACGATGGTTAGTTTTTATTAAAAATTTAATAATAATCGTCCGGCTAGGCTTTCAATAGTATTATATGAATAAAATTGACTGAATGTTTTGTATAATAAGACGTTTACAAATAAGCCACGGACATCGGTCAAACTCTCGTTTTGTCTTCTTGTTTCCACATTGGTTCTTGCCAGCGTCTAAGGTTTCATCACTCATCACTTCTTGGCCGTCTTCCCGCAGTATTTTTTTTCGGAAATTCTGAATACACGCCCACTTACGTAATTTTTTGCTCTAGCTTCATTCATTCCTAGCATGTTGGATAAACACACGCACACGCAGACTCACACGTACGCACACACACACAAATACAACGATAGAGTTTTCTATGCCAACATAATGAAAATAAGATCCTTTATCCTTTCGGACTTGGTTCATTATTATTTATGCGATTGACTACATATTAATGAGCACTCTAAATTTTTTTGGGATTCAATTGAATTAAAAGTTTTATTTAATTTGAACTCGTTAACAAGTTTTTTGTAATTTAACCCTTACTTAACACACTTCTGCAAAGTAACGTACTTGACACAGTGGGGTCGTTTGTACCCCAGCGATAAAAATTCTTATAAATACCAATATACCATTTAATATTTTAACTTGCTAATTTTTTTATAACTTCTTAAGAGGTTGCTTTCCAAAGTTGTACAGAATTTATAGTAAAATATGAAAGTAAAATATGATTAAAAAACTTGAATATCCAAAAAAACTGAAAAATGACAACTTTTACGAAAAATTATAACTTTATTATTGTTCGATAAAGATGGTTAAAAATTTAACTGAGCTTACTTAAAATGTAGCACCACAAGAAATAGTAGTAGTAAAATAATATAACAGGATATTTTTTTTTTAAATTTAGGTATTTAAAATTAAGGAAATTCAGGCTTGGGGTATTTTGTAGCCCAGTGTGTCAAGTAAGGGTTAATAACAATCATTTTTGTTACTTAATACATTTGTGCAAAAAAAATGAAGATCGATAGTTAAAAAATTATGAAAGTTAAAACGTTCACAAGCATTTTTTGAACATTTTAAAATTGGTTCAAGACCAACATCCTTCAGCTATTATTTCCACTTGATTCGTCCATTGAAATTTTTTGAGATTTTTTGAGAGGATGAGGGTTGGATACAGATTACATAAGTTTCAATTACAAAACCCGAAAGTATACCCTTACATAAATATGTGGGTGCGTTCTTTAATGCAGTTTTGTATCGTCTTTCATCGTCGTGTTTCTTTTTACTTCACTACGCCGAAAAAAAGGTTTAGTAATATCAACTACCCAGCTGCGATCACGGAAAATTCGTTTGAATCAATCGTCACATATTTGATTTGATTACCCCGTTGTTGAAATAATAAAACTGGTGTCGTTGTTTCGAATGTGTACTGCATTCACCGCAATTACAACATTGGATCAAAATGATTTCAAACGAGATTGATTCAACAACTTGTTTTCTCATTCAATCGAATATTTAGTCATTTACTGGAAGTAAATAAAATTGTTTCAACAGTATGTTTCGTCTCAACAACAACATCTAGTTTTAAATTGAGCTATTCATCCAGTTAAAAAGAATAGTAAATGCTTTCAAGTCGATCAAATTGTTTGATAAATTTGACTAAATATTTCAATGCGTCCACAACACATTTAGTCGATAGTACGTATAGTAACTACCGCGATCTTGGCACTTCGCCCGAGATCCGTAAGGTGGCGACGATCGACGCGCGCTCTCGCGCCAGCGAGACAGCCACCGAGCACCGATAAGTACCAGTGCATTACCAGCATCGGAGTCCTCGATTAACTTTAAATTGATGGATCATTACCCGCGTTCTGTGGTCGCGCAGTTCGATGGACTAAAGACTACATATTTGAATGAGATCACCATTGCACTTTGGTGGCGCTCGTGCTCTTTATAGGCACAAAGATAAATAAGTTAAATTTTAACTTAACTGTTTAATCTCACGATTAATTAGTTAAGGAAAAGCCCTCGTAGCTTAAACAAATATTGCATATCATCAAATGTTTTGTTAATTCAATTGAAATTTTCTAGCTTTATATTGAATGCATTTTTTTTCCGGTGAACAACATCTGAATTGCATAGAAAATATAAACTGTTCATTCAACTAAACTATTTGGTTATTTAATCGCATATTGAGTGCATTTTACCAAATATAGAATCAAAACAATGTAATTTTCAATTGAACAGATTCTCTACTCTGTCGGGTCAAGGATATATGTATTTATGGGAATGCAATTTTTGTTTCCATTTTGATAAACGTTTTGAGTTAACTGAATTACACATTTCGTTCGCCACTCGTAACGGCCGGGTTTAGTTAATTTAAGCCAAATTTTTTTCACTTTACCAAACCTTTTTCTCGGTGTATGTTTGACAGAGACAGAACGATGAAAAACTGCATTTAAGAACGCACCCTGTATGTCAGGTTTTAGTCACTAAACAGATCACGTATTTTGGCCGGCCAAATGTGATAGTGAGCAATAAGCCGGTGCGTACAAATAGTCGATGTGGGTAAAAAACTGATCGTATGGTATGTTTTCAGCGAAGCAAACAAATACATTGCTCACATCAAAGAAAGCTCATCCTTTATGCGTGTCATTTGTCTCGAGGAGATGTCGGAGAGTTTTCAGCTTGTTCTTTCCAGAATATTGCGTTTCGTTCAATAATAAGTTTTTCCATACGGTTTTTTTCCAACCATTACAAAAAAAAAAACGTTTTTTTGACCCCTGCAAATAGTTTTCGTACTACTTTGATAAATTACATCACGAAAACATCACGAAAACCATTTGCTTCTCATATTGCAAGCTTTCATTCCATTTTTCAATCCTGCCCGCATCAATCTTCGTCCACGCAGCCATTGGGATGAATTTTTTCATACATCAGCTTCGGATTAAAAAGTAATTACGAGCCACCGATTACGATGAACAATTTTGGTTCCAATTTTGAGGCGACGCTGCTGGAAATTTTATTTTTGAAGTCTGCTCTTCTTCCATGTCTTTTAACTTAGGGGTTTGCTTAAGTTTGTGATAGTTAAAAAAAAGATAAATTAACAATATTTTTTATGTAATCTTGTCCAGTTTTAATTTGTAAAAATTCAAACTGGAATTCTGTAAACATTCAAACTTAAATACGTAAAAATTCCAACTTGAATTTGTAAAAATTCGAAGTTGAATTTGTAAAAATTCAAATTCTCACAAAATTTCTGCTGCAAATTGGAATTGAAACTTTAAATTTTCTAAAAAAGGCTCTGCTGCAAATTCAAATAAAATTTCGAAAAAAGGTCATAAGGACCTTTTAACGGCCACGTCGCTTTGACATGATTATGTCGCTGTCACCGTTTCATTTCTGGGGAATTAGGCTCAGAATTGAGAAACTTATTGCCAGTTATTGCCTCGTGTCTTTTATTATTCCTGACTATATATAGATCAAAAGTTTCATCATGAGTGCTTGAAACAATATTGGTGTGTCCTTGCGTTATATCGCACCAGACTAACGTTTTATCCGTGTTTGAAATTGGAGCGAATTTCTCTCGCACGTTTGTCGTTCTATTACATTATCTTCGTCCACTTCATCGATCTCTATTTAATAATGACAACCATAATCATAATAATGACAATATATCGTTCAATGTGTTATTGATTCCCAATTTATTGGTGCTGCAATTTTTCGGCAACGTTCCAACGTTATAACTTTGTCTTATTACATATTATTATCAATTATTACACATTGTTAATCTCTGACAATAAAAAAACACGACACTATAAAGGTTGATATGATGCTGGTTTGGGCTCGCGACAGTAGTCGACATGTATATCATTTATCGATTTGTCAATTTAACTCGTGGGCGATCATGATATTTTCGTCGACAGTCTGATCGACAGACGTATTATACGAATATTGAATTTCTCATTCGGGAGGCGAAAGTTTTTTTCCTATTAAGAGGAGGCTAAATACCGATACTAACACCTCGAAATTGCCATCTAAACTTGCTCTTATACAAATGGCTGGAATTGAATAAAATTTTAACAACATCATCAGAACAATGGCAGGAATGGAGCCTCACCAAAATTTTTTCGAAAAACAAAAAAAAATTTACAGATTCACTTACCACCAAGAAACTGTAATTGAAAAACTTAAATTATTAAACTTTTACTGAATTTCGGGTAAAACCAAGAGTGAGGCTCCATGAAGAACGCCACGACACAAATATCGAGACGTTTTCGACATTATTTTGTCAAAATAACACGCCGTAAGTTTGGATGGCGCATCAAGAGATAAATATCGATAAATTGTAGTTTTATTGACAAACGAAATGACGAAATGTAGTTCACAGACGTGCGAGTGAGGGCAGCACCATGGATTCTGACGAGTAACCTATAATATTTAGGGGGCTCGATTGAGTTCGTTGGCATTAGCTGTAACGCATTTTAGCCCTCAATTGACAATTAATTGTTAATTAATTTATCTCCCTCTTAATTGTCAAAATGTAATTAATTTTCATCCACGGATGTCGGAGAAAGACTGGACAACGATGATACGTCGATAATGTAAGGATTGAATAAAAATGGTATTTAGCCTCCTCCTAAGCAAAGAACATAAGAATTTATGGTAATTGTATACCTCGCGCTTCTAATTCCATGGATTTTTCATGCAAATATCCCAAAATAAAAGTACTGAAGAGGATCATGCAATGTTAACGGCAATTACCGCATACAGAAATAGGGTGGCGATTTTTTTAACCCCGTGTTTTATTTTGTGTCTTGTTCTCAGAGTATGTTCTTTTAACCCTCGCTGGTCGCACCTTAAAACGATTCCAAGTTGGTAACGCTGGGTCAATTTGACTTTTTGGATGGTTCCCAATGAACACCGATATATTGCAGCAATGTAACATAGAAGTTACATGTAATGTTACAATGTTATTCTTGTGATACATAACTGGTATATAACGTGGAAGTAACATGTTATGTACCATTTGTTATATGCAGATTACATAACTGGTATCAAGAGACGCGGCAGCGTCTCGACGCCAAGTATTAAAGAAACTGAGAGAATCTCAGCCGAGATCGCTGCGCACTCTTATATACGCGAATATGCCTCCCGCCGAACCCGATTTGAATTTCAATCCGATATTACTAAAAAATACGACCATCTTTTTAAGATCTACGAGCTCTAGTGATCTAGAAATAATTTCATCTTTCATTTGATACCATTATTATTTTTTTCCGCCCACGCGATACTGAGATATCATCATATTGGGCGAATTAATCTGAATATTTAACATCGAGAAAATTTTCCAACAGTTTGCCGATCACACTTCGATGTAATACGACTTTTATACAGAGACGCGTGTGTGTAGTGGGCAAGTATGCATGTGTGCGAGAACTCGGCGCGCCGCACCTCGCCAACCGTAGTCTCGAGCTTATGCTCAGACTTGCATATATATATTTTATCTTTATATAAAAAAGAGAGGGTGTGTGTGTGTGTGCTAGTGTGTGCGAGTATTTATACGATGTATATTAGGGTGGTCGTTATTTCAGGTCTCAATTAATATTAGGGTGGTCCTTCGAGATTCGATTTCGTTAAATATGTATATGTATACGTATTATATTTTATCTCTATATATAAGAGAGTGTATGTGTATGTATGCGAGTGTGTGCAAGTGTGTGTGCGTATTTATACGATGTATATTAGGGTGGTCGTTATTGCAGGTATCTACTTACATTTGGATGATCATTCGAGATTCGAATTTCCTTTATTATTTATATACATATGTATTTATAAGATGTATATTAGAGTGGTCGTTATTTCAGGTCTCAATTTATATTAGGGTGGTTCTTCGAGATTCGATTTCTTTAAATATTTAGGGGAACATGGGGCAAAACGGGCACGTTCTAAAACGAAAAAATTGTAAAATTCGAAAAATATCTTATTTTTGAAAAAACTTATAGTTTCGAAGACTGAAAGTAAAAATCGATGTACAAATTGTAATTAATGATTATTTTATTTATATTTTACAAAAATCTCATTGTCAACTTCCCGTGCGTGAATTTGATTGAGACCCTTACTAGGCCCCGATCGGTTTTCCCTAACTTACTTCGGGCCCTTGACTGGAAGCCCAATGGGGCCCCTGAATGGACGGTCACGCTTTTTCGACAAGGGGAATCACCTGTCACCAGGTCGAATTTCAGATCATTCAGTTCAATAGTCAAGGAATGGTGGTGTCGCAAGAATTAACATACACTCTGTTTTACTGTAGCGTCGATAAAACAGATCTTTCACATGCTCGTAATGTTGAAAAATACGACGGAAGAAAAAAAAATTAAAAGAAATTGAGAACTCAAAGAAAAAATAATCAATCGTATTATTATTGTAATTTGCAAAACTTCGAGTTATTAAAAAATTATATTTCCAGTATTGTGATTAATTTTTTATTCATCTCGTGGTGTATTTTTATCGATTATCTTACTAATTACAAGAAAAAAAATTATCAAATCGTAATATGAATATTTAAAGGTCGCTCGAAAACATCTAATGCAATGCACTTACAAATATAAAAAAATTATGAGTGACCTTTAAAAATGAATATTTTGAGCTAAAAATTTGAGAAACATTTTTTTTCGTCTATAAAATTCTACCGTAATGAGAAAAAAAAATCGATTTTTGACGATTTTTGAAAATTTTAAAAATCTCGAGTGACCCTTAAAAAAATTTTTTTTGAGCTGATTTTTGGTGAGGGTTCTTAAAACATAAAAAACTAACATTTCAGCACAAGAGACTCGAAAAAAAAAAATAGTCGGTTTTTTGCGCCACCCTAATGTATATATAGATAATGCTATATATAAAGCAATCCACGCCATTTCGCTCGGCCGTGACCCTGACCATTTTTAATTTTTTAATTTTTTTAAAAATAGAATAGTATACTATGCAAGGAGTATTTTGACCAATTCAGACGAATTGAATGCTGCACCTACCTTATCAGACTAGTTTTCTATGCTATCACAAATCATTGCGAAATCGTAATCAGACGGATTGAAGTCCCCGTTACAAATAAATGCATACAATAAATCGTAGGAGTGAAGTTGAATGAATTTTCGAAAAAATTACATAAAATGGAACTCACATTGTATTCAAAATATTATTTATTGAAAAATTTATTAAAAAATGTATGAAAAAATCATTTATCTGAATCGTCGTCGCCGTTTCTACGAGGATAGCTGTTGACGCATGCGTTGTAGTAAAGCAAAGGACAGGAGCATAATAAATAAATGAGCCTACTGGCACAGGAGCGTACCAAGCACCGCGGCGTTTGCCGGGCGACTCCGAAACGTCCTTTTGCTTTTTGCAGTTATAAACAGCACTAATTACGTCTGCTAATCGTGTTTTTGTCATCTCGGGAGCTGTACGAAACTTTAAAAAAAATTAGAACCGGGCTGCTATGTGACAGGTTGGCTCATTTTTTTGACACTTGTTAAAATGCGCCCAGGTTAAACTCTATGTCTGAAAAAACATTTTTTTGTACTTACATAACAATATCTATGTACATTTTCAATAGCAAACGTATCACGATACAACCATCTGCCTTTTTTTCTGCACAGCAGAAATGGCCCCCCACGAAGAGACAGCAGCTTTGATCGTTACTACCTACCTAGTTGGGTTCAAGGTCGTCAGGGCTAGTGACTTTATATGGTTTGGGCCGTATCACGATGACACATGGCTTTGGTCGCCGGCTTTCGTACTATTGGTTATATTCATGTAATATTAATGGGGTGTAACAAAATGATTTGTCGTTATTTATCCTCAAATTAAGGACCCGCTGTAAATTAATAGCCGCAGCGTTGTGGTAATATAATAATAATATTGCAGTAATGTAATTTCAATATTTCAGTTTTACAACTAATATTGAAGTGATATACATGCAATATAACAGATACATTAATGTAACATTAAATTCCAATATTGCAGTTACATAACTGTTATATAACAGTTACGGAACTGCTACCTAACTGTTATATTGCAGTTATATAGCTGTTAGGACTTGTTACATTACTTTGCAAAAGAACTGTTATATACCGGGTATATAACATGTTATATAACGATGTTATATTGCACAGTAGGAAATTGTAACTTACATGTAACGTCTATGTACTATTACACATTACAATTGGTAACATTGCCGTTACCGATTGACTTTAAAAAATATAGGAATTATTTTTGAACATTTCAGTATATGAAACAATTGTTTTTTTTTTTAATATTTACATGGCAAAAAAAACATGAAAAAATGTCTTTCAAAAATCCGGTTTCTTAAAAAATTGTAACTCTTTCAGTTTAGAAGATTTTTTGGAAAAATTTCTACACAATACTCTCAATATATGGTACTTTAAGGAGGTTCCATCGCCATAATCATAATAGTATATACAAAGTAACAGCAAAATCATCAGATACAATTTTTCCAAGATAATTTTTTGAAATTTTGCGTGAATCTTCTTCAGCATCGTATTATAATGTGTAAAAAATTTGAGAAGGTTTCATCGTCTGGTAATCGAGATATTCAGTGTTTAAAATCCTAACTTTAACACAAGGTCTTATGGAAAGTTACGAAAAAAGACGATATTTTACAACAAATAACTCGATTTCTAGACGTTCAAACTTTCTCAAATGTTATCCACAGTTATAGGTATGATTGTTAAGAAGGTTCATACGAATTTTAAATAATTAAACTTGGACTTTATCTAACGCATGAGAATCTCCTTAAGAAAAAAAGAACTTCAAATGCATTTGCTCCAAAAAAAGTACTTATTCCGCTATAGATACTTCAAACCAGATACTTCAAACTTTAACCAGAGGGCCAGGAAAAACCTACGAGGGCCTGGATAGTTAGAGATATTTGAGCTCAAAGTGAGAGCTCGGGTCAATTTGACCTGCGGTGATCAGCGAGAGTTAAACGAGAAAAAAAACTTTTGAGGAAGGATCTAGCGCGACAAATCATACTTAAGAATCGGCTTGAATTTTTCTTACACAAATAAATTTATTTATTTATTGTAAAATTTATATACGTTTATGAAAATTACGAAATATATACTATGATATCACATATTTGATAACGATATTTTTCTACAGCAACTGATCTTTTGTTGCTGTTGGTGTTTGGTTAATTTTAAGAAAAAATCATTCTTAAACTTTTTCGCAACATTCAAAAACCTTACTTGTCAACGATAAACGTTGACATTGAAAAGTATCGTTTGAATTCCGCCCATCATCGTCGGTTCGATGTATAAAAGAATAACGTAACAAAAAGAGTGAAGAAAAATATTTTGAACAAATTTTCATCAAAAGAATAAATTTTGGAGTCGAACTTGATATCACAAAATAGAGGTCAATATGTTGCCACGCTAATGAATAATCACAACCTAATTTACTGTGTCAGTCTGGCAATATTTACGAGTACACAGAACTCCACATCTTTTTGAAACATGTACATATTCGTTTTGACTACTTTCGCGTTGAAAAGAGAGCTCAATCGAACTACAATATGTGTTACTTGCAACACAGCCGAGCTCGAAAATTCTCGTTTCATTCATTGATTCTTCAAAGCGCTTTTTCTAGACTGAATTCGCACAAAAAGTCGCTTCGTGACCGTTGATCCGCAAATGAAACTATTACGAATTCTCGAAAGCTTTGGTCTCTCACGCTGTGGCATTCAAATTTTGTTCTTTCGTGCATACCTGATCACAGTTCAAAAGACCACTGCGCTTTTTGTCTTCCACTATTTCTTCTTTTTCATTACCACGCTCATATTCCCCGACTGAATAACAAATTCCGTTTCCGCTGGTTTGATGATCGCATAAGTTTCGTTGCAACGTGACTCGTGAATTTCAGCGAGAGAAAAAAAAACGAGACTAATAAAGCGAGAAGGCAAAATGATTCCGGCAAAAAGCCAGCCTAAAGCCGAAAACTTTGTAAGAAAAGTCGAAAGAAAAAAAAATATATTCAACGGCTTGTTCTAACAGTTGCGAACGATTCCCATGATAATATATCACTTGTCAAGCTCCCATAGAAACGTCTCTCGTCCTCAACTCCTTTTTTTGCACCCTGCCTCGAAATTTCCCTCTTCTTTCTATTCTATTTCTGCGGGAGATAAAATAAAAAGAAAGCGCTAAAAAATTTCGCCAAGCATCAGTGAAAATTTATCGTTCTTTGGGACAAGTGTAAACCCAGTCGAATCTCGACGAGATTTAAGGAGGGCCTTGAGAAAATCCACACAAATTAATACAACCAGGGCGAACAACGATAAGCGTCCTCGTGCTCTGTTACGAGATTTTTGCAATGGCAATACATTCACATTTATTGAGAATCAAGGTCCACGGTCGATAAATTAATTAACGAGAGAATCGAAATTAAACTTTTAAATGGTATGAGAAAATTCCGTTGATTACAAGAAATTCGCGAAACTGTAGCCCGCTTTTTCCAGGTTGAAAGGCCACTCGATATTTTCGCTCTTTTCCAAAGACAGTGTTTCGCGAACCGTCTTTTTTTTGCCTCGAAAAATTTACGGATGCTTTCTCCTTACCCAGCCAAAAATTTGATCTGTCTGAAATTTCCATGATACAATAAAATCTGAAAATATTTAGCAACATTTGGCATGCCATAAACAACCATTATCAATAATAATATTGCCCAAAAGTTATTACCAAATTGTTTAAATAAACAATTATTCAACAATTTTCCTGTAAGTTTTTTTTTCTTAAACGAATCGAATGCACTAATTTTTCTGAAAGCAAATGAATTTTTTTAGAATTTTCCCTCTATTTTGAAATTCCCGTTTCGAAATTTTTAGAATGGCTCTATTTATGCATTTTTTGGCCTAGTGTCTTTGAAACTTTTCAAAGGTGACGATAAACCTGTGTGCAAAAACATGTACAAAATTGGCAATTTTTTGTTTGTATTTCAGAATGTTTTTTATTATATTTCAAAATAGAGAGAAAATTCTGGAAAATTCGTGTACATTCAGAAAAATTAACGCATTTGATTTGAGTGGAATCCGATCCTACACAATTTTGATCCTTTACACAAGGTGATCTCACACAAGAAATGCTACACAAAATACCCTACACAAATTTTTGATCAGCATTTATTATCTTACACAAAATTAATGACCTCCCATGACATCCTACACAATTATTAAAACCAAAATTATAATCTTACACATATTTTCCTACACAAAATATTCTACACAATTATAAAAACACAGCAGTCGCGTCCTACACATATTTTTCTACACAATTAAATCAGATAACATAGATTGTTGTCCTACACAAAATATCCTACACAAAGATTAAAACACAGCAGTCGCGTCCTACACATATTTTTGAAGGGGGAAATAGCCGATGGAACGGATCTAGGAAAAAATAGTACAGGAAAAATCACCTGTGGAAATAATAGTACAGAAAAAATATCCGCGGAAAAAATACCCGATGGAAAAAATATATATATTTTTTTTATCAAACCGAAAGAAACGACGGAAACTCTGCAACGGGGATATCTATTCTAGTAGCCAAATTCAATTTCTTTTTTTTTCAAAACCAAAAAAGCGACAGAAACTCTGCAACGGGGATATCTATTCTAGTAGTCAAATTCAATTCTTTTTTTTTTATCGAACCCGAAAAAACGACAGAAAGTCTACAACGGGAATATCTATTCTAAAAGCTAAATTCCTTTGTTCCTTAAAAAAATGATTAATCCTTGAAAAAAAAAGTAGGCCCGAAAATATGTGTAGGACGCGGAATGCTGTGTTTTTTTAATTGTGTGGAATATTTTGTGTAGGAAAACAGCTTATGTTATAAAACTTAATTGTGTAGGAAAATATATGTATAGGACGCGACTGATGTGTTTTTATAATTGTGTAGGAAAATATGCGTAGGATTATAATTTTGGTTTTAATAATTGTGTAGGATGTCATGGGTGGTCATTAATTTTGTGTGGGATAATAAATGCTGGTCAAAACTTTGTGTAGGATAATTAATGCTGGTCAAAACTTTTTGTAGGATATTTTGTGTAGCATTTCATGTGTAGGATCACCTTTATGTAGGAGCAAAATTGTGTAGGAAAATATGGGTAGTACGCGACTGCTGTGTTTTTCGAATTGTGTAGGAAAATATGTGTAGGATATCATGGGAGGTCATTGATTTTTTGTAGGATAATAAATGCTGGTCAAAAATGTGTGTAGGATATTTTGTGTAGGATTTCCTTGTCTAGCATCGGACCCCCCCTCCCCCCATTTGATTTGTTTAAGAAAGAAAAGAACTTATGGAAAAATTGTTGAATAATTATTTGCTTAAACAATTTATGAAAAACTTTTGGGCAAGATTATTATTGATAATTGTTTTTTATGGCATGCCAAATGTTACCGAATTTTTTAAGATTTTCATTGGATCACTAAGTACGGAAATTCCAATCAGATAAAATTTTTGGCTAGGACCGTAGGCGCAAAGCATCCTTAATATAAGATCGACTTTTCGACGTGTTAACTTTGTGACAAATGTGTGGGTCGTTGCGATATTCTCGCGATTCAGTATAATTTAAGCACGACAATCGTTCGTCGCTATTTTTCCTCCATTGATTTTCTCCGAGATTCAAGTTTTGATATTCTGGGAAATGTACGATAAGATATTTTTAACTCTCGGAATCCCACATTGGCTTGCTAATGAATGACAAGGAATGCGTCGTTCTTGACAAGGTTTTCCGGTCAGTCTTTGCTATTTTCACGTGCGCCTCTTTTAAAAAGAATTATTTTGAGACGAGTGATGAATCATGCAAAAAACTTGGATGAGTTGTATTTTAGATGGAGACTTGGGAAATTTTTGGAATGTCGGAATACGACGAATTCCCACGGTGGATGCTAAACTAACGTGAAACCTGTTCAACTGGTCTAGCAGGTCATCTTTATTTCTTTATTTTGAAAAGTAAAAAAAGGACGCCAAGTATTAAAAATCTTAAAAATCAAAATTCAAAAAATTTCAAAAGTTTCAAATTCCAAAATCCGAATGTCCGAAAAATTAAAAATTTGAAATTGCAAAAAACAAAACAAGTGGCACAAGCCAAGCCAAAAACTTGGTGTGCGTAAGTTATTAATGACCAAATCATACCAAAAAACTTGACATGCAGGGCAGAAAAATAAGCCTGGGAGGTGCTGCGGGATTTCCACGAGACAAGATAGAAAATTATTATACCCAATCATCTTGTGAAAACACAGATTATTAGCACGATTATATTTCACTGTCGAATAGTTTGCTCATGGGTTTCTGACGCATTATGTGTAATGATCATTATGAGATTTTCGAATGTAACCGTAATCGTCAAGGTCAAAATTAAAGTCACCATTGAATTACACGTAATTTCACGTAATTAGCTGAGGAAATATTGAGCCGTCCCATTACTCTTGTGACATCCTATATACAGGGTGTCCTAGGAATGAAGGGCAATACCATGAAGATAGATTCGTGACGCAATATCGAGTAGAAAAGTCCTTTGCCATTTTTTGATATTTTGAACCCCTGAATTGTTCTTGATTAATTAAATTAATAACAATTCAGGAGTTAAAAATATAAAAGAAAGGCAAAGGACTTTTCTACTCAATATTACGTTAATAATTAATTAGATTAATTATAATTCAAGGGTTGAAAATATAAAAAAAATGGCATAGGACTTTTTTACTTCATATTACATTATTAATTAATTAAAATAATAACAATTTCAGGGGTTGGAAATATCAAAAAATGGCAAACGACTTTTCTACTCGATATTACGTCACGAATCTACCCTCACGGTATTACCCTTCATTCCTCACATCCCGTAGATTTTATGAAAAGTTATTTCGTTCTTGAAATAAAATTTCTTATCATCCAGATCACGATACTAGAAGCAATATCCATAACCATCCAATTTTCATTTTTCGAATATAATATTTATCACCATCGCAATTGGTGAATAAAATTACGTGATAACGGTAAGGGAAGGAAAGGGTTCACCAAAACCTCATGGATGATCACGGTTTACGAAAGAGAAGAGGAGTCTAAAATTTCCCGTAGTAAAAAACTCCATTGAATCGCCAATGGCAACCAATGGTCCTCATACGACTCCATTGGACAATGAATGGGGACCCATTAAGATTTCCGCATTTTTCAATGGCGTATAGGAACGACCATTGATCAGTGAATGGATATCCATTGAAAAGTCACCATTGCCCAATGACGTCCATTGAACAACAAATGCGGATGAACCGAATGATCACCATTACTCAATGATGCCCATTGGAAAGCAAAGGCTGGTGGATCGAGCGATCAGCATTGCCCAATGGTGTCCATTGGAAGGCAAATGCTGATGAACGAAATGATCAGCTTTACCCAATGAGGTCCATTGGGAAGTAAATGCGGATGAACTGAATGATCAGCACTACCCAAAGATGTCCATTGGAAACCGCGTCGCGTTAGTTCCGAGACTTGGCGCGAGATGTCGCAGGACGGCAACCCGCTGAACTCCCATACAGATTATGCGAAGAGTATGCTTATCTAGACGAGTTTGAGCACGGAATATTAGCGGAAGTCGGTGTCCAAAAAATCTATGCAAGGAGTTCTTGCCGACTGATGCCCATGGGATAATCCCTATTCCGTTTGAAATGGGGAAGTCAATCCTCATTGGAAAATCCCTATTCGATTTCAAATGGGGAATTCAATGGCGAAAATGTCCTTGGGCAATTCGGCATTAATCTCCATTGGTTATTTTGGCAATGGGGAATGAATGGCGATTTTTCAATGGTGACGAATGGAGTTTTTTACTATATGAAAGAATCTCCATTGATTATCGCCATTCATTCCCCATTGCCTACAAAAACCAATGGAGATGAATGCCGAATTGCCTATGGGGATTTTCTTCATTGAATCCCCATAGGATAATCCCCATTCCGTTTCAAATGGGGAAGTCAATCCTCATTGGAAAATCCTTATTCGATTTCAAATGGGGAATTCAATGGCGAAAATCCCCTTAGGCAATTCGGCATTCATCTCCGTTGGTTATTTTGGCAATGGGGAATGAACGGGGATTTTTCAATGGCGACGAATGGAGTTTTGTACTACGGGTTATTAGAAATGCATCACGTAATTAATGGATGACCCCTAAAGGAAGAAAAATAAGAGAAAATTCGTTATAAAAATGAAATATCGTTACATATGTGATACCGATAAAAATGTATGTTAAAAGAAGTAACAACGATATTGATGTTTATTGCAACAATTATGTGCAGTGATGATGTACTTGAAGTTCCGAACGTTCGGTTGAACGAAAAATCCGAAATGTATTTATTTAACGAAAAATTCGAAAAGCTTACGAATAGTTGCTAAATAATAATTGAAAAAATGTAAAGCTACTTCAAGAATTATTTCAAAATTATTAAGAAAGTCCTAAACGTGTTCTCCAAAAAAATAAGTTCGTCAACTTTTCGTTCAGATGAACGTTCGGAACTTCAAGTCCATCAGTGATGCTAGTATTATTCATCAAGTTCGGACATGAAAAAGGCCTATTAAAGATTCTAAACCATTCCAGAAATAATGATAATATTATTTTCCCTTCATTTAAATATATATAAATACATATGGGGCATTCCATATCAATTCGACCTCGGTCTGAACCTTGACCGCTCAAATCTGGTTCCCGATTTTTCCTATCATTACTCTCACTCTATGAAGCAATTACAATTTTTTTCAAAATAAATTTGAGCGCGTCATGAATTTTTGAATTTTTTTTTTGAACACCTCGATGGCCGTAATCGAAAAGTCTCAAAAAATTCCCAAAAATAGTGTCAGATATAAAAAATGTTGGTGTAAAATTCATAATATCTGGGCTTTTGGTTCAACCCGTTTTTTAGCTTTTTGAGCAAAAAAAATGAAAAAAAATAAAAAGCAGAGGTCAATTTACTGTAGACTGTTGGTCGAAATTTTGTGTGCATAATACGAATTATGCACAATACGTATTATGCATACAAAATTTCGACCAACAGTCTACAGTATTTGTGGGAATTTTTTCAGATTTTTCGATTACGGCCATCGAGGTGTTCAAAAAAAAAATTCAAAAATTCATGACGCGCTCAAATTTATTTTGAAAAATCTGGAAAAATTGTAATTGCTTGATAGAGTGAGAGTAATGATAGGAAAAATCGGGAACCAGATTTGAGGGGTCGAGGGTCAGACCCAGGTCGAATTGGTATGGAATGCCCCATATACCCCCGCTCAAAAGTTTGGATACACCTGTCGATATTTCTTGCCGCACTAGAAGTTGCATAACTCTGTCAAAAAATAAGATAATCGAATTTTTTAACAAGCGTTTTGATGGGAAGGAATTCAGCTTTTTTCCCCTATTTTTAATTTTTCTAGTGATTTTCTTTCGATCCGGTATGCATTTTTTAACGTGACCGTTTTTTGACATTTTTTCGACCATCGCAAATCGGGCGCATAACTTAAGGACATTTTATTTTGTCTTTTTTATCTACAGTACGTTTGAAAGGGTTAGCAGACGCTCCATTTTCATTCATTAAAAATTTTCGTATGATTTTTTCTCGCAAAGTTATTTCACTTTTGGCTAAAAAAGACAATTTTTGAAAGATGCAACGTAACTCAAAGACTATAGAGTTAAAGAGAAAATGTCAGGTATGAAAAAGTAGCATAGGCATACACGAAATCGCCTGGAATTATTTCAGAATTTTCCTATGAAATTTTTTTTTTTTACTATTTTCGCGCCAGCAAAAAATTTCGTCTTTTTGAAATTTCCGTACTTCGTGATAAAATAAAAATCGGAAAAATTTAAGCGATATTTGGCATGCTATAAGCAATAATTATCAATAATAATATTGCCCAAAAGTCATTAACAATTTGTTTAAACATTCTTAACTCCTACAAATTGTTCAAAAAATGTATGTTATGGATTTTTATTAACTATGAAAATATTCTTAATATCTAAAACGAAAAACGTGGGGCACATAAAATAGAAAATTGATGCATGTCTAGTTCCCTCAAGTCAGTAACCATTTTATCATTGCACTGCAATAATATGAACTGTTGTCTAAGTTGTCTCAATGACAACTACTTACTACATTATTTACAATTATCTATTGAATGGCCACAACGTTTCTTGGTTTCAATCTTACGAATTATCTTAAAATCTTAAAAATCTACAATCACAAACTTTCAGGGTAATCTATATGGAGTTAGGAACCAATATTTGGCTGGGAGATTATTTTATACTTTTTAGTCCATTTTGAAAATGTGGTATATTAAAAGTTTTATTTTTATTTGAATATTTATTTCATGACAATTACTATGCCGATACGATGAATAATTTGCTCAAGAATAGCTATGAAATGTTGGATGAACTCTCATATGTACTATCTAAAATGGCGATCGCTCGATTCTTCCGAAATTTTAGTACAAAGTATTTTTTTTTATCTATGTAAGTACAAAATTTAGTTGACCTTTGATGATGAAAAAACAGATAAGAGAGCGAGCTAATAAAAACGTCGGAATAAAATAAATAAATAAACAAAAAACTATAAAACGGTTGTAATAAGATCACATCCAATTTTGAGCTGCGTTTGAAAAGGCAAGTCTCTAACTCACCAGGAAATTTAGAATTGATTGTAAAAGTCAACCTGAACGCACAGAAAAGAAAGCGAGTTAATAAAAACCTTGTAAAACAATAATGTGAATTACAAGAGAGCAATGGAATAAAAATGAAAATTTCATCGAATAGGTGAAGAAAATTTTAATTGGAGATTTTTTCTGTGACTACATTCTTGGAGATCTATACACCCAAAAATATTTTGAAGTAATTTAGAGAAAATCTGGTCAGGGAAAATTTCTGAGTTAACGAAAAAATATGTAATACTGAGTAACTTCCCATATAACAGAAACACGATTCTTTCTCATTTTTGTTCATCGTCACATCGATATTTGGAATATTTATCACTAGTTTATCCACTTCGAGCGTTTAATTGCTATGATACAAATATTGACAAATATTTCGACGAATTAAGAATAATTAATAGTCAATATGCGCGTGCCCAGCAAACACAGTTTCAGAATATGTAGTTACGAAAATGTTCTGTAACAGACGTTATATTGGATGTAACATTTATGTTGCAAGCACCGTAAATGAAGCAGTGCTTGTTCAGAAATTTGTCGTCCCTTTCGAACGTTATCGTTACGGAAAATTAACGAATAATATTTATGGAAAATACTCAACACATAGATGTAACTGTTATGTAACAAACTCAGCACAAAGATGTAACACACTCAGCTCATATAGATGTAACACACTCAGCACATTGACGTAACAAACTCATCTCATAGCCACAAAGGTCAACATAACCTCAAAATTTTTAAAACACATTTTTCTTGAAGATAGCTTGATAGAATAAAAACAGAAGAGTGGAACGACCTCCGTAATTAACTTGTACAGGTGGCCTCACTGTTCTTTTTTCATTCCATTAAGTCGTTTTCGAGAAATATGTGTCAAAAGTTTTAGCTCTATCTCTCTCGATCTCACGAGAGCGGAAAGGCGCGGGGAAAAGCTCATTGATGTAACTGTTACGTAACGAAACATTTAATTTTGATTTTATTTGCAATATATATTTCTTTATAATTCCAATAAAATAATTTATTTCTCCTCAACTTTGCGCGGATTTGAGAACGTTCATTTGCCGATTGTGGGGAATTGAGACCTGCCTGAATACTGAACCTTTCTAACGATCTAACGCTGACATGCTACCTACTACGCTATCATCTTCTTAGCCCGTGATATTTATATTACATTTGGGGTACATGGGGTACATGGGTCATGAAAATTCATTTTTACATATTGAACAAATTCTTTATAGCAGATTTAAAGTTGATAAATTATTGATGAATGATCAATATTAAGGGGCCAGCCCACACCTACGGCAACGATGCGATGGGGGGGGGGGGTGTTCTGCCAAAATAGCATCGAAAATCAAAGTAGAAATTTATTCCAGCAGGTTTAGAGTCGAGTTCATGAAACTCGTCGCTCAAAGACAGTTTTTACTGGGGTGTTTTTCTGTCACGACAAATACCCATGTAATTACGCTCACATTATTACACTCATATATCGTTTACGTTTCTTAATCGATATAACCTCAAAATGATTCAAGACATTTCTGGTAGTATATGTATATATGTACGTATTACGGATATGTTACAAGAAATTTCTTGTAACATTTATGTAACACATAAAACGTATTTGCTACGTAGCCTATACTACGAAGATTATAATATCACCAATGTTCCGTTACGAATTTGTTACAAAAAATGTCTTGTAACATTTATGTAACACATTATACGTATTTGCTACGTCGCCCATACTACGAGATTATAATATCACCAATGTTCTATAATTGTTATAGCAATGTTCTATAATTATTACGGATTTGTTACAAGAAATGTCTTATAACATTTATGTAACACATCATACGTATTTGCTATGTAGCCTATACTACGAGATTATAATGTCATCAATGTTCTATAATTGTTACGGATTTGTTACAAGAAATGTCTCGTAACATTTATGTAACACATTATACGTATATGCTACATAGTCCATACTACGAGATTATAATATCACCAATGTTCTATAATTGTTACGGATTTGTTACAAGAAATGTCTTATAACATTTATGTAACACATCATACGTATTTGCTACGTAGCCCATACTACGAGATTATAATATCACCAATGTTCTATAATTGTTACAGTATCGACTCGTAACAATTTTACAGGTTTACAGTATACGTAAATATCTCATGACAGTGACGAGATCTTGACGTATCAATATTACATATTCGTGATGTTTCGAATTTGTGATGACCATTATATGACGTATATATTACATTTCAATTATACGTAAGTGTTTCGTAAATTATTCAAGTGTGTTTGCTGAGTGGTAGGCGTATAATCATTCATGATTAATTCTTGTCTAATGGAAAATTTTCGTACTTCGTAATACAATAAAAATATGAAAATTTGTTGCAATATTTGGCATGCTATAAGCAACAATTATCAATAATAATATTGTCTAAAAGTTATTAATAAATTCTTTAAACAAATAATTATTCAACCATTTTTCCATAAGTCCTTTTTTTCTTAAACAAATCGAATGCGTAATTTTTTCTGAACGCATATGAATTTTTCCAGACTTTTCTCTGTATTTTGAAATATTATAAAAAATTCTGACATACCAACAAAAAATTGCCAAGTTTGTGTATGTTTTTGCACACAGGTTTATCGTCAGTTTCAAAGACACTGGGTCAAAAAATACATAAATACCAGCCATTCTAAACATTTTAAAACGGAAATATCAAAATAAAGAGAAAATGCTGAAAAATTAACACATTCGATTTGCTTAAGAAAAAAAGGTCTTACCCACACAGCAAAATTGATCCCGGGAACATGCCGAGATAGTCCCATTCGTGTCCTACCAAGATAGTACGTCTTATGAACGTCTATGGGAGGAACCAGTGAGATATTGTTCTACCCGGGATTAATATTAGATGTCTTGAGGATATCCTGTCACAACCGTAATTAGACGATCCCAACGCACTCTCTTATAGACGTCTGTGGGAGGTAGTGGTAGGACATTGTTCCACCCGAGATTAATATAGGATGTCTTGAGGATATCCTGCCATCACCGTGTGTGGACGATCGGACCGCACTCACTTGTAGATGTCTGTGGGAGGTGCTAGTAAGACATCGGTCTACTCGAGATTAATATAGGATGTCTTGAGGATATCCTGTCGCAACCGTGTTTAGACGATCCCAGTGCACTGTACCGGTAGGACATTGTTCTACCCGAGATTAATATGGGATGTCTTGTGGATATCCTGCCGTTACCGTGTGTAGACGATCGTACCGCACTGTCTTGTAGATGTCTATGGGAGGTACTAGTAGGACATTGGTCTACTCGAGATTAATATAGGATGTCTTGAGGATATCCTGTTGCAACCGTATTTAGACGATCCCAGCGCACTCTATTAGAGATGTCTCTGAGAGGTACCGGTAGGATTCCGTTTTAACCGAGATTAATATAGGAGATCTTGAGGATATCCTGTCGCAACCGTAATTGGACGATCCCAACGCACTCTATTATAGACGTCTGTGGGAGGTACTGGTAGGACATTGTTCTACCCGAGATTAATATAGGATGTCTCTAGGATATCCTGCCGTGACCGCGTGTGAACGATCGTACCGCACTATCTTGTAGATGTCTGTGGGAGCTGGAGGTACTAGTAGGACATTGGTCTACTGGAGATTAATATAGGATGTCTTGAGGATATCCTATCGTAACCGTGTTTTGACGATCTCAGCGTATTCTCTTAGAGATGTCTCTGGGAGGTACCGGTAAGACATTGTTCTACGCGAGATTAATATAGGATGTCTTGAGGATATCCTGTCGTAACCATGTTTTGACGATCCCAGCGCACTCTCATAGAGATCTCTCTGGGAAGTGCCGGTAAGACATTGTTCTACGCGAGATTAATATGGGATGTCTTGAGGATATCCTGCCGTAATCATGTGTTGACGATCTCAGCGGACTCTCTTAGAGATGTCTATAGGAGGTCAGCCATTCCACGGCGTTAGTTTCAAAGTCGCAGCGAGATGGCAAAGGCTCTCACATACGGATCATGCAAATAGAATGCTTATATAGCCGAGCGTGAACACGGACATTTGACACCGAAAGGAGTCAGACCTCATAAGAGGCCATATTACAAGGAGTACTTGCTGTCTCCCTCTGTACTGTACCCATTTTATTGAAATTTAATTAATTAATTGAAATTAATTAATCCCGTAGTAAAAAACTCCATTCGTCGCCATTGAAAAATCCCCATTCATTCCCCATTGCCAAAATAACCAATGGAGATGAATGCCGAATTGCCTAAGGGGATTTTCGCCATTGAATTCCCCATTTGAAACGGAATGGGGATTATCTAATGGGGATTCAATGGAGACAATCCCCTTAGGCAATTCGGCATTCATCCCCATTGGTTATTTTGGCAATGGGGAATGAATGGGGATTTTTCAAGGGCGATGAATGGAGTTTTTACTATACGAAAGAATCTCCATTGCTGTTCGCCACTCATTCCCCATTGCCCACAAAACCAATGGATATGAATGCCGAATTTTCTAAGGACATTTTCGCCATTAAATTCCCCATTTGAAACGGAATGGGGATTATCCCATGGGGATTCAATGGAGACAATCTCCCTAGTGAATTCGCCATATTCACCTCTATTGGTTTTTGTGGGCAATGGGGAATAAATGGGATCATCAATGGAGATTCTTTCATATGATTGCTATATATACATGGAATTACGCATTAAATAATCAAGTAAGCTAATATTAGCATAACGACCAATAATTATATCATATATCATATATAGCAATCATATAGCAATCATGTATATATATATGTATATATATATATATATATATATATATATATTACATTTAATAGAAATTATTGAAGCTCAGAATTGAGAAAATAGATTGTAAGTGTATTCAGATGACGATTGATAATGAAAGTATATACGTTTCTCCTCTCACAAATCGAGTTGAGAGGGACTGATAAAATTATGTGTATATGGTAAAAATAAATGGTTTTAAAAATCATTTATCCCAAACGTACGCGCACTTGATGAGCAGTATATAATATATTTTTTTTAAATATATTATATTATATTTTATTTTAAACTATTATATTATATTTTAAACTGATTGACCATCGATATAATCATCAGCATTTATTACAATTGAAGAAAATATTTGGTTCATATATGAGAATCAGCGACATCTACTCTTACTTAATTTTATTAATTCACCGCCGTTTGAGAAATATCGCATTCGGAAAAATTCTCATCGATCGATGGGTTCAATTGTTCTGCATTGAACCTCGAATATGGATTGCAACATCGTTAACGAATGCTGCTCATCATTCGATCAGTCGTCAATGAAGTGACATTATTGATAAATGTTGATCATTGTATAATTCGTAGTTACTTATTATTCAATGGGTATCCTTGGTAAATGCTGATCATTTCATCGTTAGCCGCATTTGGGTTCCAATGAACATCTGTGGGAAATGCTGATCTTTCAGTTCATCCGCATTGACTTTTCAATGGACATCATTGGGTAAAGCGGATCATTTCGTTCATCAGCATTTACCTTCCCATGGACACCATTGGGCAATGCTGATCGCTCGATACATCCGCATTGGCTTTCCAATGAGCATCATTGAGTAATGATGATCATTCGATTCATCCGCATTGGCTTTCCAATGAGCATCATTGAGTAATGATGATCATTCGATTCATCCGCATTTGATGTTCAATGGATACCCATTCACTGATCAATGGTCAGCCCTGTACGCCATTGACAAATGCGGAAATCTCAATGGGTCCCCATTCATTGTCCAATGGAGTCGTATGAGGACCATTGGTTGCCATTGGCGATTCAATGGAGTTTTTTACTACGGGATATCAAATCGAAATAAAAATAATTATCCACTGCTGTGTTGGCAGTCCAAGAGACGTCCCGAAGACATCCCAAAGACATCCCGGGACGGCAGTGGGACCATCCTATTGCGGTAATCACTGCGGACATTTCAGAGCCCATGGGAATCCCATGGGACCATCCCATTACCATCACGGGACAATTGACGTGATGTCCGAAAGACGTACTTGAGACGTATTTTTGTTGTGTGGGTACTGAAAAATTGTTGAATAATTATTTGTTTAAGCAATTTATTAATAACTTTTGGGCAATATTATTATTGATAATTATTAACAATAATAACAATAAACAACATTAATAATTGTTGTTTATGGCAAGCCAAATGTTGCTGGTTTTTAGGGTTCCGTACCTCAAAAGGAAAAAACGGAACCCTTACTTGATCACTTTGTTGTCCGTCCGTCTGTCCGTCCGTCCGCCCATCCGTCTGTCTGTCACAGCCCTTTATCTTGGGAACGCGTGGAGGTATCGAGTTGAAATTAAAACCATATACTCAGGTCTACATTCCCTTGAAGCTGTGAAAAAATCAAACTTCTAAGTTAACGTAAAAAAAAGATACGGCCGTTTATGCTGCAAAAAACGTATATTTCGACACTCAAGGGAATCAAAATTTATAGGTTATTTTCCGTTGACTTAGAACTATGAAATTTGGCAAGTAATACTGTCTTATACTACAAGTATAGGGAAAAATCTGAAAACTAGAAATTTCCAATGAAATCATAAAAAATATAGTCTTTATTTAACGTACGTAATCAATCATTTATACGGAACCCTCGGTGGGCGAGTCCGACTCGCACTTGTCCGGTTTTTTTCAGATATTTATCGTATCATGAAGTACGGAAATTTCAATCAAATACATTTTTTGGCGGGGACTGTATAGGCAATACATCACCCTTAAAAATGTTCATCCCCTTAAATGTGGTCCTTCCGCGAATCGAAAATTATTGATATTTCTTTTCCAACCTCGTATGGGGTCCCTAAGCGTATAACGCCAATAAAAATTTGGCCTCCGCTCATCGCTCCAAGATAGATTTTTTTTGAAATGTTCACTCCCTTCAAAGGGGTCTCCCTTCCGGGAATCGAAAATTATTGATTTTTTTTTCCGACCTCGTACGAGGTCCATGAGCGTATAACGTCAATAAAAAAGTTGGCCTTCGGTCGCCGCTCCGAGATAGATTTTTTTTGAAATTTTCACCCCCTTAAATGGGGTCTTTCCGGGAATCCAAAATTATTGATATTTTTTTTCCAACCTCCGACAAGGTCCCTGAGCGTATAACGCCAATAAAAAAGTCGGCCTTCGCTCATCGCTCCGAGATAGATTTTATTTGAAATGTTCAGCCCCTCAAATGGGGTCTTTCCAGGAATCGAAAATTATTGACATTTTTTTTCCAACCAAGTGATTACAAGTGATTACAAGGTCTCTGAGCGTATAACGCCAATAAAAAAGTTGGCCTTCGCTCATCGCACCCGAGATAGATTTTTTTTTTTTATTTTCACCTCTTTAAATGGGGTCCTTCCGGGAATCGAAAAGTATTGATAAGAATAACATTGGTGAAATTAACAAAAAAAAAAAACGCACCCGAAATATTAAAACTGAATTGAAGTTGACGTGACAGATCGTATATTATTTTATTACTCATGCGGTTCTTGTTCTTGTTCAAAATAAAATTATTTTCATTGTTCCTTAACTGAGTTTCCTGTATATTTCTTACCTTTTTAGTTATTATTTTTTGTCTGTAAAAAAAAATAGTATGTGCAACTCGTCCGGCGTTGTCGATTGCCGCACTAGTTGCACAATATACTATTTCCAACCTTGTACAAGGTCCCTGAGCTCATAACGTAAATAAAAAAGTTAGCCTTCGCTCATCGCTCCAAGATAGAATTTTTTGAAATTTTCACCCCCTTAAATGGGTGGTTTTCAAATATTTATTTTTTTTTTTGTTTTTTTTACAGTCACTACGACTCTACTGCGACCCCGAGATGCGACGAAATCACAGTTTATCCTCTAATATATATTTTTTCAAAAAGTCGTTTTCGTTGGATCCCAACGATTCAGATTACAGTATCATTAAGAATAATGTGACGAATGATATTATTTTCGTCTGAAGAAAATTTGATTTTTTTTCCAATACGGATACTTCCGGTACCGTAATGAACAAATACCTTGAAAAGAAATGAAAAATTGCCCGAATTTTTCTTGGGAATTTTTTCCAAAGAGCCCCTTATCTTCCAAACGACGATGTGGGAAGAAAAATTTATATTCTCTGAAAAAAGTCAACGTACCTTAAATTCCTTATTTTCCGCTCGGCAAATTTACAGGTGAAAAAAACCCAGACAGTATTTCATGGTATACACGGTATCATTTATTCTTCTATTCTTTCGTTTGACAAAGGATAACGAAAGTATGTGAAATTTTTCTTTTTCTGACATTTTACATTTTTCTTTCTTGCTCATCTTGCTTGATTCTATCCTTTGGGTGTATACTGATACCGCAATCGATGGTTCTTCGTGCTCGATAAAATTCAACTGGCTAGATAGACTCTGAAAAAACATGTCCATGATCGAGCTGAAGAAGACGGGAATCGCAAGACTGAAAAGAATCTCATTTCCGAAAAAAACCTGGTGAACGTAAGAGAACGTACAGTCGTGTCTTTGCTACCATATCTCGGGCTCAACCTTCCGTATAACGCAATATAAAATTGCTCTGCAGATGATGCGATTTCTGACGGATGTTGGATAAGCTCACTGGCGAGTAAATCCACTTCTCAATATGGTATTGAATTGCATTTGCGGATATGATACGCTTGAAATATTGAAACTTCCATTTTTTACTATTGCGCTATGGAAAACGAAAGAAAATCAAACCCTGAAAAATCTCTTACAACACTGCGGGACTAATATTTGTCCTTTTATAAAAATCCTCATTCGCAAAACCACAAAATATGAAATATGTTCCTTTTTCATGGACTTAAAGTTCTGAACGTTCAAATGAACGGAAAATCGAAAAACTTATACTTTTAAAAGATAGTGTTAAGGCCCTTTAATATTTTGGAAATAATCCTTCAAACATCTTTCAACTTAAAAAATCATTACTTACCAAGTGAGCCCAGCTCTTCTACTTTTTTGTTAAGGGGAGACGCCGCTATAACGGAGCTAAGAATAGCCGATTTTTGGGATTTTTTTTTTTTTTTGAGTAGGAATGATTATTTGAGGATTAGACAAAAAGCAATTTATGAAGTATGCATTCAACTACTCTGCCGGCTAAAAGTATGGATACACCTGTCCATATTTCTTGCCACACTAAAAGTTGCATAACTCCGTCAAATAAAAATGAGAATCGAATTTTTAAAAAAGCGTTTTGACGGGAAGGAATTCAGCTTTGTTTCTCCTATTTTTAATTTTTTTAACGATTTATTTCGACCTTGCATGCATTTTTGAAAGTGACCGTTTTTCGGCATTTTTTCGACCATCGCAAATCGGGCGCACAGCTTAAGGACATTTTTTTTTACTTTTTTCGCTTCGGTACATTTGAAAGGGTTAGAAGCCGCTCTATTTTCATTCTTTAAAGATTTTCGTACGATTTTTTCTCGCAAAGTTATTTTACTTTTGGCTAAAAAAAATTTGAAAGATGCAACGTAACTCGAAGACTATAAAGTTTGAGAGAAAATGTCAAGTATGAAAAAAGTAGCGTAGGTATACACGGAATCGCCTGGAATAATTTCAGAATTTGCCCATGACATTTTTTTTTTTACTATTTTTGCTCCAGCGAAAAATCTCGTCTGTTTGAAATTTCCGTACTTCGTGATGGAATAAAAATCGGAAAAAATTCAGCATTGTTTAAGCAATTTATTAAACAATGATGAACAATGATCAATAATTCGCGTGCCTAATGCCAAAAGGGCCTATAAAAGTTATAGGCCCTTTTGGCTTTGCAAAACCAAAAGGGCCTATAATTTTTTTTTTTTGCGCCAATCGTTTTGCCAACATTTTCTAAGCCTAAAGACAAAAAAAAAATTTCCAAAGCCAAAAGGGCCTATGTCTCAAATTTTGGCTTTGGGACATTGAAAATTTAGTGATCTAAAGCCAAAAGGGCCTATAATTTTTTTTTTTACTTTCCGCTAAGAAAATTGAAAATTTTTTTTGGAAAAAAAATCTTTCTTTTTTTTTAATTTATTTTTTTTTTTTAATTTTTTTTTTTGAAATTTTTTTTTTTTTTATTTGGAAAAAAAAAGTTTAAATCATTTGTTATTATTTATTTGTTTCAACAATTTGTTATTGTTTATTTGTTTCAACAATTTGTTATTTTTTATTTGTTTAAAGAATTTGTTATTGTTTATTTGTTCAAACAATTTGTTCTTATTTTTTTAAACAATTTGTTATAGTTTATTTGTTTAAATAATTTGTTATTGTTTATTTTTGAACAATTTGTTATTGATTCGGATCCACGATTGTAACAATTCATGATATAATATCGTGAATTTATCATGAATTATCATGAATACCTGTATCAAAATAGATTTAAAAAAAAAAAATTTCTATCGTCAGTGCTTCTGATAATCAGTGTATCATGCAAGGTAAAAATATGCTTTAATACAAAAAGTACTTGAAATTGGTACTTGATTTTTTAAGTTCTTAAAGTAGAAGTACTTTAAGTTTCGTTTTAATCAATAACAAATTGTTCAAACAAATAAACAATAACAAATTATTTAAACAAATAAACTATAACAAATTGTTTGAACAAATAAACAATAACAAATTCTTCAAACAAATAAAAAATAACAAATTGTTGAAACAAATAAACAATAACAAATTACTTCAACTTTTTTTTTTGCAAAAAAAAAAATGAAAACAAGTCAAATAACTTAAACAAACGTTTAAACAAATTGCTTAAACAAATAAAAAATAACAAAATGTTGAAACAAATAAACAATAACAAATTATTTAAACTTTTTTTTTTCAAAAAAAAATGCTCTGGTATGCAATTTCTATTCAAAACTTTGAAAAATTTTGATTTTTTTTATAGGCCCTTTTGGTTTTAGTACATCAAAATTTTTTTTTTACAGATTTTCACGTTTCAAGCAATTTTAAGAAGAATGGCAAAAAAAAAATTTTTATAGGCCCTTTTGGCATGGACCCCTATCTTCTTGCTGTAATAGGCCCTTTTGGCATTAGGCACGCGAATTATTATTGATCATTGTTGTTTATAGCATGCAAGTTTTAAGTAAAAGTTTTAAGTAAAATGAAAAAATGATTTTTCTCACCAAAAAATTTGTCAAGTTAAAACTAACAACTTTTTTTTCATACAGTCCATAATAGATCACCATTTTTTAGCGTTATCCGAGATAAGCACGAGGACGAGGAGGTAAAGTCATTAACATCCCAAGTGTAAGTGGTCGTGCATGCGTGCGTGCGTGCATACGTGTGGAACACTCACATAGATTAGGTCTCTACGGCTCGTAACTTTCGCAGTATTTTTCTACTCCAAACCTTGCTTGTCAGTTTGTAAGTGTCCGATTTTGTAAGTATTTATGGACTGTATCAAAAAAATGTTCCGATAAAAGTTGTTGGTTTGACCCGGCACATTTTTTGGTGAAAAAATCATTTTTTCATTTTTTTACAAAACATGTCGGCCATCTTAACACCGCCATTTTAAATTTTGGACCGAAAGATATATTTTTTTAACGTCCCTCTTTGAACCCTAAAAGTTTTATTCTACTCGATTTTTGAGCGGAGCAGTATTTTTCCAGATAATCCAGCTATGAGATAAAAATGGGACACCCTGTATCATGGACTGAATCAGAAAAATGTTTCTACAAAAGATTTTAGTTTGGATCGGATACATTTTTTGGTGAAAAAAAAATCATGTTTCCATTTCAAAAAATCATGCAAATCAGAAATTTGCACATAGCTTCCTCATTTTTTTCCGTCGTTCGTCAACCCTCCTTTATGAAGATCTCCTTGACCACCCTTATGACATGTATGTTTATTATCATGGCTTCCTCATAAAGGAAGCTTCACGAACGACGAAAACAAATGGAGAAGCTATGTGCAAATTTCTAATTTGCATGATTTTTTAGCAGTTCCGTTCAATTACATTATTAATTGTTTTTGCCGTCCAGTGTATTGGTGCTACAGAAGTGATCTCGATAGCTGCTAAATTAGGAAACTTAGTGTTAACAAGTATTTTTTGAAAATTTTAAAAAAATTTTGCGAACGCACATCTTGAGCGTTGTTCACCAAATTCAACCCTAACCATTCTCATCATCTAGTTTTTTTAACAATGCTGTACCTCAGTGAAAAATGGTCGTATCGAGGTCTAAAAAAAGCATTTTGAAGCTTAAAGTTTGTAGTTTTCAGATCATTTAGCAAAAAAAAATTGTTTTCCACTTTAATCATGATTTTGAAGTGTTATGGGGCAATAAACATGATCCTTTAATTTTTTTCAAAAATTTGATTGCTTGAAACAAAAAAACCGTTCGATAGATCAAATTGAAACTTTACAGGGATTTTGTGGATATATTGAGCTGTAAAAGTCACGGTCAACATTAGTCGTTCTGTCAATATTTTTAATTTGGCCGTCGATTTTCTAAAAAACCATAGATAGCCCTTTTTTCCTGTTTTTTCAAATTCATGGCAAGGATGGAAATTTTTTTTTAAAAAACCATCGACAATCCTTGTAGAGCATTGATTCAAGTTTGTGAAACGCCCCTTCTGATTTCTGTGCGATCATTAGTTGCTGAGATATCAATGGTCAAACAGAAAAGTGTCTTTTGTCGTAAAAGCTCGATATCTCAGCGAAAAATAGTCGCAGCGAGGTTTCAAAAGAAGCAAATTGAAGCTAAATAAACAAGCTATCCGGACCTTATAATGTTTCAACTAGAAGAATTTTTTCCCAAAAATTACAGCCAAAACAAAAGCGATGCAAATTTGCCACATTTTTTTTCTTGGTTTTTCTCATAATTGCGTGAACCCTGTAGCTTCGATTTTTTTTTGCTAAAAGATCGGAAAACTAGAAACTTCAAGCTTCCAAAAGCTTTTTTTCAGACCTCGATACGACCATTTTTCACGGAGATACAGCATTGTAAAACCACTAAAAATTTGTGAAAATTTTTTGGTCCTTTAATTTTTTCCACTAGTGTATAATTGAGGTTGTGCCCCTGTTGTTGAGCCTCGATTTGTCACCTGTTGCATCAAACAATTTTCTTCGATTATTTATTCTAATTTACTGTGAAAAAACAATTTAAAGAAAAGAATATTAGTTTTTATGAACGGAAGAAACGGAAAAAAATACAATTATGAAACTATTATCATTTGTGAAAGTTTTTGAAGGTTAGTGTCAGTAACTTGTGACGCGCAGGTGTCATAAACTGCGCCACGAGGTTTATAAATCGGTACAACGCAGAGGTCACAAACTAAGACATGGGCGTGGCTTCAGTGTCAGGAAACCTGGCAGCAGAGAAGCGCTATTAAAACAATGATTTTATCAATAAATTTTGATTTTTTCACTTTCGCAATAGGTGAATCTCGTTCGGGAGCCTTTTCTGCATATGTTGAAACCTTTAGTTTTCGGTTTGGCTATATCACGCATGAATAAATAATAAAAATCCGACACCGCGCCTCCAAAAGTGTCACTAACTGGGCCGTTTACCTCACAACCTTTTTCATGAAGATATAATTTTTTTAGTTTGACATCGATGGCGTTGAGGGTCAGACATTGGTTAAATTTGTTACATTGGTTACATTTGTTACATTTATTACATTGGTTACATTTGTTACATTGGTTACATTGGTCTGAAAAGCCTGATATATTGAAATGAAATAAACAATGATAATATATGATATGCCAATCCGATCATCGCACTTCGATCTATCATTATGTAAACTTTTTAGTATCTTTTTTTCATTATCGACATATAAATGAAAAACGCTTGCTCTTGGTCATTGCGATTTGCGCACTGTTTTCATTTTTCCATTCATTTTCTTTTTTTTTCGTTACCTTTAGCGCAAAATTAATTTATTCGAAGCGATGAAAAACAGCGAACGCGCGTGAGTTCCCTGGAAGCATACGATTTATCACTTTGTTCATGTCGAGTAAGTTTTTTTAGCCATACAACGTGATCGACTAAAAGTGAATGAACAACATGATAAAAATCTATCGCAAGAAACGAAGTCTCTTCAACTGCTGCTTCCGTGTATTAATCGGCACATTTGCTGCTCTACGTTAATTCTTTACCAAGAGTGACATCCCAACCGCAAGAAAAATCAACAGTAATTTTTTCACCTGATACGCCTCTTGGATAACTCTAGTGGCGTGGCGTTGTGGCAGATTCAGGCAACACGCAGACGTTAGAGTGCGGTCAGCTGTACGGTTTACGTTATTAATTCAGTTAAAAACGTTAAAAAGTGCGTTGTCAGATATTTTTAGAATATATAAAAGCGCTTATATATCGTGATATATTTCAAATATATCATAATCCACTTTTACAACGGGGATAAACGGTTCGAAAAATAATAAAAATGTGCGATTGAAATTTCCAATAAAGTCGATCGAAACTCATCGATATTTTATTTTTATACACCTGGAGAGACTTGAAAGTATGTCTGCAAAATTTAGAGATCATTTCGTGAACTTGAGGCATAAATATTTTGATATATTCAATTATACATTTGTTCATATATGATAAAAACAACCTCACGGAAAAATAATATATGTCGATGTATATAGAAAATATATCTCGAATATATTGAATATATTTTGTTGTAGAAATGAGATATTCTTGCGAAATATACGTCAAATATATGTGAGAAATATATCCACATTGGATATGTGGAATTGATAGCGACTTGAGACAAGTACATTTACCTAACCTCACCGTCTCGAGAAGTAGCTGACTCTATACAGGCAGAACCTTACTTATACACAGAAGTATATCTATATACAAAAGTGAATTTCTCAATATTTTCAATAAAATATACAGTTTTAAAAAATTTCAAGACATACGTATTGTTTATTATTTTTGTCTCTTACCAATTATCCCAGAATGAACGCTGTAGCTGTCAAAATGTGGACGATATCGAATTTAAACTGTTATTTTCATATGTTTGCTGTATGAGAAGAGCGATCTCGAGTTGCCGCCGTTAACCGACAGTTGGCGTTGCCGTAGCATCGGCGCGATACCCAAGAGGCGTATAACAATTCCACCGGAAATAGTATATTGTGCAACTAGTACGGCAAGTTGTCGCTTGAGGGGGCAATCGACAATGCCGCACGAGTTGCACATACTATTTTTTATTGCGAATGCGGAATAAATCCCAATATAAAATTGCCCCGGTGGGGGGGCCGGGGACGAAGCCCCAGTAGAGGTCCAGGGGCGAAGCCCTGGTGGGAGGTTGGGGGGGCGAAGCCCCCCCACAGACCAAAAATAATACCTAAAAAGTTAAGAAATATACAGGAAACTTAGTTATAGGACAATGAAAATAATTTTATTTTGAACAAGAACAAGAACCGCATGGGTAATAAAATAGTATACGATCTGTCACGTCAACCTCAATTCAGTTTTAATATTTCGGTTGCGTTTTTGTTTTTGTTGAATTTCACTAACGTTATTCTTTTGTTTAATTTCGGCAGTGTTTTTTATCTGAATTTGCGTGCGCAAAGAATAATTTGCATGCGCAAAGTACACTTTGCGCACTCAAATAACCGTTCAATAAATGAAAAACCTACATTGCAATTATAAAATGGGCAAAAAGCTACTTTTCAACCGTAAAAGTGGGCGTAAAAATACCGCTTTTCCCGCATGAGTAATAAATAGTATATTACGATACTAGTGCGATGAAACTTTTTCTGACGAGTGTGAGCTTGCAGCATGAGCCGAAGGCGAATGTTGCAATCACACGAGTTGGGAAAAAGTTTCTCGCCCTAGTATCGTACGAAATTTTATTGTACGAGTGCGCAAAGTGCCAGTTTGGGCACGCGCAGCGTGCGCAAAGTGGCACTTTGCGCACGGAGTGCAATAAAAAAATGCTTAATTCGGCAGAGATATTGAACGATAAAGTTCTCACTTAATACGGATGTTACGGTAGAGTTTTATTACGGTAGAAATGTGTTCCTGGTACACTATTAAAAATGTCCTTAAATTTAACCTTCCGTGGTCACACTGGGTCAAAACGACCCCACGACTACTTTTCTTCTTTGTTTATGATTTTTTTTATTATATCGTCATTTGTTTTTTTATAAACTAAATTTTAATACATTAACTAGAATGTTTGAAGGATGTTCTGTAATTTTTTAAGATTTTTTCGACCGATTGTCTGGTTACAATACTTGTCGAAAAATCGAACAAGGTCAAATCGACCCAGATAAGTGTGACCACGGAGGGTTAATATACTTGTTATTGAAATTTATTATTCTTTTGTACATTAAATTGAAATAACAAATTCACGAAATCGAAATTAATAGACATCGATTGGAAAATTAACAATTTTAACTTAAATTCCATATTTGTATATTGAAATTAAGAGAATAAACTCGGAGTATCAACCCTCGGTGGTCACCGTGGGTCAAATTTATCCGAGCTCTTACTTTGAGCTCAAATATCTCTAACTACCCGGGCCCTTGTAGGTTTTTCCCGTCCCTTTGGTGGAAGTTTAAAGTATAAGTTTGAAGTATCTATAGCGGAGTAAGCACCTTTTTTGGAACGCATACATTTGAAGTATTTTTTAAATTAAAGTACCATATATTGAGAGTATCGTGTAGAAATTTTTCTAAAAAATCTTTAAAACTGAAAAAGTTAAAATTTGTTTGTCTTTTTTTTTGCATGATTTTTTTTTCATGTAAATATGTATTTAAAAAAAAATGGTTTCATATATTGAAATGTTCAAAGATAATACCTATAATTTTTTAAGCCAATCGGATAGGTACTTTTTTTTTGTCAACCATCTAAAAAATCGGTCGGGTCAAATTGACCCAGTGTGACCAACTTGGAATTATTTTGAGGTGTTACCAGCGAAGATTAAAATTGATATTGGAATATTACTATATTTATTAGAATATTATTGCACACATGTATATGAAATTGAATATACTGTATATGCATAAAAACTTGATATTTTTTTATGAAGTTTCAACAAAATTTTTTTACAGTGTAGAGAAATAACTGGTAGAGCTCCAGTGTGCCTTTTAATCGATGCGAGCTCGTGTCGCGAACGAAACAATTTCCCCTTCATTTGCAACGCGTTCATTTATGAACGAGTTTTTTTTAATCGATTTTGTATGCCAAGAGCGTCCGCACAATCGCCTTTATAATCGTGTGAGCCATTATTAGCGCGATCGTGCAATAGATACTTCCTCGCAAAGAGAAACTACATTGCGTGGGTTTTTTTTCGAAAAAAAGTTCAATGATAAACGAGGAAAAAGTGTACTTTATAAAATAAAAACAACTCGTTGAATCATTAGCAGAATAATTAAAAACGATTTAATAAAATGTATCTCTATGCATACAGAAATTTCAATTCGTCTGCAATTTTCTGATATCATTATATATTTTATTGCACTCCGTGCGTAAAGTGCCCATTTTATGCACACTTCGTGTGCGTAAAATGGCACTTTCCGCACTCGTGCAATAAAATTTTGTACGAAACTCGTGCGAGAAACATTTTTCTGACTCGTGTGATTGCAGCATTCGCCTTCGGCTCATGCTGCAAACTCACACTCGTCAGAAAAAGTTTCAACGCACTCGTATCGTAATGTACTATTGAGACACGAAGGAAATTATTTTATATTTTCATAATCGATAAAATTTTCATATTCGATTGTCTTCACACATATTTTTTAATATTATTTTTCTCCCACTTGAGACAATTGAAATCTGGGAAACTCGGGGCAGAGATTTTAATTTCTGTGTGATAATTTTTCTACCCCCAATTTTTCCTCAATTTTTACCTCCAATTTTTTTCTGTAACAATTGATATCTTATAACAGTAAAATGAGCACGAACCGCGCTGAACGACGAGATGTTAATTTCGAGGAAATAGAAAATTTCCTATATCCTGTGTAAAAGCATAATTATCAGCTGAAAAGATCACGTCATTAGCTGCAACGGGCAGGTGACTAATTGCTTTTCGCAAAGATGCAGTTTGATTGCAGTTTTCTATACAAATATTTGGCTTTGACGTTTATTCGCCTCAACGTTTCCCTGTTAAAAAATTATGGCCTTGAACCATACATGCACGTACTGTCATGGTCGGATTAAAAAGCCATATAAGTTTTAATTCCACCGCGATGCAGTGAGCTTCGTAAAGATACCACATTTTATTCTAAATATGATTTTCCGACCCTCTGAGACATTTTTAACCATTTGACATACAAATCTATAACCAAGAACTCGACTAATCATCACCTCCTTCATGAGGAAGCAAAAAAAATGCAATAAAGTACACTGAGGAACCAATGTACGACGATTTGTTAACTGCCCGAGAAACGAAGTTTCGATTTAAGTAGATATCATTAGATATAAAAGCATATACAGTACTCGCCAATTGAAGTGAAACAGACAGTTTTTTCTCGATTTTGGCGAATTTTTGACCGATTTCAAAAATCCAAAAAAGTACATTCGAATAAATTTCATTATCTTTCAAATGAGACTAGTTAGAAAGCAATCGGTTAATAATTAGCCGAGTGCGAGGCGATGGAGTCAGGACGTGCGAATCGCGAATTCCAGGACACCCCGGAAAAAGATATACGCCATTGTTGAATGGCTTTCCAACTGAGACCATTCGAAAGAGCAGCTCGTGGCAACCAGAATTGAAAAAAAAATTTAATCGGTCAACTCCAGTGGATGATATAGCCCCGGGAAGTTGAAACGGTTTTTCGATGATAACGTGCAAGTTTCTTGATCGATTGACCTGAAATTTATCGGGGAGTCGTGTTTCGTCATAGCCGACTACTCGGTAAAGGTCATGTTGCAAAAAAACTCCTCGGGGATGAGATCCAGGATTGTCCCGAACGCTCCGTGTCGGTTATTTGCATTTTTCGCAAAGAAAGAGTCTTATATATCTCGAAAATATGAATCGGTGCATTGTTGAGGGGAAGATTCAACGAACAAAACGTGTGGTCGTGCCATACCCGAATCGACCTGTGTCACCAGCGGGAAGGCACGGAAAAATGGCATGGAAATGCCGAAATCAAAAAAGATCGAGTCCGGTGTCGCAGGGCGATGCTCAATTGTTTTTGCACTCGCCGGCTGACTGAACGACTTGTCACTACTGGGGCAAGATGGACCGATTTAAGAATAATTAATATTGGAAAAAAACATTTTTATCATTTTAAGATTTTTTTCGAGTCCGTTTGTTTGGCATTGCGACTTTCGCAATTATTAAGGGGTAATAAAAAAAAAATATATTGAAAAATTAATAACTACCGTGTTTTACGGTATTCAGGCTTTTCAAAAGCGTCGACTTTTTCAATGAACAATTATTTTCTTCATCCTTCATTTGGCATTGCGATTTTCGCAATTATTAAGGGGTTATCGACAAAAGAAATATTGAAAAATGGATAACGACCGTGTTTTACGGTATTCAGACTTTTCGAAAAAGTCTACTCCATCGTTGCACAATGATTTTCATCATCCTCAATTTGGCATTACGATTCTCGCAATTATTAAGGGGTTATCAGGAAAAAAAATATTGAAAATTCGATAACAACCGTGTTTTACGGTACGCAGACTTTTCAGAAGCGTCGTCTCCATCATTGCACAATGATTTTCAGCATCCTCCATTTGACATTGCGATTTTCGCAATTATTAAGGGGTTATCGACGAAAGAAATATTGAAAAATCAATAACTACCGTGTTTACGGTATTCTGACTTTTCAAAAGCTTCGACTTCCTCATTGCACAATGATTCTCATCATCGTTAATTTAGCGATGCGATTTTCGTAATAATTAAGGGGTTATTGACGAAACAATTATTGAAAAATCAAGAAATACCGTGGTTTACGGTATTCAGACTTTTCAAAAGAGTCCACTTTATCAATGCACAATGATTTTCATCATTCTCAATTTCGAATTGTGATTTTCGCAAGTATTAAGGGGTTATCGACGAAAGAAATATTGAAAAATCAATGACGACCGTGTTTTACGGTATTCAGACTTTTCAAAAGCGTCCACGTTATCATTGCACAATGATTTTTATCATTCTTAATTTGGCATTGCGACTTTCGCAATAATTAAGGGGTTATCGACGAAAAAAATATTGAAAAATCGATAACTACCGTGTTTTACGGTATACGGACTTTTCAAAAGCGCCCACTTCATCATTGCACAATGATTTTCATCATCCTTCATTTGGCATTGCGATTTTCGCAATTATTAAGGGGTTATCGACAAAAGAAATATTGAAAAATCGATAACGACCGTGTTTTACGGTATTCAGACTTTTCAAAGAAGTCCACTTTATCAATGCACAATGATTTTCATCATCCTTAATTTAGCATTGCGATTCTCGCCATTATTAAGGAGTTATGGACAAAAGAAATATTGAAAAATCGATCACTACTGTGTTTTACGGTATTCGGACTTTTCAAAAGCACCCACTTCATCATTGCACAATGATTTTCATCATCTTTTATGTGGCATTGCGGTTTTCGCAATTATTAAGGGGTTATCGACGAAAGAATCATTGAAAAATTGATAACGACCGTGTTTTACGGTATTCAGACTTTTCGAAAGCATCCACTTTATCATTGCACAATGATTTTCTCCATCCTCAATTTGGCATTGCGACTTTCACAATAATTAAGGGGTTATCGATGAAAGAAATATGAAAAAATCGATAACTACCGTATTTTGCAGTATGCAGACTTTTCAGAAGCGTCGACTTTATCATTGCACAATGATTTTCATCATCCTCAATTTGGCATTGCGATTTTTGCAATTGTTAAGGGGTTATCGACAAAAGAAATATTGAGAAATCAATAACGACCGTGTTTCACGGTAGTCAGACTTTTCAAAAGCGTCGACTTTATCATTGCACAATGACTTTCATCATCCTCAATTTGGCATTGCGATTTTCGCAATTGTTAAGGGGTTATCGAGAAAAGAAGTATTGAAAAATCGATAACGACCGTGTTTTACGGTATTCAGACTTTTCGAAGCGTCCACTTCACCATTGCACAATGTTTCTCATCACCCTCAAATTGGCATTGCGACGTTCGCAATTATTAAGGGGTTATCGACGGATGAAATATTGAAAAATCAATAACGACCGTGTTTTACGGTATTCAGACTTTTCAAAAGCCTCGATTTCATCATTGCACTATTATTTTCATCATCCTTTATTTGACATTGCGTTTTCCGCAATTATCAAGGGGTTATCGACAAAAGAAAAATTGAAAAATCAATAACGAGCGTGTTTTACGGTAGTCAGACTTTTCAAAAGCGTCTACTTTATCATTGCACAATGATTTTCATCATCCATATTTTAAAATTCCGATTTTTGCAATTGTTAAGGGGTTATCGACAAAAGAAATATTGAAAGATCAATAACGAGCGTGTTTTACGGTGCTCAGTTCGTGTGTTTTCGGATCATGCATGACCAAGTCATATATGATTATATATGATCATATATGATTTTTTTCCCGGGTCGGCCATTTCTTGCAGTGCGAAACTTTGACACGGCAAATCTTTGTGACTAAAACTGCGGTATAAGCCTCCGTCTTGAAATGCACTGTGACCCTTCTCAGGACTGAAAATATTCTTAACAAACCTCTTCCAATTTTGCAAAATAAAGCGCCCTTCTTCAGACCAACAGAATCATATAGATTTGATTTGGATTTGTGATTTGAGTCTTATCATTCTTAATTGGTAATTATTATTCTTATCTATTATTTTCTATTATTTATGATTCTTCTCATTATTTATTATTATTTATGATTCTTCTCATTATTTATTATTATTTATTATCCCTTCACGTCACGGCGTGATTTTACACATTTAATTTTACCGCTTTTTCCTTCTATCAATAGATGGTGTAAATGTTGCAATCTCACCCAGCTTGCCTCTAACATTGCAAGTTGGAGGCCTTTACCAGCGCATACTGCAGTTGATCCGAAGAATCAAGATATTCTATTTCCAAGATCATTTTACTTGTTGAAATAATATTGTGTATTTAGCCGAATGATTGGGTAAATTTGGATGTGTTATTTCCATTATTTATATCATTTTTTTGCTTTTATTGTCATGTTTTAGAGGTTATTCTATATTTATGACCTCCTAAAGTGAAGAAAAAATTATGCCTCACGGCAAAATTTCAAGAATACAAAAATGCCGATCTACTTTTTCCTCCGTAAACCCAGAAAAAAAAATACTTCCACTATGTTTCATGGCCCAAAATTTTCGTTCTGTGACACAAGATTTTTGTGAATTTTTTGGGAATTTTAAAAATGGGCGTTTTTTCCGTCAAAAATCAGGCTGTGGTCAATTTTTTTTGTGATGCCGGCTGGTCCAAAAAATTTGAAAAAAATTTGGAGTATATTTTTTGATAGGCTGAATAACATAAAAAATAATGGATCAAATCGCAGGGGGTCAGGGTCAAACACTTCTGAGTTGGTGTGGACTGCCTCATATATAATATGCGTAAGTTGATATGGTCAGATATGGAAAGATATAAAATAAAGCGGATGGCGATGGCCGATGTCTAGCATAAGTACATTTGCCATATTTGATTACATATGAATATATATTTTGCTCTATGGGAAATATATGGATTTGTGCAATATTCATCGCATCATATATACTTATATGATGCGATTAATTCCCAACAATAAATTTAAATAAGGACTTGATAGGTTAGCCAGTACGAGACCCAGTTTGGTGCATTCAAAGAATAATAGATAATCAAAATAAAATTTAGTACATGCATTCAATATGATATATGGTCAATTTTTCGCCAAGAAATTGTTAAATATTTTTTTTTGCGCAAAATTAAACATGCGTCAATAAGTATTTTCATGAAAGATGAATGGATGTTTTTTGAAGTTTGTTTACACACCCATCGCCCGGAAGTGTGTTATCTTCTATTGCTTTCAGGGTATTTGTTTTTTTTTCTCGTAGTGAAATCCTTATGTTACAGTACTAATTAATAAAAAGTTAAGTTAAAAACCCATAACGACCTCGATAAAAAATGATAGTAACAATACAATACAATACTAGCGCAGTAAGCAGTATTGTATCAGCACTATTTTCTCGACATTTACAGCACTTCAGATTATATTTAGGGGGAAGTCCCCCAGTACCGGACACTTAAGGTTATTCATTAATAAAACTATTATTTATATAAGAACTTCGATTTTTTATATTTTTTTCACAAACTTTGGAGTATTCTTTGGTATGTTAATGATAGTACAGATTTTAAAAAAACGTAAAACTAAGAAAAATATATTTTTCAATTTAATAGTTAAAATGGTCGAGTCCGAAAAGTGGCACCTAGTACCGGACACTATGAATATTTTTTGAAAAAATGGATTAAAAATGGTTAAATTTTGCAATGATCGCAAATATATTCATTGGAATACTCCGGAATATCTGCGCACGCCCTTATGAGCCCATTGCTTACAATTGCCGCACTAGATCCAGTCATTATTGTCATCGAGACTTTTTTCATATTTTCCTCGGGCCATTTTCCTTTCGTAATTATTTTTAACTGATTTGTTATAGTGAAATACCATCACAACAGGAACAACAGGTTTTACATAAATATTCCAATAACGAAAAAAAATGGCGTCCGGTACTGGAGAAAAATCGAGTGTCCGGCACTAGAGACTCAACATGCAAGATTAAATAACAAAACGCGTTGCCATTTCACAAACATTTTGAAATTTAACCTTCATCATTTGAAAGAATACGCACGAGAACTATTCGAACTACGCACGAGAACTATTGTCGTTGCTCTCTAGTTTGGCTTATATCGACAGTGTCCGGTACTAGGTTCCGTCCGGCGTTGGGAGACTTCCCCCTATATAACGGTCCGATGCCACAGAGATCCCACCCTGAAAAAGGGTTTTTTCGTGTACAAAAACCTCAGAAATTCGAAAAAAATATAAAAAAACAGATTTGAGTATAGGCTCATCGAGAAAACGCCTTTTTGAGGAAAAAACCTTTTTTTCTATGTTTATATGAATTGGCACGTATTTGAAAATATTTTTTTTTTAGAAGCTGAGATCTTTTTCGATGACAATATATAAGTCGAATTTTTTTTTTCTAATTACAGGGGTCCAGAGAAAGTGATTAAAACATGACATTCAAGAAATTAAAAAAAAATGACGTCATCGGTACAGTGAAACTGGTCAATAGGTCAATTTAAAAATTCAAAAAAAAAAATTCCAGAGTGTACTCTCATACGGTACTATGTGTCCCTAAAGTTACAGAACAATCGTCGACCATGAGGCCCAAACGTATGCTGTCTTTCGGAATTTTGACCCATACGTTTCTTCTATAGGAAAGTAATGGAAAAATAATTCTTCAACATATTAGATCGAGCTACTAATTGTAAAATCATCACTGTAATTACTAATTCTAAATAAGTACAATAATTATTACTTACAAGTATTATTAATAATAAAAATTATTATAGTAATTCACACGAAAAACTCAACATTTTCGTGAAGAAAAATTGCATTTTTTTTTTAATAGAAGGAAAAATGGGCCCACGATGGGACTAGCGTTAAAATTCATATAATTCATCATATTATTTTAGAGAATTTTTTGAAAAAAAAAATCATCTTAAAAAAAAATAGTTTTCACTTTACACGCTGAAAAAATGTTGACAACGATGATTAAATTTTTTTCCTTTTTTTTTATGAAAGTGTAAACAAATATGAAAAAAATCGATCTCTGAACATTTTTCGATATATCGATTAATTTAAGAGATATCGGCGTTAGAACGTTACCAAAATTTCTAAAATCCAGATTTTTCGAAAAATTGTAACTTCTGAAATACATGCGATAAAAATTCAAAGATTGCACTGAGAAAAAAGTTCAGTTAAAACAACTAAATCCATTTAGTTGAAAAAAATTTAGTTGATTCAATATTAATTTGTTTGAAATAATGAAACTATAATTCATTCAACGAATGGATTTGGTTAACCATAAGATATGAGGTGAACGAAATTATGTGGTCAATTTCCAGATACAGTTTAGTCCAATTTACACGTTACTGAGTTGCTGTACAGGAATATTTCGTAGATTTCTAAGTATATTTTAACTAAATAAATTTAGCTGTAACAAAAAAACAATTCATATTTTCAATCACACAATTTATTTGGTACAACGATATTTATTTGATTGAACTGAAACTTTGCCCATTCAAGCAACGATTTAACCGATTTAACTAAATAAATTTAGTTTTAACAAAAAAACAATTCGTATTTTCAATCACACAATTTATTTGGTACAACGATATTTATTTGATTGAACTGAAACTTTGCCCATTTAAGCAACGATTTAATCTATTTATCTAAAACTTCCACTGCATCTTTGTTGAATTACCTAAATGATCTCGTTGAACGTCCGGAAACAAATATTTGGTTGAGGCAAACAAAGTTTTGCATTTTCAACAACAAAAATTTCTCAGTACCCGAAGATTAATGCTATACGTACAGTAAAAACCATTTGAAAATAGGAATCGCGCCTTTGCTAGAATAGTTTCAAATATAATATGCACGCATTATTTTTACTATACAGCATATATAGGGTTGCCAGACGTCCGGATAAAGCCGGACAGGGTCAGGTTTTTTGCATGCTTGTCCGACCAAATTAGCCAGTGTCCGGTCCGTCCGGTTTTCGTTAAGTTTTTCAAAACATTTGCAAATATTTTTGAAAGGGAAAAAAGAAGATAGTGAAGGAAGAATCGGCTGCGATTCGGCCAGTGGGTCCAAATGACAGTGGACAATTTTTTTGGTATAACGTTTCCATCCTAATTCGGATCCTCTTCAGATTTATTATTTCTAAAATTACATTCTTTTTTTTTTGTCTTATTTTGTATGATATGTTTTACATTATAAGCTTAAATGTTATGTGTCATGACTGACCTGAATTTGTACGGGTAATTTTTTTGGTCATTTAATGAATCTTGGATAATATTCATTATGAATTTATTGTATAAAGACGGGTCATTTTTTTGTGATCCTTGGTGTCTGTGAGAGGGAGGATTTTGATATTTTATTGCTTAGTTTATGTTTTTTGTGAGACTTTTGTGTATGTGTTATTCACCTATGAATTTCATGTTTGATAATTTCCAAGATTCATTTTTGATCAAAATTAACAGTTTTCATTACATGGCGATTCGAGAGCTAAGTAGCGACTGAGTATTGAGGCGAGTGAGGAGGTATTTATATTGATGGGGTAGTGTGATTGAGTACTGAAGAGTGGGAGTGGTTTTTCATGGTTGGGGAAGTTTGCCATTAGTGATTTTTCTTGCCGGACTGGTTATGTTAACCGGTTTTGGATCGGGTTTAAATTGATAACTGTTAGATTTGGTAATGAATTTTCAATTGATGGATGGTAATTTAAGGTTTTTCAGTTATTATTCAGTGTTTTATTAAATTATTGAATTATATATGTTGCTTAGTTTGTCGATGTCGATTCTAAAATTAATCGCTTTGCAATGTGCTTTAGTCTGTATCATTTCCAGAATTAATCGCTTTTTGAGCCATTTTTCATTATTAAAAATTTTAACGTCGTCAAATTTAAAATTGTGTTTTAGTTCTATTCCGTGTTTTGCTAACGCTGTATTTATTGTGTTAGTGTGTTTTAGACTATTTTTGTGTTCGTTGATTCTCGTTTTTAGGTATCTTTTTGTTTGTCCTATGTACAATGCATCACAATCATTACAATCGATTTGGTAAACTACGTTGGATTTATCAATGTTATCTATTTTATCTTTTGTGGAACCGGTGATGGAGTGAATGTTGTGTTGGTTGTTAGTGACTAGTGTTATATTGAATTGTCGAAAAAGGCGGACTGGTTGGTGGTGAATATTTTCAGTATAGGGTAAATTTATTAATCTGGAGGAGTCGAATGCGTTGTCGTTATTTGATTGTGAATGAATTAATCTTAGCCTTTGGTTTATTATTTTTTCTGTGAAGGAGATTGGGTAACAGTTTTGTGTCATTGTGTTTTTGATTAGTTCAATGTTTTTTTGGTGGAAGGATGCGTGTGATAGTTTTATCGCTCTGTCTACCAACATCATGATAATTCCTTTTTTTTTGCGTAAGAGGGTGGTGAGAGAAGTTTATGAATCGACCTGACCAAGTCGGTTTTCTGTACCAGTCTGTGATTATTGAGTTATTTTTGTGGATTAGCAAGATGTCTAGAAATGGTAATTTGTTGTTAATTGGTAATCTGAAGAGGATCCGAATTAGGATCGAAACGTTATACCAAAAAAATTGTCCACTGTCATTTGGACCCACTGGCCGAATCGCAGCCGATTCTTATTTCACTATTGTCTCTCTACGGCCGCATACCTAAATCACCACTTGAAAAAAGAAGATGTTGATTTTAACAGGCTGCTATAGCTCATAAAAATAGGGTGGCCTATTTCAGATCATCGAATAATTCAGAGTGCTTTTCAGAGTTCCTCACACTTTGTCAGTATTATTTTGCCATTCCCGGTCACAATGCAAACGTGGAGAGAGTGTTTTCTTTGATTGGACAACAGTGGTTTAAAGAAATAAACAGACTGAATGTAGATACCATTGCAAAAATGCTAGTCGTGGAATTTAATCTAAGACATTTGACGTGCAAAGAGTTCTACGAGATGATTTTGAGAGAAACGGAGCTCTTGAAAGGGGTTTCCTCCAAAGAAAAATATTAATTACTTTTGTTTTCATTATTTATAAAATTCGTACTGATTGTTTTTGTTTTTGAAATAATTTTTCAGTTGGTTAGAAAAAGTTGAACCATGTTTTGTTTTTAAAATTTATGAATAATGTTTAATTAATAACAACATATCAATTAACGTTATATTTTGTATTTACGCAAGCTGGATTTGTTACCTCATTTGTGATAGTTGTGGAATAATTTTTATTTAATTAATTTTATTCTGTTTAAAAGATTCGGACTAAAAGTCTGAACACGATAAAATCGTGTTAATTGTTGTAAAAATGCATGACCGTGTCTTAAAAAACTCGTGATTGCGCACAAATATCCTTCATCTTTGATCAATAATAATCTTTTCACCGCCAGCAAACAGCATCTGCATAAATATCAATCTCTTTGTTGGCGTATGATCAATCGAAGCACAGAATGAAAATAAAATGAAACAACGAAAAAAAATGACAAAACAGTTAAAAGCGAAGTGGACACAAGAAGAGAGAATCGAATCGTTCGATAGAAACTTCCTCGGGATTCATCGATTCCCGGTGTACCTTGTCGTGTCCATTTAAAGAACTATGAATATTTATTTTTAATTACTGAGGAAAACTAAACATTAAAAAGGGGAGAAGAGTTTCATTAATTTTATTTATTCATTATAGGTACACTTGCATTATAGACCGGAAATGTACGTCACGAGAGAAAAGTATTCCACTTGCTGATATTTTAAGTACCATTTTTGTGTTTGTTTTTTTTTCAAGCCGTTGCTTCAAATATAAATTAATCCCACGAATACAGTGAGAAAACAATTTATTTATACCAAAAAATAAATTTAGTTGGCACTTTTACTTAAATAATCCTTAATTGTTACAAAATTTGTTAGTTGTTAAGAAATATTCGTATTCTGATGACAAAATTTTATTTGTCTCAAAATAATTTATTAACTGTTAACAAATATTTATTTTGCCACATCCAACTTTATGAACAGTTAACAAATCCTGGTACATAGAAATATATTGTTTTCTCACTGTACGAAGATTCTCGATTATAAAAACACGATTTGTGAGGTGAACAAAAATTCAAAATACTCGCTTCGGTTAGCTCAAATAATGAAGCACATCGATGTTAAATTTTAATTGCTAGAAAACAAGACACCAGTCTGGTTTAAAAAACATTGTGCATAATTGAAAGACAAAACATTTTCTAAGAATCGGGGGAGTTTTCACATACATTTTTAATGAGGAGTTTTGTTTTTTTTCTCTTAACCCGGGAAATACGACGTTGTTGGCAATTGAGAACCTGCGTGTTTGCAGAAAACTGAACGTTTCCCTTCAACTTCCTTTAACGAATACAATTTAAGCGGGAACGCCACTGTAATGGGGCTAAGAATAGCCAATTTTTGGGATTTTTTTTGCAAGAAGGGATGATTATTTGAGGATCAGACGAAAAGCAATTTATTAAGTATATTTATACAAATTTTTATTGAAAAATATTAACAATTGGCAAAGTTATTACCATGAACGTAATGACATTATACAAAAATGACTCCTCCTGGTGGCAGCGATACAGCAATAATAAATAATCTGAAATCGAAAACCCAAAATTTAATCTACACAATAGTGACTATCGTTAAGCGTAGCCATTTTTTTTAAATAATTTTTTCTCACGAAATGGCGCTGATTTTTTTTTGACCGTTTTTTTATTTTCAAAAGAGTTTTAAAAAATCGTAGTTTTCAAAATTTAGAAAATCTTCCAGCTATCGATGCCACCGTGTTCAAAAAAGTCGTTTTGAGATATAAGCGTTCAAAGTTTTCGTGGCATGTTCGTTTACTCTGAATGTAGTTATATCTTAAATATTTATACTTACATTAAACTATGTATTCCCGGGCCATATGATGGCAGTTCGTCCCAAAGGATTGCTTTGGGTATATCTCAGTCAATTTTTGAGATTTTGAGTTAAAAATTTGTTTACATATTTTGGAATATATATATGTGTCATTCCAGCCGAAGTGTGTAAACGCGGGACCCTGACCCTCTCGGATTTATTTGGTTTTTTTCATATGATCGCATTGAGTCTAAAATACACCCTCATAATTTTTTCAGATTTTTCCGAACATGCCTTATTTCAAAAAAAATTTTTTTTAAACGCCCGTTTTTAAAAACCTAAAAAAATTCTGAAAAAACCGTGACAATATATAAAAAATTTCAAGCTATCCCCTGTAGTGGGTAGATTTTTTTCTGTGTTTTACGTGATAAAATCAAAATTTTTTTTTTAAACGCCATTTTTTTTAAATCTAAAAAAATGCTGAAAAAAACCGTGGTAATATATAAAAATTTTCAAGCTATCACCCGTAGTGGGCAGATTTTTTTTTTGCGTTTTACAAGCTATTAACGTTCTCAAAATTCCAAAAAATTCTCAAATAGCTCACCTTGAGCAGATACTCAATTTGAGTACCAAACTAATTCAGTATCTGCTCAAGGTGAGCTATTTGAGCATTTTTTTGGAATTTTGAGAACGTTAGTTAATAGCTTGTAAAACACAGAAAAAAAAATCTGCCCACTACGGGTGATAGCTTGAAAATTTTTATATATTGTCACGGTTTTTTTAGAATTTTTTTAGATTTTTCAAAAATGGTGTTCTTTTTCAAAAGAAAAAAAATTGAAATAAGGGATGTTTGGAAAAATCTGAAAAAATTATGAGGGTGTATTTTAGACTCAATGCGATCATATAAAAAAAAATCAAATAAATCCGAGAGGGTCAGGGTCACAGGTTTACACACTTGGGCTGAAATGACACATATACTTTAAGAAAATAGAAAAAAAAATCGATTTTTTTTAACCTGTCACAGTGGCGTTCCCCGTAACGTAAACTAAAGCTAGTGATGTACGTATATTAAAGCTGTAAAGTGGTCTTGATGAAGCAATAATTAAAAAAAAATATTGTAAAATACGAGGAAAAAACATTGTATGTTATAAAATTCAAACTATGTCATTCGGAAGTAACTACTTTAGAACTAATGGCATAATAGATGATTTTTCTTTCATTTATGCAATTTTTTTTAAAAACGAAGATTTCATACATTCCAGAATGTTTTGTATGAAAAATAAGATTTTTTTTAAGTAGGATAAAAATTGTTTAATTCAGGTTTTTCCTTGAAAAAATACAAGATCACCGCGGGAGTAGTGATCATAAACATGCAAATGTGTTTTGCAATCAATTTTTTTATTTATTTCTATATCCAAATAGAAGCGAAAAAAATCGTATAGACGCTTGTTTATCTTGTTTACCTTGTGCGGGACAATATTTTCGTGAAGAGTATCATGAATTTTCATGAGGGATTAAATGAAAAACCGTCTCATCACGTTGAACCACTCTAATATCTGTATATTGGTTTCTGTTGGACTCTTTTGCCTCTCGTTTGTGTACTTTGACGAGTATTTTTTTCAACCATGCATAAATTTACGCAAATCACTGTGCATGGCATGTTCGTTGAATGAAGAGAAGAGCACGCATTGTTTTCAACTATTTTTCTTATCAGTCTATATTGTGGTTGTGAATAATTCTTTATTGATCAGTTCGTCAGAACATTTTTTTCCTTTGCCACAAAAACCAGTGTGGCCCGCTGATAAACAATTGAAGAAGAATCTTCATTTTTTTTACATGCAAATAAAAATTTCATTAGTAAGTGTACCGAATATTGGGCTAGTACCGAATACTGTTCGTCCAGTCTATTTCTTATCAGAATAAATTCAGTTTACGTTTAATAAATGTAATGTATTTTTTAAAATAATCTTCGTTTAGCGTATTGTCACTCGAAATAAATATCAAGTATGAGAGAATGGTATTCAATTCATATTTCCCGTAATTCATGACAAGCTACCGAGCGAGGTAAAAAAACGGTCGTTTCCTTATCGATTTGGTTAAGGAAGTGGGCTTGAGAAAAAGCATAGTTCATAATAAAAAAAAGCATCGAATCAGTCGAAATAAGTTTCAATGTATTATAAACGAGTTATTGAAGTAGCAGAGCGCGGAAATAGACGAGCAAATTAAATATTTGGCCGAAAATACATACCCCATAATTCGGTACGTAGTGAGAATCGTGTGCACCGAATACTGTGGCCCATGTATAACCTCCCTTCGGAGCCAAACGAGTACAACAATATTCGGGACACGCATACACCAGTAATAGGGCCGTTTGTTTTACGAATGACAAACGAATGTCAAACGCATGTTAAAATGTACAACAGTATTCGGGCCATGCATATAACCGAGTAATAGGGACATCTGTCAAAAGTGTAGAACAGTATTCGGGACATTTGCACATGTACGCATTGTCAAAACTACAATTAAATAATATAACTAACAACAAAAATGAGGTGGGCTTTCGTTAGCTGAGATTCCACGCTTTCCAACAACACGGAAAAAAGGAACAGATTAAAATACAGGGGTTACCCAGTTCGCATTGGACTCGAGGAATCGCACAGCGATATTTACTGAAATAAACTGCTCAAAATGCAGTGAGCTCAAAGTGAATTATTACAGTTTCTGCACTGTCCTCTTTGGACTGGAGCCACCCCACAGTTTCTTTTACTGGAACGCATAATCCAAAATACAGTGTGGTCCGAAGTAAATTATACAGTTTAACACTGAAATATAAACTTGATGAAATCCGTAAGTTTACAGTGTTAATGTGTATTATATACTATGAATGCGTTTATTGTATGGACAGTGCCCACGTAAGTGTTTCAATGGTGAAATCCTCTGTTGAAGAAAGTGAAACTGATATAGTTTCAGTTTTCAACCGTTGCTTTTTACAGTGTGGACCAAGTGAACCCTCCAGTTTTGTGAACCCTCCAGTGAACCCACCGAATGAGGCATCGCCGAATTGAGCGCATTGTCGATAGTTGCCATGTTCAAGATCGTTCAAAGACCTTGACCGATTGACCTCCGAGTGACAATGTCAAGCGTGAAATGAAGCCTAGTTGAAATGATAAATCAAGTGAGGATAGTAAAACTCGAGAAGTTATTTGCATGTTCGATTTTGACAAGGATGCTGCTGAATATAACTACGATGGTATTTTTTTAAATAATTTTTGATAATTTGTGAATCACACATGCACAAAAATACGCAGAAATGAAAAAAAGATAAGCCCAATACACACATGACACGTTTGATCATACGCACATACACATAAAAAGCAAAAACGGTACAGATTAATACATTTAAGTACATTAGGTTAAATTAGATTGAACAAGAACAACCTTTTTCTTTCCGTCTCCGATGAACCACTCACTACTAACTGCCACAGCGCTTGGCGACACGGTGGCACGCGCGAGACAAGCCCTTTGTTACCACCATTACGATCAAACACTTGATAAAATTCACAGCGTCACACTGTCATTTTGACTGTCTGAATCCAGTGGCGCGAAAATAAAAAGATATATATAAATATACAAAATGCACGTGCACGCTAGAAATTACTGCGCCACACTGTAAAATTTGATGATTCACTCTGTATTCAATACAGTGTATACTGTGTATCTTGCAGTTTGTATACAGGAACAAATTCAGTGATTTCATGTAAATTCTACAGTAAAAATTCTTTACTGGGCACACTGGTTTATCCACAACTCCAGCCTGTAAATAAGCCATTGTACACTGTAAAAACCTCAGTGTGCACAGATAATGTCATGAACTGTCGAAAGAAGAGTGAATTTACAGTGTCACACTGTAAAATTTAATGAATCACCCTATGTTCCATACAGTTACGTGCAGGGAAAAAAATCAGTGATCTTATGTAAATTCTACAGTACATTTTTGTTTACTGCGGTGACACTGAATTATTCACATACAAAATTGTAATTAAGCCAGTGTGCACTGTCAAAATCTCAATGTGGCACAGAAAAAGTCATCATTTTGGTAGGAGAGGATCTACATTACTGTGTTCTACTGTAAAATTAAATATGTCACCCTATTTTATATCCAGTTTATGCTGTGATTTCCGCTGTTTCTTACCTCCCGAGTCCAATGCAAACTGGGCCCCCCTGTAATATTAACTGTTCCTTTTTTTCCGTGAATACCAATACTTTTTACCCTGAGACAATTTTGAATAAAGATTTTCCTCTGTTAATGGCGAGCGAGGCTTAGGTCCGCAGTATTCGGACACTTACCTTATTGTAAAAATAAAAAAATGATTTTTTTTGTCTTTCCTCAGTCGCAGTCGTGGTGGCTTTTTTCTTGTGCTGGGCGCCGTTTCACGTTCAACGCCTCATTGCGATATACGGCACAGGAGATGATCGTGTTACATCGAAGAACAAATGGATCGAATTTTTAAACATCGTATTCACATACGTATCCGGCGTTCTTTACTACGTTTCGGCAACGATTAACCCGATTCTCTACAACATAATGTCAAACAAATTTCGCGAAGCTTTTATGGTAAGTATATCGACGATTATTTTACTGGATGGATCATTGTAATTTTTCATTTTGCTTATCGGAAAAGAATTCAAATTTTTATTGTAATCCTGTTTCATCGATTAAGCGAATGCATCCTCTCTTCTTTTGTTTGCAGATTAATATAATGAAGAGTAAAAAAATTGTGACTCCATTTATGGAAGGAAGTAACTTTTCTTGAAATAATAAAGAAATGCAGGCTCACAAGCAGCTTTTCTTTTAACGAGTTATACGCAGTCAGAAGGCCGAAAAAACGCGATTTTTCAAGAATTTTTTCTGGAAAGAAAATTTAATCTATCAACGTAAAAATTTATGTACATATTTATGTAACTTTTAACTTTATTTTGGATTTCTTCTTTTTCAAAAATAATTATTCTTGAAGCCGCTGGAGCTGATCTCCAGGAAGTCCTCTCAAGAAAAGGCGTCTTGCGGTTAGCACGATATATCTCTGGATTGAGTCATCCAAAATATAAAAATAACAAAGATTTCGTTAATATAAGGCATAATCTAGTATTTGATCGAAGGAATAAGCAAAATATTTATTTTTAACAAAATGGCAGCTTGTCCAAAAAAAATCGATTTTTGATGGAAATTTTTGCTTTAAATTGTTCATAAAATGGAAAGTATCGGTAGAAAAAAAACCTTCGGTTACTTACTAAAAAATAGATTTATAAAGCTTGTGTAAAAATTTGAGGCTGATCGGTTATGCCGTTTCTGAGAAATCTTGCTCACCGACTTTGAAAACATGGTTTTGAGAAATGAGCGTTCAAAATTTTAAAAGCATTTTACGCATAGTAATTACGAGTTTACAAATATGCCTTAGCTTGTTTACACACCCATTCCCCGGAATCGTGTTAACTTATATAGCTATCAGGGTATTATTATATTTTTTCGTAGTCAAATCCTTACGTTACAGTACTAATAGATAAAAAGTTAAGTTAAAAACCTATAATTATCTCGATACAAAAAAGAATAGTAACAATACAATACAATACTGGCGCAGTAAGCAGTATTGTATCTGCACTGTTTTCTCGACAGTGGCGGATTTACCAGCAGGCTGAGTAGGCTTAAGAGGAGGCTAAATATCGACACTAACACCTCGAAATTGCCATCCAAACTTGCTCTTATACAAATGGATGGAATTGAATAAAATTTTAACAACATCATCAGAACAATGGCAGGAATGGAGTCTCACTAAAATTTTTTCGAAAAACAAAAAAAAAATTTACAGATTCACTTACCACCAAGAAACTGTAATTGAAAAACTTAAATTATTAAACTTTTACTGCATTTCGGGTAAAACCAAGAGTGGGGCTCCATGAAGAACGCCACGACACAAATATCGAGACGTTTTCGACATTATTTTATCAAAATAACACGCCGTAAGTTTGGATGGCGCATCAAGAGATAAATATCGATAAATTGTAGTTTTATTGAAAAACGAAATGGCGAAATGTAGTTCACAGACGTGCGAGTGAGGGCAGCACCATGGATTCTGACGAGTAACCTATAATATTAAGGGGGCTCGATTGATTTCGTTGGCATTAGCTGTAACGCATTTTAGCCCTCAATTGACAATTAATTGTTAATTAATTTATGTCCCTCTTAATTGTCAAAATGTAATTAATTTTCATCCACGGTTGTCGGAGAAAGACTGGACAACGATGATACGTCGATAATGTAGGGATTGAATAAAAATGGTATTTATAAGCCTCCTCTTAAGCCTAGGGCGGCAGATTTTAGGGGCGGCAAATTTGGGGACCGATTTTTTTTAGCCGCCTTACAGAAATCGAAAAAAATTCTGTAAGACGGTTTTCTGATGTCTTGCAAAAAGAAGTCTACAAGACATATTTCCGGTGACTTTTTCACTTCCTGAGAATATTCTACACTAAGACAACAATGTACCAATTTGTTAACTGTTAACAAATGTAAAGTTAAATATGGCGAAATCAATTATTTGTTAACGGTTAATAAATTAAATAAATATTTTGTAACAGTTAATAAATTATTTTGACACAAATGAAATATTTTTTAACGACTGACAAATTCTGTAACAATTAAGGAATATTTAAGTAAAAGTAAAAGTGCTAAATACACTACTGGAAAAAATAAAGGGAACAAATAAATTTCCTAAATTTGTAGTGGTTCTTAACAATGCTGTATATCAGTGAAAAATAGTCGTATCGAGGTTTAAAAAAAAGCATTTTGAAGCTTCAAGTTTCTAGGTTTTAAGATCTTTCAGCAAAAAAAAATCGAAGCTACAGGTTCCACGCGATTCTAATAGTGAGACAAAAAAATTTGGCAAATTTGTATTACTTTTTTTTTGGCTGCAGATACTTGGACAAAATTCTACTAGCTAAACTATTGCATAGACCAGATAGCTTATTTATTTAGCTTCAATTTAGTTTATTAAGGATGTTGAGTCCGTACCGTTCCGTCCAAAAGTTTTTCATTTTACTAAATTTTATTGGGAGTGATTAATACTTCAATTCGTATCGTAACACCGTTGATGTGAAAAGAAGTATCGCAATTGTGCATATTAATGATCGCAAATTCTTATTTACGTATTATATCAAGTTTTCACAATGTTTTTACAAGCGAGGATTAACTTTTGGATGTTTTGTCCAAACTTGACAACGCTAAAATCTCGATAGAGGAAACCGTTCATTCTCAAAAAAATTTTGATTATTTTATATCGCAACTATAGAAATATAACATGAAATTACTTTGAACTGCAAAAAAAAACGATATTTTTAAACAATATTGATATTTAAAGTAGTCGCTGTATTAGCTTTACATTTGGCAACGTTGCGTGCATTGGTAAGTTGGCACGACTGAGAACTGTACGATCGAGAGCAGTCGCGACGGTCGCGATTGAATGTCAAACTGACAGCAAACATAACCTCGAAACCTCTTTATCGTGCATGAAACGGAGTCGTCCGCGAACGAAAATGAGTATTTGAATTTCCCGCTACTTTCAGTCTATGCAACGGTGCCGCTATTTTCTTGTTTCTTGCTGTGAAAACCACGTACTGTGTTTTTATTATTTATTTACTCGAACACGAGCTTCCTAAATGTCTTGAAAAAATTACACAATGCTTCTTATATGTTTTTCCTCGAGTGCAATTTTGTTCGTATTTTTGGCATCATTTTTTATAACAAAAAAAAAATAATAATTGCAAATTTACTTCAGTTTCCATAAGGCTACTGTAATTTTTTAATTCAAATTTCTCAGTAACCAGCTTCCTAATCGTCGTAAAATTTTTACACAACCTTTCAAATGTTGTACATAATGACATATCAAATTTTCAATATTTTATCATCATTTTCAATTTGGGACTCAACATCCTTAAGACCTCCATGCGATCATTTTTCGCTGAGATATCGGACTTTTAATGAAAAAGGATCCTTTTGTGTTTGACCATTGATATCTCAGCAACCAATGATCGCGCACAAAATAAAAAGGGGGATTCAGAAACTCGAATTAATACTCTGCAAGGATTGACGATGGTTTTTTGAAAAAAAAAATTTTAATTCTTGCCATGAATTTGAAAAAATAGGAGAACAATAAGGGCTATATTTATGATTTTTTAGAAAATCAACGGCTAAATTGGAAATATTGATAAAACGACTAATGTTGAGCGTGGGTTTTGCAGCTCAAAATGCTTTTTTTATACCTTGATACGACAATTTTTCGACGAGATACAGCATTGTTAGAAACCACTGCAAATTTCGGACATTTCTTTGTTCCCTTAATTTTTTCCAGTACTGTATATTTCTTTACTGCAAATAAACTGCTTTCTCAGTATATGGTAAAACACCCAGTTCACGGCTAAAAAGGGTAAACAATTATCTGAGATATCTTTCCTTTCTTTTTGACCTTGAGCCAAGAAAAATTAAATGCTTTAGCTCTTTTGTGGATGGAGTCGGAATTAATGAACCAGATTACTTACGGCGATATCATCGATGATTTTGCCAACAAAAAATCGTGCAAAAAGGTATTGTACGAAATTTTCATAACTGAATTTATTATTTTTCAACGGTTGTAATCGCAATAAAAATTATGTAATTACGCTTACCGAATGTACATTATTGTGTAAATAGCATACACTACTCCGCCTTATTAGTCATACAAGATTACACTGAGAAAAAAAATTGTTGAATGAACTAAATCTTTAGTTGCATACGCACGACTAAATATTTATTTGGCCTAACTATAAAATAATTAGTTTCTTGAATAATTCTGCGCTTCAGATGACCAAAATATGATTCAGGCAAAAAAAATTGTGTTTGTACAACTAAATATTTAGTCGTGCGTATGCGACTAAAGATTTAGTTCATTCAACAATTTTTCTTTCTCAGTGTAAGCTTTGATTATCTCAGAAATATACCCAAAAACTATTTCTTGTGCAATTTCAACTAAATTGTTGGATTGTAAAAATAATCTAGGACCTGACAATTGTAGAGATAAAAGCGGCAAAAATTCAATAGCCTATACTTGGGAAATGTGTAAATCCGCCACTGTTTCTCGATATTTACAGCACTTCAGATTATATTTAATTATATAACAGTCTGATGCCACAGAGATCCCACTCTGGAAAAAGAGTTTTTTTCGTGTCAAGAAACCTCAGAAATCCGAAAAATATGAAAAAACAGATTGGAGTATAGGCTCATCGAGAAAAACGCCTTTTTGAGGAAGAAAACCTATTTTTCTTTGCTTTTATGAATTGGCACGTACTTGAAAATATTTTTTTCAAAAGCTGAGATCTTTTTCGATGAAATTATATCTTGAAACATTTTTTATTTTAAGTTACAGGGGTCCAAAAAAAAATGGCTCAAACCACGACATTCAAGAAATTTCAAAAAAATTACGTCACCGGTACAGTGAAACTGGAGGATTTGAAAAAAAAAATCCAGAGCGTACTCTCATACGGTACTTTGAGTCCCTAAAGTTACAGAACAATCGTCGACCATGAGGCCCAAACGCATGCTGTGTTTCGGAATTTTGACCCATATACATTACGAAAATGAAATTTAAAAAATCGATTTTTGAAAATCCTGACTGCGTATAATCCCTTAAATAATCCCAGCTGGGACCGTAAATCTCATTTCATTCAGAATTGGGTCAGCAAAACTGAAATTTTATTTGACCCATATTAAGGGCAATCCACACTACCGTCCAAAAGTTTGGGGACATTCGTCCTGATCCCACTTATCACAAAAAGTTTCACTGTTCTTGTAAAAATGAAGATATTTCGATTCAACACTGAGAAAAAAGTTCAGTTAAAACAACTAAATCCATTTAGTTGAAAAAAATTAAGTTGATTCAATATTAATTTGTTTGAAATAATGAAACTATAATCAATTCAACAAATGGATTTGGTTAACCATAAGATATGAGGTGAACTAAATTATTTGGTCAATTTCCAGATACAGTTTAGTCCAATTTACACGTTACTGACTTGCTCTACAGATAAATTTCGTTGATTTCTAGTATATTTTAACTAAATAAATTTAGCTGTAACAAAAAAACAATTCGTATTTTCAATCACACAATTTATTTGGTACAACGATATTTATTTGATTGAACTGAAGCTTTGCCCATTCAAGTAACGATTTAACCAATTTAACTAAAACTTCTACTGTATCTTTGTTGAATTACCAAAATGATCTCGTTGAACGTCCGGAAACAAATATTTGGTTGAGTCAAACAAATTTTTGCATTTTCAACAAAAAAAATTTCTCAGTGAACAAGCGGTGTTTCACGGAAGACATATTCAGCTTCATTTTGCTTTTTAAAAAAAAAATCGTTTTTTTTAACCCGGTACGCCCTTTGAAACATGGTCATTTTTCGGCTTTTTCCGACCCATGCACATTTTTTAGACTGTTTTTTACATGAAAAACTTGTGGAGAGGAGTATATGCTTCAATTTCGTTTTTTAAATAGTTTCGGACGATTCTTTTTCGTAAAAAAAATACCATATTTATATAATGTAGCGTAACTCTGAAACTACTGAGTTTTTGTTAAATCACTAAGAAAATACAAAGTTGTATACAATTATTCCGGATTCAATGCAATTTTTTCAGAATTTTTTTTCAACATTTTTTTTTGCGTTTTTTTTTTTTTTTTTTGTTAACGAGATATTTTTTATCTTAAACAATCGGGTCTCTTACCTCGTCTACACGGCTGTTTCATCGAAAAAATAAACGACCTGATTGTTTAAGATAAAAAAAATCTCGTTGACAAAAAAAATGTTTAGAAAAAAAATTTTGAATAAAAATTCTGAAAAAATTTCATTGAAGCCAGAATAATTGAATGCAAATTTTTTCATTCTCAATTATTTCACGAAAACTTAGTAGTTTTATAGTTACGCTACATTTTATAGATATGATCATTTTTTGCGAAAAAATGAATATTTTTGCGAAAAAAAATCGCACGAAACTTTTTAAAAAACGAAAATGAAGCTTATACTCCCTCTCACAAGTTTTTGATGCGGAAAACAGTTTAGACAAAAAAATCATGGGTCATGCGCCACAATTTCGACGCCAAAAAAAATCCAAAAAAACGACCATGGTTCAAAGAACGTACCGAGTTAAAAAAAAAAATCGAAAAAATTTTTTGCAAAAAGCGAAATGAAGCTGAATACGTCCCCTTTGAAACGCCGTTCGTTGAATTGAAATATCTTCATTTTTAAAAGAGCAGCAGTGAAACTTTTTGTGCGGTGCGGAGTCGGAGCGAGTGTTTCCAAACTTTTGGACGGCAGTGTACATTAGACTGTGCGGAAAAAAATCGATATATTTTTTTTCGGTTGCATCCACCAAAAAAAAGGTGAATTAAGCCGAAAAATGAAGAATCCCCGAAGGAGAGTTAAAAAAAAAAGATTATTTCGAACGGCGCATTGCATTTGAATATTTTCTATGAGAATAACACAGGAAAATATTGGCACTTCTGAACGTCGCTGTAGAACTCTTTAGAAAAAAAATCTCACAGAAAAGTCATTACGATATTCTGATAGAGAATTTAATTCCCTACAAAAAAAGTTCTTACGAACAATTAGCTCAGAACAACCGTTCAAGTGGTATCGCTGTCGGAAATTGAATTGATAGAAAAAAAAAAATCAAAAGGCTGAAAAATCGAATTTTTCGAATTTTTCGCTTTACGAAAAAACTTTTTAGGTTTTTTTTTGTAAAGAATGTTCTGCTCTAACATACAATTTGCAAGGAATCGTTCTCAAAATATTTCTCTAATACAAAAAAGAATCAAGTACAACAAGACAGATAAAATAAACGACGTCCATCATTGATCGTGTTTCGAAAAGTTTTAGTGAATGAATTGGGTTGATAAGATAAAATAATTTGTTTTTACATTATAATGCTTAATAATCATCGTTCCTTTTTTTTTAAGAGTCTGTTTTTTGCAATTGGGGTATTTCAGTCGATGATTTTGCACTATGCCCAATAAACTGCGATACCACTTGAACGGTTGTTCCAAGCTAATTGTTCGTGAGGACTTTTTTTGTAGGGAATTCAATTCTCTATCGGAATATCATAATTACATTTTTGTGAGATTTTTTTCTGAAGAGTTCCACTACGACGTTCAGAAGTGCCAATATTTTTCTGTGTTATTCTTATGGAAAATATTCGAATGCAATGCGCCGTTGGAAATAATTTTTTTTTTGTGCTCTCCTTCGGGGGTTCCTCATTTTTTACCTTAATTCACCGTTTTTTTGGTGGATGCAAACGAAAAAAAAAAATATCGATTTTTTTCCGCATGGTCTAGTGTACATATTATATATTACACTTCTTCATGTCATGACTAATTATTCTCGACAGGAAACATTGGCAAGGAGTTGCGGTAAAACGGATTACCGGTTACCTCAGGAGCAAAGATCGTACTCAAGCCTGTCGAGATCGCAGCAGCAACAGCGGGGCGCGACAACCGGAAATTCCGGTTCGCGAAACGCATCAGGCGGAAGTGTCCTTGTTCACGATAACAGCGATTATTCGGGCAATTCGTTGAGGGATGAGAATGTCCCAAGAACTAGTTCAGCCTCGTCGTCATTCGTACGTCACAATGGCACGGTCAGAAATAATTATGAAACAAACAGCTCGAATCGAATCGACGATGATAACAATATTTCAAGATCGGTATCGAGAAAAATTAGAAAAACGAATGATTCCTCGGTTTCGGATCCGACGATCCGGGTTCAGACGAGAAATGGCGGAGAAATCGAGGATAGAACGAAAAAATGGTCTCAAAGAGGAGTGTCCAGTGACAGTAACAATCGCGTTAATTCGACGACGAGGATGAACAATTGTTTCGTCGATCGTCGTCGTAATTGCGGGCCCGGCGACACGAGTGTAGCGCGTCGAAAAAAATTTTGGCGCTTCTTCAAATGGTTACCGAGTTCAAAAGCTTTTGGTTTCAGTGGCGAGCGAACCGGATACACGAGTCCCGTTGATCCGATGGTGACCGACATCGAGAGCAATCTCGAGGAGTATTCGATGACCACTCGTGGAAATCGCGTTGCCGAGGATCAACGACCAGTTTGAGTGATGGTGAGAATCCATACACCGTAAGACTGTACCCACGATCGATCGGAACCGTATTAAGGGGGAACGGCACTGCGACTGGGCTAAAGCCGATTTTCGGGATTTTTTTTTGTAAGTAGGGATGATCATTTGAGGATCAGACAAAAAAGCCATTTATTAAGTATATATGTGTCATTTCAGCCCAAGTGTGTAAACCCGTGACCCTGACCCTCTCGGATTTATTTGTTTTTTTTTTTCATATGCCCCTACAGCACATAACATTGCTACAACGTTGCAGCAATGTTGTCATATTGCGAGTGCAATGAAATATTGCAGATATGTTGTGGCAACATTGCGTACGCAACGTTGCACTGAAACTTCTCTGCAATGTTTCGGGAATGTTCCTAAGCAACATTTCTGCAATATTTTGTTGAAACGTTGCTGCAATGTTGCAGCAATGTTGTCATATTGCACGTGCAATGATATACTGCAGATATGTTGCGGTAACATTGCTACGCAACATTGCACTAAAACTTTTCAGCAATGTTTCGGGAATGTTCCTAAGCAACATTTCTGTAATATTTTGTTGAAACGTTGCTGCAATGTTGCAGCAATGTTGTCATATTGCATGTGCAATGATATATTGCACAAAATATTGCAGAAATGTTTCCTGCAATATCTTGTTGAAACGTTGCGAGTAAATTGCAGCGATATTAATGAGATGGAACTTCAAATTTTACAACTACACAAGCGTAATAAATATGAAAAAGATCTATTGAAAAAGATCTATTCATTTATTCCTCATAAAACATCAATAACGATTAATTTCACGTCATTTTCTTTTTTTTCATATTTCTTTTTAAAATTTTGTTGTGCTTTTGACATTAATAAGACATGTGATATTGCAGCGATATAATATAATTAAGGCATTGTGATATTCCTATTGAAAAAATGTTCAATATCAAAAAAGCTATAAAACCAAAATCTTTTTTGTTTCTGAATGATTCTTATTCGCAAAATATGACTATATAATGTAACGGGATGACCTGGGGCTTGCCACGATCTCGCCACTTCGCCTGAGATCCGTTAGGTGGCGGCGGTCGGTGCGCGCTCTCGCGCTGGTGAGAGCGCCACCGAGCACCGATAAGGGTCCGGTATCGGGGTCTTAATTAACAATCAATTGTTGGAACATTTACCCGTGCCCTGTGATAGCGCAGTTCGATGGACTGAAGACTACATATTTTTATTTTATGCAATAATTCAAATGATAAACTTTCCATTGCACATAATATTCCTGCAATATTGTATATCCAATACGAGTGATATTGCTGGAATATTGCATATTGATTGCATGCAATATTTCTGCAATATTGCGGAATATTGCAGCAATAATTCAATCGGCGAACATAGCAACATTGCAGCAAGGTTGCTGCAATGTTACATGCAATATTGCAATGTTGTCGTGCAACATTTCAGCAACATTGCTGCAATATTGTGTGCTATAGGGGTGATCGCATTGAGTCTAAAATACACCCTCATAATTTTTTCAGATTTTTCCAAACATCCCTCATTTCGAATTTTAAAGAAAAACGCCATTTTTTTCAAAAAAAACACCATTTTTTTTTAATCTAAAAAAATTCTGTAAAAACCGTGATATTATATCAAAATTTTCTAGCTATCACCGGTAGTGGGCAGATTTTTTTCTGTGTTTTACAAGCTAACGTTCTCAAAATTCCAAAAAATTCTCAAATAGCTCACCTTGAGCAGATACTCAATTTGAGCAGCAAAATTTTTTGGAATTTTGAGAACGTTAATAGCTTATAAAACACAGAAAAAAAATCTGCCCACTACGGGTGATAGCTTGCAATTTTTTATATATTGGCACAGTTTTTTCGTAATTTTTTTGGATTTAAAAAAAATGGGGTTTTTTTCAAAAAAAAAAATTTTGAAATAAGGGATGTTTGGAAAAATCTGAAAAAATTATGAGGGTGTATTTTAGACTCAATGCGATCATATGAAAAAAAATTAAATAAATCCGAGAGGGCCAGGGCCATGGGTTTACACACTTGGGCTGGAATGACACATACTCAAATATATGTTAATACAAATTTTTATCGAAAAATATTTTTATCGAAGTTATTACCACGAACGTAATGACATTATAAAAAAATGGCTTCTCCTGGTGGCAAGGATACGGCAATGAAAAATTCCAAAAGACTACCTGCTCTTTTTTTCGAAGTTGGTCATTTTCAAGTTTTTTTCACTCAAAAAATACTTTGATCAATTCCGAAAAAAATGCCACCCTGCATGGAGTTGGCCGACATTTCCTTCTATTATTTTTTATCGATTGAAAAAATAATAATTTTTCTCAGCTGGGCTTATTTCACAAAATACCCCTCTGGAAATTTTTGAGGATTTATAAAGGACCTCAGAGTTTGAAAAAAAGAGAAGAAAAAAAATGAAAATGATGATCCTCGAAAAAATTGTGATTTTTTTTTCAAAAAAGTACAAAAAAAATCAAAAGAAATGTCGGTCCATTCCATGTTGAGCGGTATTTTCTCCGGAATTGATCAAAGTATGTTTTGAGTGGAAAAAAAAAGAATTGAAAATGGCCAACTTCGAGAAAAAGATGATTTTTCTCGAAAAAGTGAAAAATTTCATAGATTTTAATATCTTAAAATTTTTTTGTATTTTTTTCGAAAAGTACATTTAACGACAAAAATTTTGAAAAAGAACGTCCTAATCAGTCAATTTTTGAAGAAGTTCCAACTATTAGAAGAAAAAAAAATTTCTTTTGGCTTGGATAAAAAAATTTGAAAATTTCCTGAAAAATGTTTTTAATAGGGTAGAAAAGGAAAACAAAATTTCAGCCAAATCAAAAGGGTCGGGTTCAAAAGTGGTTGATTTGACATGGAATGACCCATATACTTACCTGCTCTTCCTTTGGGTATCTCAGTCAATTTTTGAGATTTCGAGTTTAAAATTTGTTTACATATTTTTGAAAATATATAATTTAAGAAAGTGGAAAGAAAAAAACTTCGATTTTTTTGACCCGTTACAGTGGCGTTCCCCTTAAGAGGAGGCTAAATACCGACACTATTACCTCGAAATTGCCATCCAAACCTGCTCTTATACAAATGGATGGAATTGAATAAAATTTTAACAACATCATCAGAACAATGGCAGGAATGGAGCCTCACTAAAAATTTTTCGAAAAACAAAAAAAAAATTACAGATTCACTTACCACCAAGAAACTGTAATTGAAAAACTTAAATTATTAAACTTTTACTGCATTCCGGGTAAAACCAAGAGTGCGGCTCCATGAAGAACGCCACGACACAAATATCGAGACGTTTTCGACATTATTTTATCAAAATAATACGCCGTAAGTTTGGATGGCGCATCAAGAGATAAATATCGATAAATTGTAGTTTTATTGAAAAACGAAATGGCGAAATGTAGTTCACAGACGTGCGAGTGAGGGCAGCACCATGGATTCTGGCGAGTAACCTATAATATTTAGGGGGCTCGATTGAGTTCGTTGGCATTAGCTGTAACGCATTTTAGCCGTCAATTGACAATTAATTGTTAATTAATTTATCTCCCTCTTAATTGTCAAAATGTAATTAATTTTCATCCACGGTTGTCGGAGAAAGACTGGACAACGATGGTACGTCGATAATGTAGGGATTGAATAAAAATGGTATTTAGCCTCCTCTTAATCGTTAGCTTTATTGTCTTTTTTTTAGCCAATCAAATTGGCCAATGTGACTGATTGAAAAAAGATTAAAAATAACAATTGATCGCCACCGATCACAACTAAATCATCGAAAAAACTCTACCGAATAACAGCCCTACGGATAAGCCTCCAATAATTTACAACTTCCTCAAATAATGTCTCTACTGATAATAAAAGAAAACCTGGCCCCAGAAAGTAAATTAATAAGTCTCAACCATTTCGTATCACCTCCGAACAACATCTCTACCGAATATAACGAAACATCTTTTCCGAAAACAAGACTCGAGCCCTGTTTCCTGGAAACTTTGTTGCAGGATCCGAGAACAACTCTAGCGAATAACAGGCTTACCCATAAGTCTCTATAATTTCATAATCTCTACCGAATATAAGAAAAACATCGCTTCCAAAAAACAAGTCTTCGAAGAAAACTCTACCAAATAATAAGCCCAATGATAATCATTGTCGTTAAATCTCTCCGGAAAACGACTATTCGGAATTACATCCCTACCGAAAAACATCCCGACGGATATTCCGGAGTAACGTTCTCCTTTCCGAGGGTGTTGCTCCCTGATAGATGTATCATTCGGGGAAGTTATTTCCCGGGAGACTTGTTTCACGATGTACTTTTTTAACGACGTTTCACCGTACATTTTTCGTAGACGATTTCCCTGGATAACGCTTTTCCACGATAAATTTGTTATTCGATATTTTCTGAAGCTTGTTTTTTTTGAAGAGATGCTTTTTTACATTTGGTAGAGTTTTTGTTTAGTAGAGCCCCTCTAAGCCGGTTTATACTTTTTGTGGCTTTCAACCGTCAAATCAGTTTACTTTTGCCACTATTTTGAACGAATTGAACGTCATTTTGCCAAAACAAAAAAAAAATTCTGAGGCCCCTCTCTGAAAAATGATTAAAAAAAATTGTTTTCATCAACGTTAAAAATGTTTTTCTTTTTTATGGTCCATTTTACCCCTGATGTAGTACATCGGCCTTAAAATGGATAAATACATCAAATTCATCATAATTGGGGAAAAAAATGTCTGGGGCACGTCTCTAAAAAAATGGTAAAAATTTTTTTTTTCAATCTTAAAATTTTTTTTTCCATAAATAATAATTGATGTTGTTTATTTGTTTAACATAAAAAAATATTTAGATTAATTAAAAATTGGTTAAGTAATAAAAAACTTCTAGATTTTTCGACCATTACTTTTTTCATACAAAAAAAAAATTTTTTTTAGATAATAGATAATTTTGTTTTCTTTTTAAAAAATTTTAATTTTTTAACTAAATTTTTTTCGAATTTTTTTAACGGTTCATTTTACCCCGGATGTAGTGCATCGGCCTTAAAATGTATGAATCCATCAAATTCGTCGTAATTTGAAGAAAAATAAAAATGTTCTGACCTATTTTTTTAGTGTGGTCCATTATGCCCCAGGTATCATGGATCGGCCTAAAAATGAGTCAAAATACATCAAATTTATGATAACGTGACAAGAAACCAAAAAATTTATTTTTACCGAATTTTTAAGGGGGGCCGAGCGTGCCTAACCCTCCCTTATAATTATGAAATAGTAGAGTACAATACTGCAATTCGGTGAAAAAATTCTACGGCAGAATTATAACCGGTAGAGGTGGAAATGTGTCGCCCTTCACGATTTTTCAAAATTGTCGCATTTGACAATGAATGTAAAGAAATATTATCGAAGAATTTTGAATCGATATTTTTGCAGGGCTCCGTGTCACGAAAATTCCCCCCTTAAAGTTGTTGAGTCGTTCTGGAAGTATAGCGGTATTAATTAATTAATATGTGTCTGTAATGCTATAGCTCATAGCTCGAGTATGAATAAACATGTAAACATATATGCACATGTATTATGTAAATTTTATATAAGCTCGTCTATTATATATGGGGCATTCTGCAGTATTCCAGTCGTTAATTGGAAATGATGGATTAAAAAATCTGAAATATTTCATTGAAAGTCTCCCTCAGTAATACTGCAAACTGATGAAATTTTAGAAATTTCTAAAAAGTCACGGAAATGGTGGCTGGAATACTGAATCCACATGTATGGGGAGTTACATGTTATCTCAAGGAATTTCTGTCTCTCGGATTTGGCTCCTGATTTTTTCCAGAATTCTACTTGGACTAGTAAGAGCTTCTGAATTTTTCGAGATTTTTTCCGTCTTTCTTATTGTATTAAAAAAATTGCAACGAACACCTAAACTAAAAAGTCACCAAAGATTCTGGAAAATCGTATAATTATTATTTTTTTAAAATTATGAATCAAGAATTCAAGTCCGAGAGGATAAGACCAGAGGTCAGCTGAGTTAACACGGAACACATTATATGTGTTTATGGGGCGTTCCAGGTCACTTCACGCGGTCATCGGCCTAACCCCCTCGGATTTAGTTGACGATTTTTTTTTGGGCATATTTTGGTCTTAAAAAAGAGGTTATTTTTTCTGATTTTTATCACTTGTTTTACCTTATAACATAATTTTTTTTCCATAATTTTTTAGTACAAATGAATTTGGATCGGGTTTAAAATTCTGAATTTTTTTTTTATAATATCTATAACTGAAAACAAATATATTTATCATAGTTTGAGAGTGAACCGAGAATAATTTATATACATTAAAAAAAAAAAAATTTGTTTACAAATTTTGAAAATTAAATATTTTATTGATGGTTCCCTATAGGAAAAAAAATCGTATCTTGATTAAAGAATTCTTTTTCCTATATTTTGATAATAGATTTCATAAAATCGATTAATTATGACATTGAAAAAATGTATTAATTTTCGAATGGAGCACCACAAAAATATAAAAACTTGATCTAACTATTTGATAATAATAATTTTTCTTGATAGAAACTATTATCAAAATATAGGAAATCTATTATCAAAATACAGAAAATATATTATCAAAATATAGGAAAAATTTTTGTTTACCAAGATATGATTTATTTATCTTTTTTTTATCCTACAGGGAACCATCATTGAAATATTTAATTTCCAAAATGAGTTGACAAATTTTTTTACTTAAAAAAAAATATATAAATTATCCTCGGCCCACTCTCAAACTATGATGAAAATACTAGTTTTTAGTTATAGAATTTATGCAAATATTTCAGATTTTTCAAACTGGTCCAAATTCATTTTTACTCGACAGTTATAACAAAAATTAATTTAAGCGGTAAAGCAAGTAATAAAAATCTGGAAAAAACAACCTCTTTTTTTGGTTCAAATATGCCAAAAAAAAATTCGTCAACTAAATGCGATGGGGTCAGGCCAATGACCACGTGATTTGACCTGGAATGCCCCTTATATAACGAGTGAAATAGATATCTACTTATATTATATGAATTACTGTTCGTGCCAAACAACCCTTTTTGTTAGGGGAAAAAACGAAGACTCGCGAAAATGAAGGATGTGATGCCCCATGAATTGAATAGAACTTGAAAATTATTTTTAGGATTCAACAGTTCCAACCCAAAATGCGCTCTTGTTAATCGAGGTTGAACTGAAAATATAAATTTGAGTTCACAAAAAATCATGTAAATAAAATCTTCATTAAAACAAAATCTCTTGTTACAATTTTTTTTATCTTCAAATCATTTGTGATTTGGAAAACAAAGAGAAAAACACAGTGTTCGTTCATTTTGGGCAAACTACGTTCTGTTTGTGTGTGTGTGAAATATTTACATTATAATAAATATAATAATCATAAGACGCTCTTACGAACTTTTTTTTAACTTTTCATACGGGAATGTTTAATTTTTTTTTTGCGATCAATTTACTTTCTCGATTTATCGAGTGGCTGATTGACATTGATTAATCGAAAATGTCATCATAGCAACGTCAATAACAAGGCGAAAAGTTCTTCACCAAGTGGAAAAATTTTTCATTTCAGCGAACTGCAACTGCAGTGGAAGCTATTTATTACTATTAATCCTCCGTCTGCACACTGGGTCTTTTAAGGCACAAGCCAAATTTTCAAATCGAATATCTCTGGAATTGTAAAAATTGTAAAAAAAATAATTTATGCACTATAAATGTGTAAATAAATGATTGAATCATGGAAAAAAATGCTATAAAAGTAATTCACAATTTTTTTAGATTTTTTTACGTTTTTTTCTTAGAAAAAACATTAGCAGGACTTTAACAACCCAGAGTACAGAGTGTCAAAATTTAGAAGGAACAGACGGAGGTTTAAAATTACTGTTCAAGTTACTCAAAGTAATTGTAATATTTTATTCTCAAGCATTGCAATTGCTTGCAGTCATTAAAGTTTGAAAAAAATACGATTCTCCAAGTAATTTGCAATTTTCCCTTATTTCTCATTCGTTGCAACTTTTCCGCTCCAAACGCAATGAGAAAAATTTCGATGAAAGGTTTCCTACTCAGTGAAGACATTTTTGCTGTATACAAAACAGATAGAATAATGTGATGTAAGCACACTTATGACGTTTTTCTATAAAACTAAAAAAAAAAGAAGAATCATTACAAACAATGACAACGATACAACGACATATATATTGTATATTCAACGCTGTGTAATCGATTATTTTCACTAACTGATATATACATACGTATATATATATATCCATTTGAAACGAAAAATGCTGTGATATTATTATTTAAGGACGATCCAAATTTTATGTAATAATCTGTATATTCACAACGAGAAATTTTTGAAAAAATAGCAAAAATATAATGTGTTGTCTCCGTGTCAATATGTACATAAATGTATATATTGCAGCAATATTTTTATTGAAAAAAATCCTCAAAGATCTGTCCATAAAATATTAAATTCATTTCAAGCAAATGTTTTAAGTTAAAAAAAAATTATGTCGTTCTTCTAATTTCAGAGTATTTCTCAGATTGATGAAAGAAGCCAAAATAAAAAAAAAAATAATAATAATATGAAGAATACAAATTTTTCAATCGATAATTGAATTGTTTGTTTCAAAAGAACGGTGAGACTAAAAATTATAAAATTAACGTTAAAATATTGGCACCCTAATATGTATATCCATATATATTCATATAAGTGTTATATTGTTCGACGGTGCCCAATATAATTATTACTCGATACAAAAGGCTCATTTGCGCTTAATTAATGTTGCTTCATGTGTTTTCACGCATGTATATTTTTTCCTATAACGAAACGGGCACCGTTTCACTATGTTTTATAAATAAGTCCATTTCTTGTTCATCTCTTACATAACGTATTTTTTTTTTAAAGATCCAGAGGTTATATTTGTGGGATGTAAATATTACTCACGATAGTGTCGTCATCATGGATAATTATGGAAACCCGGATTCAGGAGCGTTATAAATAATTATTAATTTGCCATGAGAACCCAAAGTTGCACATAAATATTTTCTTCAGCTATTTGGAAGCGTGAAAATTGTTGCGTTGTGTTGGAAATCTTCCGTTCGCAATTTCGATGTTTTTACAGATCTTATAAAGATAACTTTTCCTTAAACTTGGCTCGCGCGTTAGTTTGAATTATTATTATTTATCGAAATGAAGATTTACAAACGTCAATGACACTTGAGAACGTTGACGCTGAGCATTAACATTTTTTCTAACTAAATTGAATTTTCGTGACTGTCTGAACGCAGAATTACGATTCTAGGAAAAAATAGTACAGAAAAAATACCTGATGGAAAAAATAACCGCGGAAAAAATACCCGATGGAAAAAATACCCGATACGTGCGTCCATGGGATACGTGGATTTGTGGGGTGGATTTGGAGCACCAGGTCGGATGCGTGCGTCCATGGGATACGTGGATTCGTGGGGTGGGTTAGAGGCATGGGGTGGGGTGCGTGCGTCCATGGGCTGCGTGCGTCCATGGGATACGTGGATTTGCGGGCTGGGTTAGATGCATGGGGTGAGGTGCGTGCGACCATGGGGTGCGTGCGTCCATAGGATACGTGGATTCATGTGGTGGGCTAGAAGCATGGGGTGGGGTGCGTGAGTCCATGGGATACGTGGATTTGTGAGGTAGGTTAGAAGTATGGGGTGGGGTGCGTGCGTCCATGGGATACGTGGATTCGTGTGGTGGGCTAGAAGCATGGGGTGGGGTGCGTGCGTCCATGGGATACGTAGAGTTGTGGGATGGGTTTTCAGCACCGGGTGGGGTGCGTGCGTCCATGGGATGTGTGCATCCATGAGATATGTGGATTTGTGGGGTGGGTTCGGGCATTGAATGCGATGCACGGAATCGGATATTTTTTCTGCGGGTATTTTTTCTGCCGGTTATTTTTTCCACGGATATTTTTTCCGCCGGGTATTTTTTCCGTACTATTTTTTCCGCGGGTATTTTTTCCTGTACTATTTTTTCATGTTATCCAGAATTCCTCATCAGAAAAGTTTGGCGAACAATGGAAAAAAATGGAAGTTATGGTCGAGTCTTCAATGTGAACGATTTTTTTAGTAGTAGTATTATTTTAGTATTTCAACCTCAAGTTCAAATCCATAGGCGATAGAGAATTTGAAGTTTTCAAAGCATTATGATTTTTCAAAACAAGAATACATTAATATTTGGATTACAATTATTTTTATTCGCTCCAACCAGTAACCGCGTTACAGTTGATAACAATTGGCAACTCCATCGAGAAGTTGCCTCAAAAAATCACGAGATAATGCTCACGCACAGATTTTTTATCTTTAAGAGTTTCTCGTGCAACAAAAAGTGTCAATGTAATAAACAAAATTAAGATTCTGAATCGCAATGATTATATATTTTAACCAATTATATAATTGATCGAAAAACGAAAAATTAAAGTACAGAGAATTCAATAAATACAAGAAATATATTTGAAGAAAAAAACATCAACAACAATTTGATTAGAAATTGATATGACGCGAAGAGTTTATATTGTGAAAGCAATTGACTTTTCGTCCTAAGATCGAAGGTCGAAAGTCTTTTTTTGGCCTCAATGTACAATTTTTTGCGCCGTTGCTGATTTCGAAATTCGTTTTCTCCACTTCGTCGCTCTACTTTGCGGTACTTTTTTCACCCCTCAGAGGTAAGTTTATAAGAATTCTCGATCAGTGTATTCAATGTGTGTGTATATGTGTGTAGGTGTACGATATGAAATTATAATGACCTGCGGGATTTTTTTTGGACATTCATTATAGTCTTTAGATCATTTATTGTTACAAAAAAAACCACTGGAATACAAAATTACAGAATTCACGATTTACATTAAAGTCTTGGTTTTCTTTTTTTTAATTTCGAAATCTTATGCAAAATTTCCGTAAATTTCTTCTTTGTGCTGGCAGGGAAAGAGTTTTGCAAAAAGCCAGGCCTCCCATCAGTGTCATCATAATTTTATCCCAAGTGTATATATACATCCATAAATATTTAACAATAAAAGACGCATTATAAATACTAAACGGTGCTATTTCGATACATCAATTTTTCATGCGTTCTGAATATATATATATGAGTCATTCCATGTCAAATCGGCCACTTTTGAACCCGACCCCTTTCGATTTGGCTAATTTTTTTTCCTTTTCTACTCCATTAAAAATGTTTTTCAGAAAATGTTTAAATTTTTTTGTCCAACCCAAAAAAAGGTGTTCTAATATTTCAAGAATTTGTCCAAAAATTTATCACTTGGGACGTTTTTTTTCAAAATGTTCGTCTTTATATGTACTTTCCGAAAAAAATACAAAAAAATTTTAAGATATTAAAATTAAAAACTATGAAATTTTTCCCTTTTTCGAAAAAAATCATTTTTTTCTCGAACTTTACCATTTTTAGTTTTTTTTTTTCACTGAAAAAAACTTTGATCAATTCCGGAACAAATGTCGCCCAACATGACTTTTTCTTCTATTTTTTTTTAACTTTTTTGAAAAAAATCAAAATTTTTTCAAGGATTATCACTTTCAATTTTTCTGTTCTCAATTTTTCAAACTCTGAGGTCCTTCATAAATCCTCAAAAATTTCCAGAGTGGTATTTTGTGAATTACGCTCAGCTATGAAATTTTTTTTTTCAATCGAAAAAAAAAAAAATAGAAAGAAATGTCGGCCCACTCCATGTTGGGCGGCAATTTTTCTGGAATTGATCAAAGTCTTTTTGGAGTGAAAAAAAAATTAAAAATTGCGGACTTGGAGAAAAGATTATTTTTCTTGAAAAAGTGAAAAATTTCATATATTTTAATATCTTAAAAAAATGTTGTATTTTTTTTCGGAAAGTAAAGACGAAAATTTGAAAAAAACGTCTCAATTATTCAATTTTTGACGAAGTTATAACTATTTAAAACAAAAAAAAGCCTTTTTTGAGTTAGATAAAAAAATTCGAAAATTTCCTAAAAATTTTTTTAATGGGGTAGAAAAGGAAAAAAAAATCAGCCAAATCGAAAGGGGTCGGGTTTAAAAGTGGTTGATTTGACATGAAATGCCCCATATACACTGCCACTCAAAAGTTTGTATACACCAGTCGATATTTCTTGCCGCACTAGAACTTGTATAATTCCATTAAAAAAAAAAGATAATCGAGTTTAAAAAGCGGCGTTTTGGCGGGAAGAAATGCAAATTTGTTTCACTTTTTTAAAATCATAAAAAATCCTCATACTTAAGCTCAATTATCTTTTTTTGTTGACAGAGTTATGCAACTTCTAGTGCGGCAAAAAATATCGACTGTTGTATCCAAACTTTTGAGTGGCAATGTATATAACTCAATTATCTATCTACCGGATAAAAACAATATTTTTTTTACATCGATAGTGATATTCGAAGCATATTGAATGCAGGAATGTACATTGCATGAGGTGAAACGATTATTGTTCTTCGGCATTGGTGAATTTGTATCAGTTTGTGTTTTACAATTATTAACTCTAAAATCGAGGACTTATGGCATCGCCTCCAAGCACTGTTTGGTGTGTTGCCAAGCTTGCAGACCCTTAATAATAAAGTTCGTCGGTTAATATTTTTCGATAAATGATGGAAAAAGACCGGGGTAGAATGGAACACACGTTAAAAAAATAGCTATGATTTGAATAATTTTTAGGAATTTTCCCAACTGATAACTTAAGGGGAGGCTAAATACCGACATTAGCACCTCGAAAATGGATTCCAAACTTGCTCTGGCACGAATGGATGGAAATCAATAAAATTTTGACATTATCATCAGAATTATGGCACAAATGGAGCCCCACTAAAAAATTTTCGAAAAACAAAAACAAAAATTACAGATCCGATTATCATCAGGAATCTGTAATTAAAAAAATCAAATTATAATGGTTCTACTGCATTTCGGCTAAAACCAAGAGTGGGGCTCCATGAAGAACACCAAAGTACGAATATCGATACGTCTTCGACATTATTTTATGAAAAAAACCGCGACGTAAGTTTGGAATCCAAATCACGGGATAAGTGTTGATAAATTTAATGTATTATCGAAAAACAAAATGGCGAAATCAAGTTCACAGAAATCCGAAAGAGGGCAGCCCCATGTGGAATTCTCATGAAATAAATATTATTCTCATCAGATTCTATCCAAACTGTCTGACAAGTCAGTGGCATTTAACGAAAACGTTGATTTATGTCTCGCATTTGCATTTTGCAATTCATTCATCATTTATTCATAAATTTAATTGATATTCATCCACCGGTATTGGAAAAAGTTTGGACAGCGACTTTGAGTCGATAATGTAGGGCTCCAGTAATAATGTCGGTATTTAGCCTCCCCTTAAAAGTAATTTTTAGAGTTTTTCGTCCAGCAGTTTGCAGCTATCGAACTCAATTTTCTTTCATAAATTTACCAGGTGACATAGATGATTGGTATTAAATTTAGAAAAAATGGTTTAGGAATTCCAGATTTACGGAAATTTCAAGTCAGAGAACCCAAAAATGGTTAAATTTAGACTTGGCAAGTGGAAATTTATATTTTCTCTTTTTTTCACCGCTTGATGCCTCATTGGATGAAAAATAATGCCAGAAATTTATTCAATGGAAGAGTCAATAACAATGTCATTTTGCCCCGGTCTTCTGAATAAACAAATTACATCTCACCTTTCTGGCAAGTTTGAATTGCAACACGCAATACGCCGCAAGAGTTTCCTTCAAGTCAACGACTTTTTGTTGTTGAAATCTTTCGATATCCATCGTGGCCTTTGCGGAAAATGATCTAAAAAAGAGAGATGAGAATTATGGCAAAAAACTGAGGTTTCGAAATGATCGAAAATATACAATATGTCGATCACGTACTTTAAATCGTCGTCGACCTGCTGGACGGCCCTTTCGTTCTGTTCTATGCGTTGCTCCAATTGGATAATTTTCAATTCGCGAACTTCCTCCGTATCAACTGATCCAAACAACCGTGACATGATCCCTGATTTTCCTGTATTAATGTTGAATACGATAATTAGGTAGAAAATTTTTCTTATGCTCCTCAAAAAAGAGGATTCGTTTCTAAAAATATCGCGTAGCTTGAAATTTTTTCAATTTTTCTACTGAAATAAGGATGGACAGGGTGGCGCAAAAAAACCGACTATTTTATTTTTTTTCGAGTCTCTTGTGATGATATGTTAGTTTTTTATGTTTTAAGAACCCTCAGCAAAAATGAGCTCGAAAAAAAAATGTTTAAGGGTCACTCAATATTTTTAAAAATTTCAAAAATCGTTAAAAATCGATTTTTTTTTGCTCATTACGGCAAAATTTTATAGACGAAAAAAAAATGTTTCTCAAACTTTTAGCTCAAAATATTCATTTTTAAAGGTCGCTCATAATTTTTTTATATTTGTAAGTGCATTGCATTAGATGTTTTCGAGTGACCTTTAAATATTCATATTAAGATTTGATACATTTTTTTTCTTTCAATTGGTAAGATAATCGATAAAAATACACTACGAGATGAATAAAAAATTAAACACAATACTGAAAATCTAATTTTTTAATAACTCGATGTTTTGCAAATTACAGTAATAATAAGATTGATTATTTTTTCTTTGAGTTCTCAATTTCTTTTAATTTTTTTTTCTTTCGTCGTATCTTTCATCATTACGAGCATGTGAAAGATCTGTTTTATCGACGCTACAGTAAAACAGAGTGTATGTTAATTTTTGCGACACAACCATTTCTTGACTATTGAACCGAATGATCTGAAATTTGACCAGGTGACAGGTGATTCTAGAGAGCTCTAGAGAGCTCAATAGTGGTGTGTTTTTCTTAAATTAAGCTATGCAAAAATTATTGGATCCATTTCTGTTTGAAACCTCTCATATTTTAGCCGAAAAAGTACCAGTTGAAAAGTTCTATGTTGAATTTCTCTATTTTCTGGCCATTAGGCTCTAGACAAAGCTCTCTAGAATCACCTGTCACCTAGTCAAATTTCAGATCATTCGGTTCAATAGTCAAGGAATGGTTGTGTCGCAAAAATTAACATACACTCTCTTTTACTGCAGCGTCGATAAATCAGATCTTTCACATGCTCGCAATGTTAAAAGATACGACGATAGAAAACAAAATTAAAAGAAATTGAGAACTCAAAGAAAAAATAATCAATCGTATTATTACTGTAATTTGCAAAACATCGAGTTATTAAAAAATTAGATTTTCAGTATTGTGTTTAATTTTGCTTCCTCATAAAGGAAGCTTTGTTTTCGCGAAATTTTTTTTTTTCGCAATTTTCATGTCAGTATGTTCAAAATGTCCCAAAACGTCGAGAAATCACATTTAGAAAAAATGTCCGGACGTATGTATGTGTGTGTACGGTTTGTGCTTTTATTAAAATGAATATATCTAGAGAACGGTTTAAGTTATCGAGTTGAAATTTAGTATGCAAGTAGATCATCTATGTCCCTCTACTCAGTGCAAATTTTTTCAAAATTGTAAAATAATTGTCAATTTGGCGAGACTTTGTATTTTCTGTAAATTGTTTGTTCGTCGTCTAACTTTCGTAATTTTCCAGTTATCACTCCGAAATTTTATGTACAGATACACTTTATAATAGGGACAGTTGGGATTGAATTTGGGAAAAATCGCCCAACAGGTTCGGCTTAAAAAAAAATGTTAATTTTTTGCAAAAAATGTGTAAGTTCTCTAACGTTTGCAATTTTGCATGTATTCAGCTGATTTTTTTTGTGATGATACATTCAATGAAAACGAAAAATACTACTGAATTTCAGAAAAATCGCTTGAGAGGTTCATTTCAAAAAAAAATTTGAAATTTTCCAACAAATTTTGTTAACGCTCCTACATTCGCATTTTTGCAAGTATCGGGCTAACATTTTTTGCACAAATACACTAGATGATAAGAATTGTTAGGGTCAAATTTGGTGAAAAACGCTAGAAAGGTTTGTTCTAAAAAAAATTTAGACATTTCCAGAAAAATGCTTGTGAACACTTTCGTAATTAAGCAGCTGTTTTGCAGTTGGCACCCTGAAATTTTATGTGTAGATACACTTTATAATAAGAACTATTTGAATTGAATTTGGGAAACTTTGCTTAAGACGTTTGGTTTAAAAAAAATTATTATTTTTCGCAAAATAGCTTTTGTAATTTTGCATCTATCAAGGTGAATTGTTTTATGCTGACACATTAAATACCAAGGAAAAACAATATAGAATTTCGGAAAAAATGCATGAGGGGCTTGGCTGAAAAATTTTTTTGAAATTTTCAAAAAATTATTGTCAGCGTTTCAGCTTTCGTAATTTTGCAAGTATCTAGATGAAACTTCGCACAAATGCATAAGGTGATGAATAAATTGACATTGAATGAGCAGCAAGAGATCGTAGAATATTAAAACTTTATGAAAATGATGAATAAATCGTGCAAATTGGAAATTTGCACATAGCTTCCTCATTTATTTTCGTCTATCGTCAAGCTTCCTTTATGAGGAAGCCATGAAAATAAACATACATGAAATAAAGGTGGTCAAGAAGGACCTCATAGAGGAGGCCTGACGATAGACGAAAACAAATGAGGAAGCTATGTGCAAATTTCCAATTTGCACGATTTTTTATTCATCTCGTGGTGTATTTTTATCGATTATCTTACTAATTAAAAGAAAAAATTTATCAAATCTTAATATGAATATTTAAAGGTCACTCGAAAACGTCTTATGCAATGCACTTACAAATATAAACAAATTATGAGCGACCTTTTGAAATGAATATTTTGAGCTAAGAATTTGAGAATCTTATTTTTTTTTCGTCTCTAAAATTTTACCGTAATGAGCAAAAAATTTTAAAAAATAAAAATTCGATTTTTGACGATTTTTGAAATTTTTAAAAAACTTGAGTGACCCTTAAAATTTTTTTTTTGAGCTCATTTTTGGTGTGGGTTCTTAAAACATAAAAAACTAACATATCATCACAAGAGACTCGAAAAAAAAAAATAGTCGGTTTTTTTGCACCACCCTAATGGACATTGTTGGAAAAGAGTATTGGAACTTCGATCGTGTCACTTAATTGAAGATACGAAAACACAACGTGTCAGATAATATCTCGATGCATTAAATACCTTGCATGACTTTATCTTTTTGCTCATATGCGGCGTTAAGATTATCGTTTGCTTCCTCTTTGGCCAATTGCAATGCTTCTCTACGCCTTACAACTGCCTGCAAAGCCGAGGCACCAAAAAGCCATTCCTTCAGTTGATCGGCGATTAATTCTTCCTCCTCGAGTGTCGTGTCTATCGTTGCCGCTAGCGAATCCATGTAATGTCCAGATTTCTACAAAAATCAGCTGTATTCCTTGTCTCGAGAGTCATCAATCACGAAAAATACTTTTTTTTCTAGATATATGGGTCATTCCATGTCAAATCGACCAAGAGTTGGAATCGACCCCTTTCAATTTCGATGAAGTTGGGTCAGAAGTTTTCGTTTTCAATAAAACAAAGTTCTACCCAAGGAAAAAAGATTGAATTTTTTTTTTCGAAAGTTATGCAAAATTCAAAATTTCACAATTTTTCAAACCTTTTAAGTTTATTTTTTAAATATCTTGAAAACTATTATAGTTTCAAAAAATCGTTCTGAAATAGTTTCAAAGAGTATACTTGGGGCTACGAAAAAAAAAAAATACCGAAAAAAAATTTTGAAAAATGATGAATTTGGAGAATTTTGAATGTTCAAAAATCGTAAAAATCCAAGTTCCATATTTTGTATGTGGTTCAATTTTTTAAATGTAATACCTTGTACTGATCCTAAATCATTCTGAAATTTTCGGATCGGTGTTTTTTTTTTTAAATATTAATTTTTGAGTTTTTAAAAATCGTGCAAATCCACGATCAAAATTAAATTTTTTTTTATATAACACCTTGTACTGATTTTAACAGATCCTGAAATTTTCAAGATGGTGTCTGTTTATTTCAAAAAAGTTTTTTTCTTAATTTTGGTAAAAATTTTTTTTTTTTCATTTGTCATTAATTGAAGTTTTTACTGCTCAAAATTACAGAATTACATAATTGCTCAACTTTACTTAATTTAGAGGAAAAACATAAAAAAATTTTTTTACCAAAATTCAAAAAATTTGATTTTTGAAACAAAAGCACACCATCCTAAAAATTTCAGGATCTTTTAAGATTGAAACAAGGTATTATATAAAAAAAATTTAATCAAAAACTTAATTCAAAAATTTAAATTTTTGAAACAAAAAAAACACCTTTCTGAAAATTTCAGGATCTTTTAAAATCAGTACAAGGTATTATATTTAAAAAATTTAACCAAATATAAAATACGGAACTAGGATTTTTACGATCTTTGAAATAAATACGATTTAAAAAATAAACTTGACAGATTTGAAAAATTGTGAAATTTTGAATTTTGCATAACTTTCGAAAAAAAAAATTACAATTTTTTTTTCCCTTGGTAGAACTTCGTTTTATTGAAAACGAAAACTTCTGACCAAATTTCATCGAAATTGAGAGGGGTCGATTCCAACTCTCGGTTCATTGGACATGGAATGACCCAAATATTGATTACACTGCCGGCGAAAATTTTCCGGACAAAACTGCAAAAAAGATCTGGAACGTTTTATGCCGTTTCGCCGGAAGTCAACGTAAACTGATTTAAAAAACGGCATTTTAAAGGGGAAGAATTCGGCTTCATTTCCCGTTCTTTAAATTATTTTTACAATTAGTTTTTAGATTTCGACTCTATTTTGAAAACAACTGTTTTTCGCCTTTTTTCTCCTCTCTTCAAAAGCCCCCATCGTCTAGAGGAATTTATCCATTTTTGCGATTGAATTCATAAAGGGGAAAGTTTGAGCTTCAATTTTCTTTTTTTTTTTAACTTTGAGCGAATTTTTTTCAAAGTTATTCTATTTTTTGTGAAAAAAGAGGAAACTCGCAAATCCTGTACATATAACACGAATACAAAGAGGATTCATAAAAAACTTCAGGATAGCAAAAAGTTGCATCTGTTTTCGCAGAGTTCAGAGGAATTTTTTCAGATTTTTTTTTAAACATTTTTTTTTTCTCATTTTCCGGGTCGGAGCTCAGATCATTTAATTTACCATAACTCGAGAACTATGGGATTATTGATAAAATTTCAAAAGGGGAAAATACTTCATTTTACCATTTTCAACATATTGGAATGTTTTTTCAAATTTGTTTCCAAATTTTTCACGTCGACATTTGCGTTGCTCGAAATACGACATTTACGACAATTTGAGAAAAAAATTCCAGTGTGTTGTAAATGTAAAAATAAAGTATTATTCCCTCTTGAAATTTTATCGATAATTCCATAGTTTTCGAGTTACGGTAATTGAATGATCTGAGCTCCGACCCAGAAAATGAGAAAAAAAAATGTTGCAAAAATAAAATCTGAAAAAATTCCACTGAACTCAACGAAAACAGACGCAGCTTTTTGCTATCTTGAAGTTTTGCATGAATCCTCTTTGTTTTCGTGTTATAAGGGAATTTTTGAAATTACCTCTATTTTCACAAAAAAACAGAATAACTTTGGGAAAAAAAATCGCTCCAAGTTAAAAAAAAGGGAAATTGAAGCTCGAACTTTCACCTTTATGAATCCAATCTTAAACATTTATTTAAAAAATTTCCTCTGGAAGATGGGTGCGCCTAAAGCGAGGGGAAAAAGGCGAAAAACAGTTGTTTTCATAATCGAGTCCTAATTCAAAAACAAATTGTACAAATAATTTCAAAAACAGGACATGAAGCTGAATTCTTCCCCTTTAAGGTTGTTTAGAAGCTATGAAACCATTGAATGTTAATTGTTCAATAAATAGCTTCTTAATCGTAGTGAAATTTTTACACGACCTCCTGAATACTTCATGTAAGAACATACCAAATTTTCAGAATTCTATCATCATTGTACTTCAACCTCCTTAAGGGTTAAAATAAGAAATGATGAGAAAATTCTGAAAATTTGGTATGTTTTTGTATGAGGTATTGAAGAGGTCGTGTAAAAATTTCACGACGATTAGGAAGCTCGTAATTAAGAAATTAACGTTTTGTTAAAAAGAATTTTTTAAGCAAATGAAAAAAATATTTATCAATAAACTTCGTTTTCTTTCCGTTGCTTTCAGTATATTGTGGATATTAAAAAATTGAGAGGTCAAAAAAAAAAACTTATCGCAAAGTTATATCAGTTTCCATAGGACTACATTTAATTTTATTTAATTTGTTAATCTTAATTGTTCGATAACGAGCTTCCAAATCGTCGTGAAATTTTTACACGACCTCTTAAATACTTAATTGAAAAATATACCAAATTTTTAGAATTTTTCCATTAAACGTGATTTGCTTCTAAACAACCTTAAAATACCGTTTGTTAATTTAGTTTACGTTGACTTCCGGCGAAATGGCATAAAAAAAACGTTGCTAGATTTTTTTTTCTCCGTTCTTGCTTTCTTTTTCTATGGTTCCATTACCTGCAGTCCATCTCCCAATTCTTTCTCAATGGCACTCCACTCGCTGAAAACACGACCGTAATTCGCATGAAGCTTGTAGAGAGTGTACTGTTTTTCGACGAGCCGCGCTCGAGCACGCAGAAGATTGCACAGATTGTTCTGCGAAGGAATGATTTTTGTCAATTGTCGAAAAAAAAATCGCGAATAACGAGAAATTATTAAAACGTGCTATAAAACTCACCTGGAGCTCGACTCCGTAATTTTTTATCAGCTCGAAATTTTTGTCGGGTTTTCGAAGTCTGACGGAGACACTGAGAGCCTTTAATTTCGATTCGGCTATTTGCAAATATCCTGAAAAAATCGTTCATATTCAATGTTATCGATGGAATCTTGAACAATAGTTTACAAGCATATTTGTTTTGCAAAAAAAATTCTCAAAGTATATTTTTAATGAAAACAAAAATTTAGAAAGGGTACGTTCTTCTCGAACGAACTTTTTTCGATATTTGATAGCGTGAGTTTGGCTTTTCCTCCTATTTTTATTTTCGATGATGGAAGAAAGCAGAGTTTGGCAAAGTACTTGCAAGTACTTCAAGTATCGAGTACAAAGTACCGTAGGTACTTGAAGTATCAAGTGCCGGTGGTACTTGAAGTACAAGTACTTGAACAAATCAAGTACCAGTATCAAGAACTTTTCTAGTTTTCGGGTACGTCTCGTAAATTCTGGTACTTGGGTCATTCCATGTCAAATCGACCAAGAATTGGAATGACCACTTTCAATTTCGATGAAATTTCATCAGAAGTTTTGTTTTATCATAAAACTAAGTTCTAGCAAGGAAAAAAAATTATTTTTTTTTTTCAAAAGTCATGCGAAATTCAAAATTTAACCAGTTAAAACTTTTTTTTTCCAAATATCTTGAAAACTATGATAGTTATGAAAAATCGTTTGTGTCGTCTTGAAGAGTATACTTGGGGCTACGAAAAAAAAATATTTCGACAAAAAAATTTGAAAAATGATGAATTTTGAGAATTTTGAATTTTTTTAAATCGTTAAGATCCACAATTAACATCGAATTTTTTGTTCAATTTTTTACATATAATACCTTGTACTGATTTGATAAGATCCTGAAAGATTTTCAGAAAGGTGTTTTTTTTTTTCAAAAATATGATTTTTTTTAAGTTGAGCAATCATGTAATTTTGTAATTTTCAGCAGTCAATATTACATGATTGAGCAACTTCATTTAACTTAGAGGTAAACAAAAAGTTTTACCAAAATTCAAAAATTCATATTTTTGAAACAAATAAAAACACATTTCTGAAAATTTCAGAATCTTTTAATATCAGTACAAGGTGTTATATAAAAAAATAAAACCAAAAATTTAATGTTGATCGTGGATTTTCACGATTTTGAAAAATTCTCCAGATTTATCATTTTTCAAAAATTTGTTTCGGAATATTTTTTTTTCCCAGCCCCAAGTATACTCTTTAAGACGAACCCAGAACGTTTTTTTCGTAACTATAATAGTTTTCGAAATATTAAAAAAATAAACTTGAAAAAATGATGAAATTTTGGATTTTCGAAAAAAAAAAAATTTTTCCTTTGTTAGAACTTTGTTTTATGATAAAAAGAAACTTCTGACCAAATTTTATCGAAATTCCAAATATTGGTCGATTTGACATGGAATTACCCATATTCAAAGGCTTTGCACATGCAACCATCAGCAAGACACATTCAAAAATACTTGATACTTGTACTTGAAAAAAGTACTTTAAGTACAGAAAAGTACTTGAAATTTTCAAGTACATGAAGTACTTGAAAAATTTAAGTACAATACTTGAAGTACTTTTGATGTACTTTGTACTTGCAAGTACCGTACTTCAAGTACCTGCAAATACCGAGTACCTTCAAGTACTGCCCAGCTCTGGAAGAAAGTGAAGAATGTTTTCAATCTAAAACCAAAAAGAAATCGAAATTCCGTTTTTGCAGGAGAAGAAAAATTAAAATACTACTCGAGAACTTTGAGAACTTCAAGAACATCTAGGCACGATTAACATATGCAGGGATATATTTTTTTTTCCTATGATGGAAAATTCAATTTTTCTACCACAGAGAGCTTGTATTTTCCTAATTGTAACTGTAAAAATCTAATTTGCACCAACCACTTTCCTTGATGCTTTCTCTCCAACCATCCTTCTGCTGCAAAAATCCCATAAAGTGTTTGTCCCGAGAAAGAACAGGATGCGACGCTACTCGCAAAAGAAAATTCTGAAATTTGAGTGTAAAAATTTCCGTTTAAAACGTGGAAACAATTTTTGTTTTTTTACTTTTTATAGTATCTGAGCAGAAAATAATGACCTCAAGACCAGCTCTGCGACGATCAACAAAATCAGGATCGAATGTATCCGTCGTGATTTTTTGCCAAGCATAGAGAACTTTTTTCTCCGGCAGAGGCGGCAATACTATGTACGGATAAGAGATCTCAAGATAAGATCGCAGCATCTCAAATTCTGTGTAACGACGCCACAGAGAACTCACTGTGGTCAGAGCGTTTTTGAATTCTGGATCTATGACTCTGAGCCGTCAAGATTAGTTAGTCAGTCTTTTTTTCCAAGACACAATTAGCAAGGCTAAAGTAGCGGAGCTTACTTGGTATCGACAAGATAGACGGTATAAAACTCTCTCAAATTGAGACCTCCGTTAGCTCGTTTTTCAGCCTCGACTATGGAAATTTCCATGTGATCCAAGAGAGACTCCTGAATAAAAAAGTAAAATTGTACAAGGGAAAGAAAATATTTCAGTCGATGACAAAGTTTTTGGTGCAAAATGAATGCAATACTTGTTGACGAATTAACACTGATAATAATTTATGTATTATACCATATACAAAATTATGTATCACATTTTATAATAAGTCATTGATGACAATAATATCAATAATGATAAAATAAATATAAATGATGATTCCTATATCGTCATTGCACTTAATAGTAAGATTTTCAATTTTCGAAAAATATTATATGCATCTTATTGTTCTCAATGCTGAAGATGCTGCACTGCAATCGGTTAATGGACTGATCAGTGATGTCCGCTATTAAATTTAGCAAAAGGCGTTGAAAGAGTTTAAATTTGAAAAAATTTTAATACAATTTGAATAAGATAGAATATACACTGTAACTTTAATTGAAACATTAATTACAATATACATTAATTACAATAAAAAAAAACCCTGCAAATTGTAGCTTTGCACATCGTTCTTTACTTTTATCCATAGTTTACGCAGCATTGTTGATAAAGAAACACAAATTGATCTTTGCACTTTTTCATAAATGACCTACGATACAAGATGAGGAAACATTGTGCAAATTTCTAATAGGCAGATTTTTCTACTGAAAGTGCTTCGATATACTTAAGCGTTAAAATATATAAAATATTTTAGACAAAGAACAAACAACTTTAAGAACGATTCTGCGATAGAAGAGGTAAATTTGTCTCTCGAGTAATTCAAAAACAAAATTAATTTCCAAACCATCATTATTTTTTTTCAAGAACTTTTGCGTGTGACGAACAATAACGGTTTATAAAGCGAGCTGCTAAACTTCAATAATCAAAATTTGACAAATGAACAGATGATGAAAGTGATGTGGCAGTGTTTACATTTAGTGGAAATGCAAAATCGGTTTCAGGAAATTTTTTAAATGGTAAAGTGTCACAATGAAGGTTCGATTTTTCGTTAAAAATGTTTTTCCATATTCTCACCGATTTGTTAACAATATTGCATACCTCCGTTTGTAAATCCAAGCCCGTCATATCGTTGGAGTTTGATTCTATCTGGTAATTCCCATTCTGAAATATATCCTCCATTTTCCGAGTTGTTTGTTTTTTCAACTAACGCCGCCTTAGGAAACGCTTTTAACACCGGAAACGTTTTTTATTACGGAAGAAAGTATGAGCTTTAGATGAACAGCATTTTGTTTTTCCTTATACACAGTAAATGTACGAAAACACTCGTGACAGAAGAAATTGTCCGCTGACAAAACGTCGCACTCGCTGTACGGAAAATCGACGGGCGAATAGACGGGAAACGAGGAAAACTGGAGGGGGCAATTTTCTCGTCGTTTTATACGGTCACTAGATGTGCCACTGATGGTAAAGCAGAACGCTGAAATATGTGCCGTCGATACATGAAAAAAATCTGAAGACAGTACAATGCAACCTCAGATATGTAATTCAATTCGACGGGACCGGAAACCTCGCATAACTCAAATTTCCCCTTTATTCTCCCACTCACGTCTCTAAGCGCATGCCTACTGTTCTCTTTGCAATACACACCAATATTTTTTTTTTACCTAGCTGCGAAATTTTCCTCACATTATTAATAGGTTTTAGGCACATTCATTACTTAGTAAAATCCATCAAACGAAATTAATCGTGCATATTTTCCCGAGAAAATTTGACAGGTTGAAGTTATGTTACCCTGTGTAACACACAGTCAAGATTTAAAGTGGGGCGAAACGACCATAGGGGAAACCCTAGCGGAAGTTGCAACGGTCCAAACAACGCCAAAGCAACGCGTTGCTTTTCAACTTTTAAAATCGGCAAAACATACGGTGAAAGCAACGTGAAATTCGGTGAAAATCACCTTTCCCCGCGCCCTACTTGACCGACGGTGGTAAAAAAGACGCTTGGGATGGTTTGGGAGGCGTTGTTTACCGGTAAAGCAGACGATCATCGAAAAAGATCGCCGCGCTACTTGTTGGAAAATAGTGAAACCAAAATATGTACAAAATTTGATGTTGCTTTGCCGTTGTTTTGACCTATTTTAAAAGTTGATAAGCAACGTTGCTTTTGCCGTTGCTTTCTCCGTTTTTTTCACTTAGCAACGCGTTGCAAGTTCTGCTAGGGAATTGAGAAATGCGAGGTCGTTGCCATGGTAACGAGTTAAGAAATGCGAGGTTTTGAATTATGCGGGGTTGAGTTATCTGAGGTTCTACTGTATGTATTGTTTTTGTCCCAAACTAAAATGCCGCAAAAAATAAAACGATGGCAGGATGCCTGATGATCGAAATCGTATCAATAGGACGAACTTTCTATAAATATTTTACAATAATAAATGTCAGACGATTAATGAGTACAGATTGTAGATGGCAAAAAATTATATGTTTAATTTAAAATTACAGGAAAGGGATCGAAAATAAAATTCGTTAATTTTCTTAATTCAATTTTTTAATGGTATACAATTTGTTAGAGATCCTATATCCATACACTTGATAATAATATGACTATAAATAAAAAATGGTTCGCAATTATTCTTACTAGTTAATAGCACAACTATTTTTGTTACTCCTACACATTAATTCGATTTAACGATTATCTCAAAAAAGGACAGAAGACTGAAATAATTAATTTCTTAATTCGATTTTTATACGTAAATTCATTGCGCATGTAAGGCAAGAAAATTGGAATGGCGCACGCACACACACACAAGTACACGTATATAAATATATGGGTAATTCCATGTCAAATCGGTCAATAGTTGGAATCGACGGCTTTCAATTTCGATGAAATTTGGTCAGAAGTTTTCTTTTATCATCAAACGAAGTTTCACCAAAGAGAAAAAATTATAAATTTTTTTTTCGAAATTTTAAAATTTCAGCATTCCTTCAATTTTTTGAGTATATTTTTTAAATAACTCGAAAACTATTATAGTTACGAAAAAATCGTTTTAATTCGACTTGAAGAGTATACTTGGGGCTAAGAAAAAAACTATATTCCGAAAAAAAAATTTGAAAAATGATGAATATGTACTGATCTTAAAAGATTCTGAAATTTTCAGAAAAGTGTTTTTTAAAAATATGAATTTTGAATTTTGGTAAAATTTTTTTTTTGCTTTTTTACCTCTCAGTTAAGTAAAGTTGAGCAATCATGTAATTTTGTAATTTTGAGCAGTAAAAATTACATGATTGCTCGGCAGTACCAGAATTCTATTCTTTACATCTATATACTTAAGTAACTCTATATGTAAGTCTATATTCGTAAATATCTCTAATCTTTAGTCATGCCACAACACACGCTATTCTTCATTTAAGATTAGATATTTACGAATCGAGTTGATAAAACATAGTGATATTTAAGAATAGAGTTCTGGTACTGCCGATTGCTTAACTTTACTTAACTTGAAGGTAAACAAAAAATTTGTTTACCAAATATCAAAAATTCATATTTTTGAAAAAAAAAATACCTTCCCGAAAATTTTAAGATCTTTTAAGATCGGTACAAGGTATTATATAAAAAAAAATAGAACTAAAAATTTAATAACAGATAAACCCAGATATACTCTTCAAGACGAACCCAGAACGATTTTTTCGTAACTATAATAGTTTTCGAGATATTGAAAAAAATAAACTTGAAAAATTGAAAAAATAGTGAAATTTTGATTTTTGCATAAATTTCGAACAACATTTTTTAAACTTTTCTCCATTGGTAGAAGTTCGTTTTACGTAAAAAAAAAAACTTCTGACCCAATTTTATCGAAATTGAAAGGGGTCGATTCCAATTATTGGTCGATTTGACATGGAATGACCCGAATATTTTTTTGTTTCGAGTCTCACCTCTAGAATGTATTTCTTCTGATGAAAAAAAAATTCTCGCGAACAATCGAGTCAGATGAAAGATATTTTCGGGTTGTTCCAAGCGTTTGAAGCATAAATTAAAACATTTTTATTGCTGAAGTAAAAAATAAATCATCAATATCAAATAATCGTTAAGAGGAAGAATAAAGTTTTTTTTTTACTACGAAACTTTCAATTTCATATTGATTTTTTTACGTCTCGTATATCTTTATTACTAATTAATTGTATGAAGTTGATAAATGAGAAGAGGGAACAAAATATTAAAAAATCGATCTCCGAGGGAAACGGAGCAATTCACAAATATTTTTCATCCGGCTTGATACTCAACGAGGACTTTTTTCTCATCAAAGCAACTATATTTTTCTGAGTGAATCTCGAGAATAAAAAAAAATCCAAAAAGTTTCATCGTGTACACAAGATGCTTGAGATAAAACGACTTCACGTCCACTTGACATTTTTTTCGATCTATTTCGAAATATTATTATCCCGCTATGAATACTAACGTTAACAAAGTACAATATCGCCTAATATTGCATATATAAAAAATATTTCAGCACTACGTTGAAACTTTTTTTTACAAGAAAATGATAAATCTATAAACTTAAAAAATGTTCACCAACTCTTAAATCATAAATACCACTAAAATGGTAAACTCTTCAACACGATATTCTTACGAACGTACTAACGACAATTAATGTTTAAGAAAAAAAACTAGAGTAATTATTTACAGCTATCTATTGCACAAAAATTTATGGCAAAAATGTCAGTTTTCGGGTATTTTCTCAGAGGTATCTTTGCGTGGGAGGAAGAACACCAGGACCGAGCAAACTGCAAAATAAAAATAAGATTTCATTTTTAATGCCTAAAAAAAAAAAATTTTTAACGATGCTTTGCCCCCACCGTCCCAGCCAAAAATTTTACCTGATTAAAATTTCCGTTCTGAAATTTTCAAAATGGCTATATTTATGTATTTTGTGGCCTAGTATCTTTGAAACTTTTCAAAGCTGATGATAAACCTGTATGCAAAAACATATGGGTCATTCCATGTCAAATTGACCAAGAGTTGGAATCGACCCCTCTCAATTTCGATGAAATTTGGTCAGAAGTTTTCGTTTTCAATAAAACGAAGTTTATTGAAAACGTTTATTGAACAAAGGGGAAGAAAATTGAAATTTTCGTTTTCGAAAGTTATGCAAAATTAAAATTTTTTTTAATCTGTCAAGTTCATTTTTTAAATATCTTGAAAACTATTATAGTTACGAAAAATCATTCTGAATTAATTTTAAAGAGTATACTTGGGGCTACGAAAAAAAAAATATTTCGAAAAATTTGTTTGAAAAACGATTAATTTGGAGAATTTTGAATGTTCAAAAATCGTAAAAATCAAAGTTCCATATTTTATATTTGGTTTAATTTTTTAAATATAATACCTTGTACTGTACTTCAACATAATACCTTGTACTTCAAGATCTTAAAAGATCTTGAAATTTTCAGAGAGGTGTTTTTGGTTTCAAAAATATAATTTTTTGAATTTTTAAAAATCGTGCAAATCCACGATAAACATTAAATTTTTTGTTACATTTTTTTAATATAATACCTTGATCTAATCTTAAAAGATCCTGAAATTTTCGGGATGGTGTGTTTTTGTTTCAAAAATAAAAATTGTTGAATTTTGGTAAAAAAATTTTTTTTTGTTTTTCCTTTAAATTAAGTACAGTTGAGCAATCATGTAATTCTGTAATTTTTAGCAGTAAAAATTTCAATTAATGACAATTGAAAAAAAGAAATTTTTTTTTACCAAAATTCAAAAATTTATATTTTTCAAACAAAGACACACCATCCTGAAAATTTCAGGATCCTTAAAGATCAGTACAGGGTGTTATATGAAAAAAATTTAACAAAAAATTTAATGTTGACCGTGGATTTGCACGATTTTTTAAAATTCAACAATTTATATTTTCGAAACGAAAAAAAAACACCTCTCTGAAAATTTCAGGATCTTTTAAGATGAGTACAAGGTATTATATAAAAAAAATTTAACAAAATGTAAATTTTGGAACTTGGATTTTTACGATTTTTGAACATTCAAAATTCGCCAAATTAATCATTTTTCCCAAGTATACTCTTTAAAACTAATTCAGAATGATTTTTCGTAACTACTATAGTTTTCAAGATATTTAAAAAATAAACTTGACAAATTTGAAAAATTGTAAAATTTTAAATTTTGCATAACTTCCGAAAAAAAAAATTCAATTTTTTGTTAAATTCCTTTGGTAGAATTTTGTTTTATTGAAAACGAAAACTTCTGACCAAATTTTATAGAAATTGAAATGGTCGATTCCAACTCTTGGTCGATTTGACATCGATTTGACTCATATACAAAATTGGCAGGTTTTGTTTGTATTTCAAAATGTTTTTTATCGTATTTCAAAATGGAGAGAAAATTCTGAAAAAATTCATATGCATTAAGGAAAATTAACGCATTCGATTTGTTCAAGAAAAAAATAACTCATGAAAAAATTGTCGAATAATTATTTAATTAAACAATTTATTAATAACTTTTGGGCTGATAATTGTTATTTATGGCATGCCACATTTTTGGCTGGGACGGTAGGGGCAAAGCATCCTAGATTGAAAAATGAGGATTTTCAATCTCTTACTCAAGCAAGCGACGCCGATCATCATGAAGGGTCCTAAGCATCCAGCATTGAAGAGAACCGGGAATAGAATATTTCCCACGACAGCACCAAAACGACCGGCCATCATGGTCATACTTATGGCCATTGTTCTAAAAAAGGAATATTTACAAAAATTATCAATTAATTTGTTGAAAGAATCGCGAATGGAACTGAATATGGTTGGTTAATGTCTCTGCCAGTCATAAATCCACTGTCCAAATCTACCAAAATAGAAATTCATGAATTTACACCATTCCATAATTGTCCAAAATAATAACTCTACCGAAAAACAAATCTATCGCATAACAACTCTACCGAGCGAAAGTGCCCGAGATAATCTTCATGAAAAAGCATAATTTCCGAGAAATAGACTAGCGAACAATACATCTCCCGGTGAATAACACTCCAAAGTGACATCTCTACCAGAAAACCTCTCTTTGGAATATTTTGGAGGGATGTCCCCTGACAAAGATGACATGTGGAATAGTTGATTCCCGGGTAACTTGTTCTCGGAGGCCTAAGGTTTAAAGTTTTCTTCGACAGAGCTGTCATGGAGTGGTCTTTTTTTTTACTGTAGAGTCTATGAGAGTTCATTTCGGAGGCATATTTTCTTAAGAGCGATGTTTTTTCAACATTTAGTTGAGGTATCATTTGGTAAAGTTAAGAGGAGGCTAAAGGCGACATTCGGACCTCTCTCTCGCTCTCACACGACCACTATCATCCTTTCTCTCTCGCACTCGCACGAAAAATGTCGGTATTTAGCCTCCTCGACATTCGGACCTCTCTCTCGCTCTCACACGACCACTATCATCCTTTCTCTCTCGCACTCGCACGAAAAATGTCAGTATTTAGCCTTCTCTTAAGGGGAGGCTAAATACCGACATTAGCACCTCGAAAATGGATTCCAAACTTGCCCTGGCACGAATGGATGGAAATCAATAAAATGTTGACATTATCATCAGAATTATGGCACAAATGGAGCTCCACTAAAAAATTTTCGAAAAACAAAAACAAAAATTACAGATCCGATTATCATCAGGAATCTGTAATTGAAAAAATCAAATTATAATGGTTCTACTGCATTTCGGCTAAAACCAAGAGTGGGGCTCCATGAAGAACACCAAAGTACGAATATCGATACGTCTTCGACATTATTTTATGAAAAAAACCGCGACGTAAGTTTGGAATCCAAATCACGGGATAAGTGTTGATAAATTTAGTGTATTATCGAAAAACAAAATGGCGAAATCAAGTTCACAGAAATCCGAAAGAGGGCAGCCCCATATGGAATTCTCATGAAATAAATATTATTCTCATCAGATTCTATCCAAACTGTCTGACAAGTCAGTGGCATTTAACGAAAACGTTGATTTATGTCTCGCATTTGCATTTTGCAATTCATTCATCATTCATTCATAAATTTAATTGATATTCATCCACCGGTATTGGAAAAAGTTTGGACAGCGACTTCGAGTCGATAATGTAGGGCTCCAGTAATAATGTCAGTATTTAGCCTCTCCTTAAAAGGAGGCTAAAGGCGACATTCGGACCTCTCTCTCGCTCTCACACGACCCCTGTCATCCTTTCTCTCTCGCACTCGCACGAAAAATGTCGGTATTTAGCCTCCTCTTAAGGGAGAGTATACATTAGACTGATTCAAAAAAGAGACTTTTTTTTCAAAATACCCTATTAAACACTTTTGGGGAGGCGAAAAAGGTACACTATACACTGCCGGCTAAAAGTTTGGAAACACAAATTTTTCGGAAAAGCAAAATGAAGGGGAATATGTCTCCTTTGAAACGCCGCTTGTTAAATTGAAATATCTTCATTTTTAAAAGAGAAACTTTTTGTTCGGCGCAGGATCGGAGCGAGTGTTTTCAAACTTTTGGCTGGCATTGTTTGTTCCATGAACTCTACTATTGGTCATTTCTTTAACAATTAGGTAATTTATGTTAATGCAATTGAAACTTTTTTAAAAGAAACATTTTACGATATTTAGCAATAAGTTTTAACATTTTGCCGGAAACTAAAAAAAAAATGATATTTACTCCTAATTTAAATTTAATCTTGAATAACTTTTGAAGAAGTGAGTTTATCGAAAAATCATAAGAGATCTTTTTTGTAGAGCGTTCAATTCCCTACAAGAATATGTATCATTCATTTCAGTACAGTGACTTGAAGTCGAGGTATAGAATTTCAAATTATGCAAATTATTTTCCTGTGTTTTTCAAATGGGAAATAGAAATTCGCGATAAGAGACCTCTAAATATTGACATTAAGAGCTCTGATTTTAACAGGAATATTTTTTCACCTCTCCGAAAGTATTTAATGGGGAATTTCGAAAAAAATAGTCGCTTTTTGCTTCCTCATAAAGGAAGCTTTGTTTGCGTGAAAAATTTTTTTTTCGCAATTTTTATGGCAATATGTTCAAAATGTCCTAAAACATCGAGAAATCATATTTAATAAAAATGTCCGGATGTATGTGTGTGCGTGTGTGTGTGTGTGTGTGTATCCTGAGTTTCAGATGTAAATGATTAATAACTCGAAAACGCTTCGAGATATCAAGCTAAAATTTGGCACACTTGTCGAGCACGAATTGCTCTTCATTATGAAAAAAAATTGTTTTAATTATAACGGGTGTTCAGATTTTATCGACTTTTTTCATTTTTGCAAGAATGGCAATTTTTGAGATATTGCACTCAAACTTTGTACAGAATTAGTATAGCTCTTATGGTTGTTTGGTATTGAATTTGGTGAAAATCCATCGAGGGATTAAAATTTCATGCAGTTTTGAATTTTTTGAAAAATAGCCTAAACGCTTTAACTTGTGCAATTTTTAAGATATTGAACTGAAATTTTGCACAGAGCTAATATAGCCATCGAGGTTGTTCGCTATTAAATTTGGCAAAAATCCATCGGGGGATTAAAATTTTATGAAATTTTGAATTTTTTGAAAAATAGCGTAAACGCTTTAACTTGTGCAATTTTTAAGATATTGTACTGAAATTTTGCACAGAGCTAATGTAGCTATCGAGGATGTTCGTTATTAAATTTGGCGAAAATCGATCGAATGCTTAAATTTTTATCAAATTGTAAATTTTTATAAAAGAAGTGTAAACGCTATAACTTTTCAAATTTTTTAGATATTGCAATGAAATTTTGTGAAGAGCCAGTATAGCTATCAATGTTATTCGCTATCAAATTTGACGAAAATCGATCGAATTTTCACATTGATTAGTAATATTTTTCAATAGTTAACAGATCTTCGTTCATGAGGAAGCCAAATTTGATCGCCATACTGTGTGTTAAAGGAAGCTATGATATGGATAAAGATGAGGAAGCAATGTGCAAGTTTCAATTCGCAGAGTTTTTGAATCAGTCTAGTATAAATGTAACGTCAGAGCTGCTTGTTTCCAGAGTTTTTCGAAGCACGGGAGATTTTCTATCGGTAGCCATGTAAATCGACGCATACCTCAGAAGAGTGGGAAAGTTGTCGACGATCACGTTCATAACTGCAGCTCCACCGATACTTGACAATGCCACAAAGACCGCCGATATTCCGAGTATACCATTGGAATTTTCAGCCCAGTACAGAACACCGCAACACAAACCGGCGCATGTGAAGCAGAATACTGTGCGAATAATAAACCTTTTGATTCATGATTGGAAAAAAAAAAAACGTAGTGAGTAATCATCAAACATTTTTCGATAAAATTTCTTACCCATTAGTGTTTTCTTTCCGGCAGCGTTTATCAGTGAACCGGCCAATGTGTAACCAACCACGCCCGTCAGAGCAATTACAATCGAGTTGATGTACACGGTAGAATTCAATACGACCTAAAGAATCGATGACAAATTATAAAATTAAAATTGAATCATTATCTAAAAGTAAAAAACAAATTATACGTAAAATGAAAATTAAATAATTAATTAAAAGTAAAAAACAGATCATATGAGTGATTCCACGTCAAACCAGTGGGTCAAAAAAATCAATGTCTCCGACCATACTCTCGATATTTTTCTGTGTTTCCTATCGTGAGAAAATATTGCGGTCAAATCGCTAGCCCGAAATAAAATTATTTGTACGAGTTATGATTTTTTGAAGATTGCGCACTTTTAACGACTCGAAATACAACTTTTTTGCTTTTGTGTATAACTCCGCCGGATTTCGGAATTCGAGACTTTCACTTCGCAAAATCGAAACTGTATTCAAAACCCTTCAAAGTGAGCGCAAATTATCCTCATTTGGTTTCACTTATGACGCCACAATCGTCAGACTATGTTTTTTCGAAAATCAAAAATAACTGAAAAACTTCATTTTTTTGAAATCTGAAAAAATCATATTAAATTTTTACGACAAAAAATCTATATTTCTGTGGAGTTTGATCTAGTTCTGACCAATAGATTTTGATTTAATGATCAAGTTCATCTTTTAGAAATCAGTTTCAGCTATTTTGGGACATTTAGGTTTTGACTTTAGGTTTTCTGAGAATTTCGTCAATAAAATCGATAGTCCATGTTTCAAAAAATTATAAAACAATTCATTTATAATTCTTTGAGATCCATCTCCATCAAATGATGATAATATTTACGAATAATTGTTTTTTTTTTTGCAACTTTAGATCCAAAGTTGCAGAAAAAGCAATTATTCGTAAATAATTGTTTTTTTTTGCAACTTTAGATCCAAAGTTGCAGAAAAAGCAATTATTCGTAAATATTATCATCATTTGATAGGGATGGATCTCAAAGAATTGCAAATAAATTGTTTTATAATTTTTTGAAACAACGACCATCGATTTTATTGACGAAATTCTCAAAAAACCTAAAGTCAAAACCTGAATGTCCCAAAATAGCTGAAACTGATTTCTAAAAGATGGAATTTATCAATAATTCAATATCCATTGGTCAGAACTAGTTCAAACTCCACAGAAATATAGATTTGTTGTTGTAAAAATTTAATACGATTTTTTCAGATTAAAAAAAAATGAGGTTTTGCAGTTATGTATTCTTGATTTTCGTAGAAACGTATAGTTTTACGATTGTGGCGTCATAAATGCACCAAATGAGGTTAATTTGTGCTTATTTTGAAGGATTTTGAATAAAGTTTCGATTTCTCGAAGTGAAATTCTCGAATTCCAAAATCCGGCGGAGTTATGCACAAAAGCAAAAAAGTTGTTTTTCGAGTCGTTAAAAGTGCGCAATTTTCAAAAAATCGTAACTCGTATAAATAATTTTATTTTGGGCTAGGGATTTAACAGCAATGTTTTCTCATGAAAGAGAACACAGGAAAATATCGAGAGTATGATCGGAGACATCGAATTTTTTGACCTGTTGGTTTGACGTGGAACCACTCATATGTAAAATGGAAATTAAATAATTAATAAAAAGTAAAAAACAGATTATAGATTTAAGTGCTTTGAAGCTTGACTTTCCAAAGTAAGCTCATTTATTATTTCGTAAACAAATGTTCTTATAATTGCCCCAAGATCGCTTTAATCACTTGTAAAATCACTCGAACTCTTAGAAAAAATTTACTCTGCAAAAATTTTTGGGATCAAACTAAATGACAGTGCACGAATAGTTTACAATTCATTGGAATGTACAGTTTAAGGTTGTTTAGAAGCAAATCACGTTTAATGAGAAAATTCTGAAAATTTGGTATGTTTTTTAATGAATTATTTAAGAGGTCGTGTAGAAATTTCACGACGATTTGGAAGCTCGTTATCGAATAATTGAGATTAACAAATCAAATAAAATAAAATGTAGTCTTACGGAAACTGATATAACTTTGCAATAAGTTTTTTTTTTGACCTCTCAATTTTTTAATATCCACAATATACTGAAAGCAACGAAAAGAAAACGAAGTTTATTGATAAATATTTTTTTTATTTGTTTAAAAAATCGTTTTTAACAAAACGTTAATATCTTAATAACGAGCTTCCAAATCGTCGTGAAATTTTTACACGACCTCTTAAATACCTCATTCAAAAACATACCAAATTTTCAGAATTTTCTCATTGTTCGTTATTTTAACCCTTAAGGAGGTTGAAGTAATGATGATAGAATTCTGAAAATTTGGTATGTTCTAACATGAAGTATTCAGGAGGTCGTGTACAAATTTCACTAAGATTGAGAAGCTATGTATTGAACAATTAACATTCAAAGGTTTCATAGCTTCTAAACAACCTTAAGAGAAAAAACCGTACAAATTATTCGCCTACTTTATTCGAGAGGACAGTTTTAACCGGTCAAAGAATGTATCGATGAATATTCGAATCAAATGGACTTTTATTCGATCCCACTAGATCTTATTATAGTCCATTGAAATAATTTATATTTTGTGTAAATAGGAAATTCAAATGGACTATAGTTACACGGAGAAATTTTTTTTGTTGAAAATGCAAAAATTTGTTTGACTCAATCAAATATTTGTTTGCGGACGATCAACGAGATCATTTTGGTAATTCAACAAAGATACAGTGGAAGTTTTAGTTAAATCGGTTAAATCGTTGCGTGAATGGGCAAAGTTTCAGTTCAATCAAATAAATATCCTTGTACCAAATAATTGTGTGATTGAAAATACGAATTGTTTTTTTTGTTACAGCTCAATTTATTTAGTTAAAATATAATAGAAATCAACGAAATATTTCTGTACAGTAACTCAGTAACGTGTAAATTGGACTAAACTGTATCTGGAAATTGACGAAATAATTTCGTTCACTTCATATCTTATGGTTAACCAAATCTATTTGTTGAATTAATTATAGTGTCATTATTTCAAACGAATTAATATTGAATCAACTAAAATTTTTTTAACTAAATGGATTTAGTTGTTTTAACTGAACTTTTTGTTGTCATTGTAGGATAATTGCTTTGACAAAAATGACGATAATACATAATATAGAGAAAATTATTTTACTCACCGGTGCGCACACACCGGAAAGCTGAACCGTGTGATTGCTGCTAATAGTTTCAACAACGTGATAAGATGTTTTTCTCGTTTTCTCGATCATAACGCAAATTGATGGGAATGGACCCGACGTCTTGACCGGATGTTTCGTCTCGTAAGTTTCGATCATCGCGAATAATTGTGGCATCCATAATCTCAGCGAGTTCGATCTGACGAAGGAAAAAATATAACAAAATCCGAACAATATTTCTAAATAGCATGTCCGTTTTTTACCAAGTTGGTTTTATTTTTAGCAGCACTCCTCAAATTTTTAGTTTCTGATCTAAAGAAACATATCCCCGTAGTAAAAAACTCCATTCGTTGCCATTGAAAAATCCCCATTCATTCCCCATTGCCGAAATAACCAATGGAGATGAATGCCGAATTGCCTAAGGGGATTTTCGCCATTGAATTCCCCATTTGAAACGGAATGGGGATTATCTAATGGGGATTCAATAGAGACAATCCCCTTAGGCAATTCGGCATGCATCCCCATTGGTTATTTTGGCAATGGGGAATGAATGGGGATTTTTCAATGGCGATGAATGAAGTTCTTACTATACGAAAGAATCTCCATTGCTGTTCACCACTTATTCCCCATTGCCCACAAAACCAATGGATATGAATGCCGAATTGTCTAAGGACATTTTCGCCATTGAATTCCTTATTTGAAACGGAATGGGGATTATCCTATGAGGATTCAATGGAGACAATCTCTCTAGTTAATTCGCCATTCACCTCCATTGGTTTTTGAGGGCAATGGGGAATAAATGGGATCATCAATGGAGATTCTTTCATTTGATTGCTATATATACATGGAATTACGCATTAAATAATCAAATGATGTAAGTTATCAGTAAGTAAGGTTAATCATAATGCTAATATTAGCATAACGACCAATAATTATATACGCATTACATATATTATTACATTTAATAGAAATAATTGAAGCTCAGAATTGAGAAAATAGATTTTAAGTGTATTCAGATGACGATTGATAATGAAAGTATATACGTTTCTCCTCTCACAAATCGGGTTGAGAAGGACTGATAAAATTATGTGTATATGTTAAAAATAAACGGTTTTAAAAATCATTTATCTCAAACGTACGCGTACTTGATGAGCAGTTTATAATATATATTTTTTTAATTACTTTCGAATAATTTCCGAGCTTATGCTAATATTAATTGACCATCGATATAATCATCAGCATTTATTGCAATTGAAGAAAATATTTGGTCATATATGAGAATCAGCGACATCTACTCTTACATAATTTTATTAATTCACCGCCGTTTGAGAAATATCGCAATCGGAAAAATTCTCATCGATCGATGGGTTCAATTGTTCAGCATTGAACTTCGAATATGGATTGCAACATCGTTAACGAATGCTGCTCATCATTTGATCAGTCATCAATGAAGTGACATTATTGATAAATGTTGATCATTGTATAATTCGTAGTTACTTATTATTCAATGGGTATCCTTGGTAAATGCTGATCATTTCATCGTTAGTCGCATTTGGGTTCCAATGAACATCTGTGGGAAATGCTGATCTTTAAGTTCATCCGCATTGACTTTCCAATGGACATCATTGGGTAAAGCGGATCATTTCGTTCATCGGCATTTACCTTCCCATGGACACCATTGGGCAATGCTGATCGCTCGATACATCCGCATTGGCTTTCCAATGAGCATCATTGAGTAATGATGATCATTCGATTCATCCGCATTGGCTTTCCAATGAGCATCATTGAGTAATGATGATCGTTCGATTCATCCGCATTTGATGTTCAATGGATACCCATTCACTGATAAATGGTCAGCCCTGTACGCCATTGACAAATGCGGAAATCTCAATGGGTCCCCATTCATTGTCCAATGGAGTCGTATGAGGACCATTGGTTGCCATTGGCGATTCAATGGAGTTTTTTACTACGGGTCAGAACAAAAAAAGTCCTTAACATTGATATTAAACCGTTCCCCTTTTTGACACTTTTTACGATTAATTTTTTTCTCTCCAACTAGTAAATTTTTAGCAATGAGAGATACTTATTCTTGTAGAAAATCGAATGCTCTACAAAAAAGGTCTCATATCATTTTTTGATAAATTTACTCCTTCAAGAGATATTCAAGGTGGTAGTTGAACTTATGACTAATTTTCAGATTTTCTCACTTTGACGGCAAAATTATTATTATGTACATAAAAATTGGTTGTTTATTTTGAAAAATATGTTATTCTGACTGTTTTGTACTTAAAAATTACTGAGAACAAATTTCGTAAAATGGAAGATTACGTTAGAGATTAGAGATTCTAGTTTTAATAATTTTTGGGACTTTATCAATTTATGTCATACAATCAATTCAGTTCATCGAAGAATCTCGAAATTAACTTTGTTCGTGAGTTACTTTTGAATCAATATTATTATTGTAAATTAATATGAGACCTTTTTTGCGGAGCATTTTTGCAAATAATAACGGTTAACGATGTGGTCAAAATTCCTATTGAATATACTAAAATGTACTGGTTAGCCCCATTATTTTTCATTTTTCGAAATTTTTTCGCAATCATTTTTTGTTATAATACAGACAGAATAAGATATTTTATTGCACTCCGTGCACAAAGTGCCACTTTGCGCACGCTGCGCGTGCTCAAACTGGCACTTTGCGCACTCGTACAATAAAATTTCGTACGATACTAGTGCGAGAAACTTTTTCTCAACTCGTGTGATTGCAACATTCGCCTTCGGCTCATGCTGCAAACTCACACTCGTCAGCAAAAGTTTCATCGCACTAGTATCGTAATATACTATTTCAAAATAAACAACCAATTTTTATGTAAATAATAATAATTTGCCTCCAAAGTGAGAAAATTTGCCATAAATTCAACTTTAACCTTGAATAACATTTGAAGGAGTAAATTTATCGAAAAGTCATAAGAGACCTTTTTTGTAGAGCATTCGATTTTCTACAAGAATATGTATTTTTCATTGCTACACTGAGAAAAAAAATGGTTGAATATGCAAAATCGTTGGTTGAATACGGGCAACTAAATATTTATTTGGTCTAACTAAATAATTAGTTTCTTGAATAATTCCGCGCTTCGGTTGACCAAAATATTGTTCAGGCAACAAAAATTTGGATCGTACAACTAAATATTTAGTTGCACGTATTCTACTAAACGATTTTGCATATTCAACCATTTTTTTTTCTCAGTGTATCAATTTACTAGTTAAAGAGAAAAGAAAATTGTAAAAAGTGTCAAAATTCCATGTTATTTAAACGGGAAATGTATCGTCTTAAGGGCACAGTTTAATATCAATATTAAGGACTTTTTTGTTCTGACATGTTTCTTTGGATCATCAACTAAGAATTTAAGGTTGTTTAGAAGCAAATCAAGTTTAATGAGAAAATTCTGAAAATTTGGTGTATTTTTCAATGAAGTATTTAAGAGGTCGTGTAAAAATTTCACGACGATTTGGAAGCTCGTTATCGAATAATTAAGATTAACAAATTAAATAAAATTAAATGTAGTCTTATGGAGACTGATATAACTTTGCGATAAGTTTTTTTTGACCTCTCAATTTTTTAATATCCACAATATACTGAAAGCAACGGATAGAAAACGAAGTTTATTGATAAATATTTTTTAATTTGTTTGAAAAATTGTTTTTAACAAAACGTTAATTTCTTAATCACGAGCTTCCTAATCGTCGTGAAATTTTTACACGACCTCTTAAATAGTTTCACTACGATTAAGGCCCAGTTCCACAACCATCATTTAAACCTGGTTTAATTTTTCTTACGTAGCGTATGTCTATGTAAAAAAAATTAAACCAGGTTTAAATGATGGTTGTGGAACTGGGCCTAAAAGCTATTTGTTGAACAATTAACATTCAAAGGTTTTATAGCTTCTAAACAACCTTAAGGGGCGCTGCTAAAAATAAAAGCAACTTGGTGAACAACGGACACCCAATACGCCTCTTGGATATCGCGCCGATGCTACGGCAACGCCAACTGTCGGTTAACGGCGGCAACTCGAGGTCGTTCTTCTCATACAGTAAACATATGAAAATAACAGTTCAAATTCGATATCGTCCACATTTTGACAGCTACAGCGTTCATTCTGGGATAAATGGAAAGAAAAAAAAAATAATAAACAATACGTATGACTTAAAATTTTTTTAAACTGTCTATTTTATTGAAAATATTGAGAAATTGATTTTTTTATATAGATATACTTCCATGTATAAGCAAGGTCCTGCCTGTATAGAGTCAGCTGCTCGGCTGCTTCTCGAGACAGTGAGGTTAGGTAAATGTACTTGTCTCAAGTCGTTAACAATTCCACATATCCAATGTGGATATATTTCTCACATATATTTGACGTATATTTCGCAAGAATATCTCATTTCTACATTAAAATATATTCAATATATTCGAGATATATTTTCTATATACATCGACATCTATTCTTTTTCCGTGAGGTTGTTTTTATCATACATGAACAAATATATAATTGAATATATCAAAATATTTATGCCTCAAGTTCAAATAAAATATCGATGAGTTTTGATCGACTTTATTGAAAATTTCAATCACACATTTTTATTATTTTTCGAAACGTTTATCCCCGTTGTAAAAGTGGATTATGATATATTTGAAATATATCACGATATATAAGCGCTTTTATATATTCTAAAAATATCTGACAACGCACTTTTTAAACCGTACGCGTACAGCTGACCGCGTGTTGCCTGAATCTGCCACAACGCCGCGCCACTAGAGTTATCCAAGAGGCGTATTGACAAATTAAAAGAATCAAAAACCGCGGTATAAAGCTGACAATGAAAGGAACAATGTCTTACCCAACAGTGCCGCCAAATTGTATCGCACCGATGATCAAGAGTCTGAAAGCGTAACGGGAATGAAACAACGGTTTAATCTGTTGCCATCCACCGCTAAACGATCTCATGAAACTCTTGTTCTCGTCCTTGTTGAAAATTTCGTTTTCCAGTGTCTTCACCTGTAGATTTTAACAATGTCATTTTTTTTCCAGTCGATACTTTTGCCCGAAAAATCTCTCTCGTTGTGACACGAGAAAGAAAGTGGATAGTGCGAGACAAAAAAGTATTAAAAAAAAAAAAAACAAGAGGAATATTCAGAAAACAACCTTAATTAAATTTTATCCTAGAACTACCTGATTTATCTCATCGGTAGCCTATACAAGTATGTGCTCGATCGAGGCAGCCCGATATCGCATATCAGCTCTATCACACGCGTGTAGGCCCGCATCTAATTCAGGATAAAATTTGAGTGGGAAGGGGGCCCGTCATCTTGACCGCAGAGAGGGATTAAAAATGTGTGATTCGCGGCAATGATCATGGCGTCATTCGTCTTGGTCTTTCCCTTGGCAGAATCTCCCATCGATAACCATTTGGAAAATCCCATCGAATTGTGAAATGTTGATCAATGAGGTTTTGCCAATGGTATATCATTCTCACTTGTACTACCATTCAATATCTCGTTTATCTTCGCATTCATTGAATAGTATTTTTATCCCACTGACTTCATCTATAATTTATGGAATGAGATGGAATTAATTTCCATTCACTCATAACCATTCATTTTTTTCATTTGTTAAATGACATTCCCAATTCATTTGTATACCGAGTCGGTGGACTTGGCTAAGTCCATATCATGAATAGGAATAGAAATGGCATATAAGAGGGATTCTCTGTAAATTCAGCCACTTTTATTTCGACCATCTCAGATGTGCCCCATAATTGGTTATATCAAAGTGCCACTAAAAGGCATTCTATGTGAATTTTTTCAGATTTTTTAATTCAAAATTTTAGAAATCGCCGTTTTTTTCCAAATGAATATATCCCGGAAATTTGAAGTAACTGAAAAAAATGTCGATACCTAAAAGTTGTAGTTTCGTGTTAGCATTCGAGCAGAATATTTGAAATAATTTTTACGTTCCGGTAACGCTGATTTTTTTACCAAAAAAGCGGACAATAATTTTTTTATTAAAAAAAGGCATTTTTTCTTTGCTGAAAAAATTACAGTCTTTCAGTATATCTGACGATATCACAAAAAAATCGCCAGAGTGGCACGGATCGAGGTTCTAGGGTAAAAAAATGAAACCACACAAATTAATTTTTTTTTCTACCGGAACCTCGTTAACATATCTCGGAAACTTGAAGTTACTGAAAAAAAATGTCTGCAAATAAAAGTTGTAGTTTTGTGTTAGCTTTCGAGCGAAATATTTGAAATAATTTTTACGTTTCGGCAACGCTGATTTTTTACCAAAAAAGGGGGAAATTATTTTTTTATTCAAAAACAGCCTTTTTTATTTGGCTAAAAAAATTAAAGAGTCTTCCAATATGTCTGACGATATCGCAAAAAAATCGCCAGAGTGGTACGGATCGAGGTTCCGGTAGAAAAAAAAAAATAATTTGTGTGGTTTTTTTTTTACCCTAGAACCTCGATCCGTGCCACTCTGACGATTTTTTTGCAATATCGTCAGATATATAGGAAGACTCCGTCATTTTTTCAGCCAAATAAAAAGGGCTTTTTTTGAATAAAAAAATCAGCGTTACCGGAACGTAAAAATTATTTCAAATATTCCGCTCGAAAGCTAACACAAAACTACAACTTTTATGTGCAGACATTTTTTTTCAGTAACTTCAAGTTTGCGAGATATGTTAACGAGGTTCCGGTAGAAAAAAAAATTAATTTGGGTGGTTTCATTTTTTTACCCTAGAACCTCGATCCGTGCTACTCTGGCGATTTTTTTGCAATATCGTCTGGTATATTGAAAGACTCTGTAATTTTTCCAGCCAAAAAATGGCCTTTTTCGAATAAAAAAATAATTGTCCCCTTTTTTGGTAAAAATTATTTCAAATATTCCGCTCGAATGCTAACACGAAACTACAACTTTTAGGTATCGACATTTTTTTTCAGTTACTTCAAGTTTCCGAGATATATTCATTTGGAAAAAAACGGCGATTTCTAAAATTTTGAATTAAAAAATCTGAAAAAATTCACATAGAATGCCTTTTAGTAGCACTTTGATATAACCAATTATGGGGCACATCTGAGATGGTCGAAATAAAAGTGGCTGAATTGACAGAGAATCCCTCATATAAGTACCATTCGAGAATTACAAAAAGTAATGATATACCGAATGGTATTCGTTCAAAGTTGTTTATTCCATTCAGTCAATGAGTGTACCCGTAGTACAATCGTATCGTATAAGCATCTAATGAATATATTAACGCTATTATCGTTTTTCAATCTGAAAATTGAGAATGCAAAAAAAATTTATTCCGACTCGTAACGAATACTATCTTGATAGTCCGAGTTGTGTTCTATTTAATTTCCATCAATAGCGAGTGTTGACCATCGGTCATATATTGTTAACAAATGACGAAAGTTATGAGTGGGAGACATTATTGCTTTAATTTTCCCTGTTATTTGACATTGGATTCCCATTAATGATCTGGAAACAAAATACCACTTGAATAGGGGAGCGAGGGGTTTGTTGTAACAGGGGTAAGTAGTAACACTCAATTTTGACCGGGAATTTAAAACATTTTGATTTAAATTTTGAGCCGAATGTCCTTTTTATAACTCGATGCATGCGATAATTTTGATTTTGACAATTCAAATTCAATTAATTGTTCATTGTGTTTTCATTGTTACAATGTAAATTAAACTGGCTTTGAATTGGTTTTTTTGAATATTGTTCTAAAATTTGTAGTTTTTGAGATATTTCATTAAGTAAACATAATGAGCCCATGGGGCAAGTTGTAACAAAAAGCAGGGGCATGTTGTAACATGTTACAACTTTCCCCGTGGGCGTGTATTATTTTCTGTTCTTTAATAAGTGTGCATGCATTTGTATATGGGCTATTCCATGCGTAGCGAGACAGGTTTTGGCCGCGGGACTCAACATTTTTCGTCTGTTAATATATCGTTTTCTTCTATCATATAAAAACATTTCCGTGCAGTTAAGAACCTCAATTAAGACTTGGTTTTTGTTAAGACCTAATCGAAAAATAAAAAAATAAAATATTTTACACACCTTTAGGTGCGGGTCCCTTAAATGTCAATACAGCAAAAATTAGATCCAACCCGCGCTTTTTAACCGGGAAAAACGCTCTTTTTAATAAAGCTAATGGAATATTAATCCGATTTGTAAAGAAAAAATTTGAACCCGTTTTTATTTTTTTTTCGGCGCTTAACGTCTACTGAATTTTATCAAAAATTTTATTGAACATAGTTCAACACGTGAAAAAGGTTCGGTGAAATTTCCAGCTTGTCTTTTTTCTTTGTTCACTGGCAATTCAATGTGTAGTTACTCCGTAAATAGTCGGCGCTTATTCCTTTCCATCGGAACTCGTTCAAGACAAAATTTATTAATTTTATTGCCAGTGAACGAAAAATCAAAGCAAGCTGAAAAATTTACCATACGTTTTTATCATGTTCAATAATGTTCAGTAAAATTTTTGATAAAATTCAGTAAACCTTAAGGGCCCAAAAAAAGAAAAACGGTTTTTTTCTCAGTTTTTTGGCTGTCAATTTTTGTCTACATATCGGATTAATATTCCATGTGCTTCATTGAAAAAAGAGCTTTTTGCAGTTAAAATGAACTGGTCAGATTTTAATTTTGCCGTATTGACACTTAAGAGACACACAATGAAAGGTACTTTAAATCATTTTTTTTTTCGATTGGAACTCAACAAAAACCCAGACTCAATTGGGGTCCATAACTACATGGTAATATTTTTATATGATATAAGAAAACGATATATTGATAGACGAAAGATTCTGAGACCCGCGGCCAAATTCTGTCCCGCTACCCTTGGAATACCTCATTTATGTAATATTATTACAAATAGTAGTATAGTGATTACATAGTATTACAAATTATTTGCAGCTTCTTGTGCATTCTTTCATTCGTCTTGACCCTAATATTGCCCAGAAGAATATGTGAAGATATTGTATTGTATTTTTTTTAGAATTGGAGAACACGATAGAAAATCCGAGAGAGGAATAAAAACCCAGGATGTATATGAGTCGACAGCAACTGAAGTTTTGGAAAAAGGGTCAGTGCACGAAAAGCAGCAAAAAATTTCGACTTGTGCCATGTCTCACTTTCTAGATATATAAAAAATAAGACGAAGGAAGTTACTTTCATACGAGTTGCCTAAACTGCAACTCAGATGAAGATCGATCAAGCTAAGAGATAAATCAAAAGTGCCATGTTCATTTTTTTTAGTAAAGCATTGTGATGAACAAAAAAGTATTTATGATATTTACAATAAGTGTCATGTGTGGATAACCATGATGTGGATAATTAATGGATAATACATGACTGATAACCAATAAAAACGTGTTCTTTCTTATAAATATTCCCAGTCTTTTCATTGTTACTACTTGCCCCGAGCTTGTTACAACTAGCCCCGAACATGGGTTAAGTTGTATCAACTTCCATTTTTTCGAAAAGTGTCTGATGTAAAAGATGGGTAAAGATTTTAAATTATTTTTCAATTGGAATTAGTGCTCAAATAGATACTTTACACACATGGAAATAAAATATATCGGCAAATATTACGGAAAATATATTTTTGGATATATTAAGTATATTTTGTCCGAAAATGTATGTATTACAAATATGATTTTAGATATATTTGTAATCTATTTAAAAATATTACAATTTAAATATAAAAAATGTATTGAAGATATATACTAAATATATCAAACATATATATTGAGTGCATATTCTATATATTTTAGATACATTTTTAATTGGTGTTTAAATATACACAATATATGTTTTTACATACATCAAAAAATATATTTTTATGCACAATAATCATATATCTAAAATATATTTAATTTATATTTTAAAGAAATATTTTCTGCCGAAAATGTACTTAACACGAATATATTTTTGAGTATGTTTCTTATATGGAATATACATATTATATATTTAATATATATCTGATATATATTTTAGATACATCTAAAATGTATTTAGAATATATAATGTACACTTCAAATATATTTTTAATATATTTTTACGTATATCGAAAAATATATTTTCCGGTATATTATATTTCCGTGTAGGTTCTTACTCACAAAAATTTTTACAACAAGCCCCCCCCCCCGCTCCCCTATTCCCAATACACTGCGACCTCGATAATCGGTACCTCGATCGTTGCAATTGCAGCGTAGTGGGAGAAGCGCCAAGCCAATCGCGTCAGGCCGCCGTCAGCCACCAGCGGCGCAGAGACGGTTCTGTGCAATGTGCGCAACCCCACTTCTTGCAAGAGTCGGTCCCGACGGATTCCGATTATCGAGGCTGCAGTGTAACTTGATTTGCCATTGATCCTCCATTGGTTTCCCATTGGTAATGAATGGAAATGTATTCCACTTTACATCTTCAACTGTATTGCCAGTGGAACCCCATTTATAATGAATAGTAAAAATAATCACTGCGATTTTACCCTTGAATTTTTATTGCGGTCCTATTTATTACTATTTCAATGCTCAATGGAAAATTTTGCCAAGTGATTCGTCGGTCGATTATGTCTGTTATATTGACCCGCGTTACGGTGTATTACTTACCGGATAAGTGTGAGGTTCTTTGCCGGTATTGAGCGAATAAATCCTTTGGAAGACCTCGAGGGCCTCCTGATCGCGACCTTTGGAGAGAAGAAATCGCGGACTTTCCGGAAACCACGAGAGGGCGAGAAACGCCGAGATTTCCGGTACCGCGCAAACAGCGAGAAATATCCTCCACGAGGTGACCCTCAAATTCTCACCGAATATGTTCCAATGCCATTCCTGCGGTATAATCAACCATGCTAGGCCTGCAATCACGATAACCCGCAAAAAAACGGCATCGAGCGACAAAGGGAGGATAAATTTTACGATTTGCTAGAGAAAGGATGACAAAATTCAATAAAATTTCTTTACGCATCGTTTACGAACGATTGCGTCGATTGACCTATTATACCGATTTCGATAATAAAGTTAGCCTGATCCCGAGGACCTTTTTTATGCGCGGACATCCCGAAGGAGGACTGAAATGATTTTTCTGTGATTTAAAAAGAAAAAAATTGATGAATTTGTTTGAAATATTTGACGCATTTTACTCACATGGTATCGATATGTGACCGAGCGAATAAAAGACTCCGAGCCACATGTAAATTCTGGAGCGTTGTTGTTCGCCATGAACCTCAGCAAGATACGACATCAACGCTGCGAATGGTCCCGAAATTCTGTGCGTTGATTTTGAAGAGAATAATCAGTGTCGAGATTTTGTAATTTTCGTCACGATTTAATTATAAACGTACAGGGAGAAAATTTGATTAAACTCAATTTTTGATACTTCCGGTTATAATTATTTCCTAAACTTTTGTGAGACTCATTGGTGCCATTCCAAAAAAAAAAAAAATAACCATTTTTGCTTACACATGCATTTGTTTAAGGGGGTCAAGTCATTTCTAATTTTTGTAGAATGCCCACAAATATGATGTATCGTCCACTATCAGAAGTACCAAATGAACAATTTTTTGGGACTAGTTGGAACCCTTAAGGATGTTCCTCTGTTAGTTTGCGGGACGAGTCGTCCGAGGGAGGTCCCTATGCTTATACACGGTCCGCGCTCAGCAGAGCCAACTTCGAAATCTCTGTTCATGAGCGATTCAAAAAGGTGTTTTCTGCCCGTACAATGAATTTAGAATGTTCACCTTTACACATATAGTTTAATTAAGTATATCCAAACTCATTGCATTCGCTATAGAAATTAATATTAATATGATTCATCATTGATTTTTGTCAGTGAGATTTGGCAACCTCGTTTTTTTTGTCGAAGTTTGCACGACTGACGCGCATGCGCTGTGTATTCGAGGTTGTGTGTTCCGCGATCTGTGATGCCCTAACCTATAAACGGACCTGTCAATATACAAACTTTTATTTGTAAAATACACTCATAATGAGTAGTGCAGTCGCGGAAAAAACATTCGATGGAAGCGTAAAGTCGTGACGGAACGAGTTTACTGACAGAGACTAACGCAATCAAGGAAAAAAAATCCTACAGTTAACGTGTTTGATAACGAATTATTTTTCCTTCCTCACGAGTAAAATAATTCCTCATGAATTATTTTTAATTTAGAATTTTTGTATTTTTTTTTACGTACAGTTTTGTGTTCTTTTCTTTCGATTCTGTTCTTTTATAGCTGTAGGAATCTATGCTTTAATGAAAAAGCAAGTTTTTCCTATCATAAACACTGTTTCCCGTACTAATTCATTTAAAAATCCCGCGTCAGCCCGTTGCGCATGCGCATGTGAGTTCAGGCCATAGCCCGGGCCCAATACGCAGTGTTGTCGCGCCACGCTTGCTTCTTACCAATTTTCAGGATCTTTTTATACGTTTGAATTGATTACTCGGCAAAAAATCTCCTAATGCAGGAAAACTTTTGCACACGGTTTTCTTACATATAGGGCGAGATCATACATTTTTTTCAAACTGTTGGCATTTCAGGTTCGTGAACAACAGAACGAATAGTGCCGGTTTTTTATGTGTGGCCATATAAGAGCGCATGTTAAATCACGTTTTTTTAAAATATTTAATATCTCCACTACGAGGCTCCTAATTTCGTTGAAACTTTGCACACACTTTTGGGGGATAAATATTAATAGGCTGTAAAAATTTCAAGTCAATGGCATTATTTCGAGATAACAGAGGAACATCCTTAAGGTGCACTGGTTTCCGGAAAACCCTTTTTGAGTTTTTACACTCTGCGCGTGATTCAGAATAAACCGCTTGACGGATTTTACTCTACGATGTCTCATTTTCTTCGTGATACTTTTCCCCATAGGATGAACGCGGCACATTTTTTTTAGCCCTTTATTTCAGAGTCGCAGCCCTGTTTTGAAATTGTTAGCCTATTTTGAACTTTCCAGGCATTGTCCTGATCACAATTTTGACTTTAATCAAATTGTGCCACGATCATCCTGTGGAAAAAAGCGCTATCGAAAAAAATGAGAGGTTGTAGAACAAAATCCGTCAAGTGGTTCTTTCGAAATCATGCACAGAGTGTAAAAACTCAAAACTAGGTTTTTCAAGAAACCGAAGTACCTTAAGGGTTCTAACTAGTCCCAAAAAAAAAGTTTATTTGGTACCTCAAATGGTGGACGATACATCATATTTGTAGGCATTCTACAAATATTATAAATTGTTATTAAAAATCGCCATTCTTAAGCTGACTCGACAGCCTTAAGGCAGTATTCATGGGCTAGAATTTCGGAAAAGAATCAATTTTCTTTGCATATTCGTCGGAGCAAATCGGACTATATACGTTTTTCTCAAAACTACTTTTCTCAACACGGCTGACATAATCTCTCAAGTTCTACTGTACCGATTTACTTGAAATTTTTCATCGATCTTCAATATGTAACTTTCTATCGCTCGTCCGACGATTGTGTCAAAATTATTATTTTTACTATTATAAACAAATTCAAAACTATAAAAAAATGATCGAAAAACGTTTTTTTTTGTTCAGACATCCGCCGTTTTGCGAAATTATCTTTTTTTCGTTTTCTCTGAAGTACGGGCTATAACGACGTTCTCACTAATAAAGAATCTTTTTTTAAATTTTCGATCAGATGACTAGAAAGGTTGCAATCGTATCAGCGAGCACACCGCTTTCTTTTACCTCCAACTTTACCAGCTTATAACTTATTGAGCTTTCATTTTTTCAAAAAAGAATGGCAAAAATATTTATTGTTTTTTTTTTAACGAGCTCGAAAAAACGCTACGAATATATATTTCCAGACCAGAATACCACCTCAAACAGGATTTGAATATTTTTTTTCACACACAACAAATTATTTTGTTGATTCTTGGCAACTTTTGGAAAAGTATAGTCTTTACACATTTTTCGCTAAGATGCATGGCTCACCGGTTAAACGATTCAAAAAATGCAGTGTGTCCGAAAAATTGGATGCGGAAAAAATGTTGAAAAATATTCTTTCAACATTTAATTCAAAATATTCTCCATCGAGCCAGTTGTGACTTTAACAAATGCCGTGAAATCTAACCCTCTATCTTACTACACACATTTGTAAATTTTTTTATACTCACACAACGCCGTTCATAAATTTAAAAAATATCAAAAGGCCTGAATTCGGTGACAGTGAACTCGACAGACTGACCATAGAAACTGTCAAATAACCGTACATCAGAATCTTCTTGCGTCCAAATGTATCGGTGAGAAAACCCCATATGAATGACGTAACGATCATGCCTATTGAGTTGATCAACGTTTCGATTATAAGTCAGTAAATAAAATTTAAATAATTATATAGACCGATCATGATCATTGATTGGTATATTTCGTAAGGAAAAAATAAAAATAATAATAAATAAAAAAATAAAAATAAAAATAAAAATAAAAATAAAAATAAAAATAAAAATAAAAATAAAAATAAAAATAAAAATAAAAATAAAAATAAAAATAAAAATAAAAATAAAAATAAAAATAAAAATAAAAATAAAAATAAAAATAAAAATAAAAATAAAAATAAAAATAAAAATAAAAATAAAAATAAAAATAAAAATAAAAATAAAAATAAAAATAAAAATAAAAATAAAAATAAAAATAAAAATAAAAATAAAAATAAAAATAAAAATAAAAATAAAAATAAAAATATATACCCGCAAATGGCATCGAGTTTAGGAGACCCTTGTCAAAGAGGGTGAGACCGAGATCACATTCGGCCGAGGGAAGAACGTAGGACATTGAGGTAGACGAGTAAATACTGGCACATCCCGCCGGCAGAATTGCCAGAAGAAGAAGATAGTTGAATTTTCCATATCCTGTTGAATTTAAATTGTTATACACTGCGAATTTTACGTTACGACGGAAAAAAATCTTCACGTACCCTACCCACAAAAAGTTTCCGGACAAAACTTCAAAAAAGGTCTAGAACGTTTTCTTATGCCATTTCGCCGGAAGTCAACGTAAACTAATTTAATAAACGGCATTTTAAAGGGGAAGAATTTGACTTCATTTCCTGTTTTTTAAATTATTTTTACAATTTGTCTTTAGATCTGGACCCTATTTTGAAAACAACTGTTTCCCCCTCTCTTCGGATATACGCATTTTCTAGAGGATATTTTTTAAATACTTTTTTGCAATGGTACTTATAAAACCGAAAGTTTGGGCTTGAATTTCCTTCTTTTTGAACTTTAAACGATTTTTTTTCTAAAGTTATTCGGTTTTTTGTGAAAAAGCAGGAAATTTGAAAAATCCCATATAACACGAAAACAAAGAGGATTCATGAAAAACTTCAAAATAGCAAAAAGTTGCGTCGGTTTTCGTTGAGTTCGAAAGAATTTTTTCAGATTTTTGTTCCAACATTTTTTTTCCACCCGAAAATAAGAGAACAAAATTTGGGAAAAAAATGTGAAAAAAATTCCAATGTGTTAAAAAAGGTAAAATAAAGTATTTTCCCTTCTCGAAATTTTACCAATAATCCCATCGTTCTTGAGTTATGGTAATTGAATTATCTGAGCTCTGACCCAGAAAATAAGAAAAAAAATGTTGAAAAAAAAAAATCCGAAAAAATTCATCTGAACTCAGCGAAAACAGACGTAACTTTTTGCTCTCTTGAAATTTTTCATGAATCCTCTATGTTTTCGTGTTATACGGGATTTTTCAAATTTTCTCTTTTTTCACAAAAAACAGAATAACTGTGGAAATAAAAATCGTTCAAAGTTAATAAAAAAAGGAAATTGAAGCTCAAACTTTCCCCTTTACGAATCCAATCGTAAAAATGTTTGAAAAAAAATTCCTCTAGAAGATGGGTACACGTCAAGAGAGGGAGGGAAAAGCGAAAAACAGTTGTTTTCAAAATAGAGTCCAAATCTAGAAACAAATTGTAAAAATAATTTATAAAACAGGAAACGAAGCCAATTCTTCCCCTTTAAAACGCCGTTTGTTAAATTAGTTTACGTTGACTTCCGGCGAATTGGTATAAAAAAATGTTCCAGACCTTTTTTGATTTTTTGTCCGGAAACTTTTCGCCGGTAGTGTAAGCATAATCGAAAATTCACCTTCTCCTGCGTTCACATACCTGTTAGTTTTATGGCCCGCTCAAAATCTACCGGTCTGTCCGGTTTTTCGACATCATCTAAAAAATATTTCAACATATTTAGAGTTTCAGGATTGAGCCTTTATATTTTTTCTTCCCTCAATTATCACTGTATCTCGTAAAACGCAGAATTGAAAGTTCAGATAAAGTTGAAAGTATCACGAGAAACGGTGACGCAGAGGATCTTTGGGGCAACATTGGAATTTTGAGGAAAAAAAAACCTCCTAGCAATAAAAGAGATGGAGAGAGAAATATATCACGTGAATGAACGGCAATGTAATTTCCCTGCGAGTGATAAAATCTCAATGATCATAAAGTCAATGTAATAAATTATTAATCTTTTTTCATCATATTTCTCCTCTCCTCCTGTTTAATAATGAAATTACACAATATTCATGCATGTGTAAGGAAGACGGTGAAAGGTTGTTTTTGTATCACCTCAGTTATGAAGTGATACGTTTCAGACATCCTCAATGTTTACCAAGTCAAATCGCAATTGTGTGTAAAGCGCAAAAATCGAACTCCGCGCTAATCTGGAAAATATTCACTCTCAATAACGTGATCCTGATACAAACGAAACAATTAGTGCGATTGCGTAAACTACTCAAGCAGTTAATTAGTTCCTGTTATGGAGAAATATGTACATTTTTAATAGTGTTGCCGCAAGAGACGATAAATCCAAGACAAGACGAGAAAAAAAAATCAAGAGACGAGACAAGAGAACGATTCTCTCTTGTCTTGAAATCAAGAAACGAGACAAGGGAACGATTCTCTTTTGTCTTGTCTGAAACGAGACAATGCGAGAAAGATATCGCAAGAATGTCGAGAATCTCGACGTATTGGCAAGATAAATCCTGCAACTTACTGATCAAACCCACGAATAATAGAACAGACATAAAAATTGAAATTCATGTGGGACACAACGAAGATAAACTATTTATTTTTAAAAAGTTCAGTTTACATGAATGGTGTCATATCACAATAATCTTTGGTCAATTTTTGTTCAATAATAAACAATACGAGAATGAGATGACGTGTATCGTAGAATTATTGCATTTTAGCTTTTATAGTGGTCGACGGTGAACCCTGGAACTGCCTGGAACCACGAATTTAAGCAGAGAAGATATTCCGCATTTGTATCGCTCAATTGATTCTTATGCTTGCGAATTATCAGTCCGGCTTTCGAAAATAAACGCCCAATTGGAGTCCTGGAGGGCGGAATTGATAGCAAATCCCGGGCTATTCTGAACAATCTTGGAAATGATTTATGATTTTGACTCCACCGATCCAAAATATTGACTTTCAATTTAAAAGTTTTAAATAAATTATTCTATCCATGCGAAGGTAATTAACGAGTTCAAGTTGCCATTCTAAACAATTTGTTTTTATTGCACTCCGTGCGCAAAGTGCCACTTTGCGCACGCTGCGCGTGCTCAAACTGGCAGTTTGCGCACTCGTACAATAAAATTTCGTACGATACTATTGCCGAACCGTATAACGCATTCATGGATTTGGTATAATCATCGTCGGAGTTATTCTCAGACTCGATCGTAAGACTTCGATAGGTTTCATCGATTCATTCAGAATGTTTTGTTGCGAAAATACGTTTGAATTCATCGTAAGATTTTTTTTTAAATCTTTGCCCCAAGGAGTTTTATCGAACGTCACCAACTTATGACGAGGATCTAGTATAAGAACTGCGAGCCACCTGGGCTAAAAAAAAAAATATACATGGCATTCTACAAACTTGAAGCTCAGGACAGAGGTGTACTTAGACTCGGTGTATTAAGGTAAATGTCCCAATACCCGACCACGTCCCAGTACCCGACCACTTGAACCAATATATCAGCAAGTTAAGCCTTCACTTAAGAGAAATCTTAAACTGTGAATTGATTTAATATCCAGGATTCATAATCTACGTATACGACACTACTTTTGATAGTTCAAAAATCGTCTGTAATTTAATTTTGGATAAATATGACAGCACGCGTACTATTCGGGGCACGGAAGCCATTATCTAAGCTGAAGGACTGAGGAAGCGCGATATCCCCGTGTAGAAATGTGATAGGGCAACCATTAGTTGATTCTTGCCCCTGATCCGCCCTGCCTGATCCGATTTTCCTGGCAGGGCCCTGACATGGAACTTAACGACCTGGTCCCTAGTTATTACATTGAAATAATTATCACTTATTACCAGTGCCCTGCATGATCAGAATATGAACAGTTTCCGACGACGTTATTTTTACACTTTTAAGCAAAAAATATTTTTATTTTATTACCCTGGCAGGGCTCTGATGTGAAAACTATTGGATTGCCCTGAGTATTTATTAAAATAAAATTATTTGTATATCGGATTTCAGTAGTATAATAATAATAATAATAATAATAATAATAATAATAATAATAATAATGATAATAATAATAAATAACAATAATAGTAATAACAATAATAATAAATTAACAATCATTGCCTCGTTTATTATTATTATTATTATTATTATTATTATTATTATTATTATTTAATTATTATTTACATTATCACTTTTATTCCGCGAGAATAACAAGCAATTGTGCGCCTGTCACAAGTTCGTTACGTAGGCAGAGGATTATTATTATTATCACGACGAACCGCATCGCGTTAGTTCCGAGACTTGGCGCGAGATGGCGCAGGACAGCAACCGTTGAACTCGCATACGGATAATGTGTTCAGTATGCTTATATAGACGGGTGCGAGCACGGATGTTAGCAGAAGTCGGTGTCGGAAGAATCCATACAAGGAGTTCCTGCCGTCTTATGTAATTGTACTTATTTATTTAATTCTCGTAGAGAATTTCCGTTCACTCGGAATCTAATATTCTCTTCGAGGATTGCCAAAAGAAAAGTGTACCCTAAGAAAGGGTCGCCTTGAAATAAATAATAAGATGCATACATTGAAAAAGGAGTACCTCGTAAAAACGAATTGTTTAAAAAGCGCTTCGGTGTATGATCGCGACCGTGATCAGGGCCTTTAAGGGCATGATTCTAAAAATCTTAGGGGCCTGATCAGGATCTGCTAGGGCCGGATCATATCGTCATAGGGGCCTGATCATGATCGCCGGATCCGAAAATGGCCAGCCAGGTGTTACATGGCTAAACAGGGCCTGTTAGGATGAGCGGATCATTTCCCTACATTAGTTAGGGAGGGCAAGTCAGGGGCAGAAGTTTTTCCCCACCAAAATTTCTACACGGGTCTTATTGAAGCTATTTCGAAGTGGTTTTTATTGTTTTCGAGCTGAACCTTAGCTGTTTTTATTCGGAAAGATACCACTAATTCGATCATGTTGTCTCCATTAGCCAAAAATGCGTTTTAAGTACTTAATTTTCATGTCCGGTTATTTGTACATACGAAATGTATCTTGTACCGATAACCAACCATGTGTCCGGATATCGGTACTTGCTCGCGACTATGTTCAGTCCCAGACATCCCGGACATCCGCTGACATGTATGTTATTCGTGCATAACCTCAAAATTTCGGTGACACATTCTCCGAGCAGCGACGCATTTTTCTCAATTCACTCCCTCCCTTCCCCCCCGCCATAGAGATGAGTGGTCGGTTATAGGGTCATAGTGTGTGGTCGGATATTGGGTCATACAGAAAAACGGGTGGTCGGGTACTGGTATACATTTACATTTCTCAGTATTTTCGGTTATTATGAATAAACAACTAATTGTAGCAACAACTATACCCTGTGTTTTGGAAACTAGAGATTTCAAGCTTTCCAATAGTCATGGTTGTTATAGAAAATAGTTTATTTTCGAACGCGAAAAACAAGTTAACTTTTTCGTCGCCTCTTAGATGGTCGGGTATTGGGACGTTTACCTTATATTTTGTTCGTTTCCGCTGTAAAAATTCAAGACAAAACGAAATACATTGTTCCGTATTACAAAATATATTAAATTTTATTCCATTCAATCGAGATAAACACGAGACAAAACAAGATATTTTAGCGAGCGAGACGAAAAAATTCGAGACGAGAGACAATATTTTTCTTGCCGATCGATACCAGACGGTACGATCTATTGTCTTGAAATTTTCGAGACAAAACAAGAGGAGAATAATTCTTGTCTCGTCTTGTCTTGCGGCACAACCAATTTTGAAACCTGTTTTTCGATTTTATTATGCACATGCGGTGCGTCAACGCACATGTGATAATTTATCAAACTCAATTATGGAGAACAATTTTTTCATTCTTCAATCAATTGGATTCTTATCAAGCAAAGACGGTAATATTCATTGATCGTCGAGAAACAGGAGCATTTCTCGATGATCGATTCCGCGAGATACAGAAAAAAAATCAATCCTTTCTGATGAGAATTTTGGAAAATTATCAAACGCTAATTGAAGAAGCTAATACGAATCTTAAGGGACTTTTAAGCTATTTAACTTTGAAGCTAAAACGATTTGAAGAATCGAAAATCGTGAGAACTGCACGCAGCTTCCCCGTCATTATTTTGACTATTTGCGGATTGAAGTAACTAATTTGCGCAAAATAAACGATTTTAGGGTCTGGGCAATTTTATAAAGTTCGAAATATTTTGTATCAAAAGAAGAAAATTGTATTCGTATGAACGAAATTATTTTGAAATGTCAAAATATGTGTTCTGTCGGAAAAATAGGCTATAATAGGAGCACAGAAAAAAAATTGGACATTTGCACATTGCTTCCTCATCTTTATCCATAGTTCACACAGCTTCCCTTATAACAAAGTATGGCGCTCAAATTTGGCTTCCTCATAAAGAAAGCTTTGTTAACTATCGAAAAACATGAGTAATCAATGTGCAAATTTGCCAAATTCTTTCAAATTTACTTCGTGCCAAATTTGATTTTTGACAAATTCAATAGCGAATAACCTTGATCACAATTTTGAATGTGTACAACATTTCAGTACAATATCTCGCAAATAACCGAAGTTAGAGTACGCTATTGAAAAAAAAAAAAATTTGATAAAATTTTAATGCTACGATCGATTTTCGCCAAATTTAATAACGAACAACCTCGATAACAATATTAGCTCTTTGCAAAGTTTCAGTGCAATATCTTAAAAACTGCACAAGTCAGAGCGTTTACGCTATTTTTTAAAAAATTAAAAATTTCATTACATATTAATCCCTCAATCGATTTTCCCCAAATTCAATAGCGAGCAACCTAGATAGCTATCGTAGCAACCTAGCTATCGAGCAACCTAGGTAGCTATCGTAGTTTTGTACACATTTTCAGTGCAATATCTTGAAAATTGTGCAAGCTAGAGCGTTTACGCTAATTTCCAAAAAAATTCAAAATTTCATAAAAATTTAATCTTTCGATCGATCTTCGCAAAATTAAATACCAAATAATCTTAATAGCTATGCTAATTCTGTACAAAGTTTGAGTGCAATATCTTGAAAATTGCAGAAGTTAGAGCGTTTACGCCATTTTTGCAAAAACGAAAAAAGTCAATAAAATCTGAACACAAGTTAGAATAGAAATAAAAAATTTCACAATGAAGGACAATTCGTGCTGGACAAGTGTGCCAAATTTCAGCTCGATATCTCGAAGCGTTCTCGAGTTATTAATTATTTACATAAGAAACTTAAGTAATCTCTCATAACTTAATTTCTGACCCCTCGTAGGTTATGTGAAGCCGCAACATTTAAATCCCGGATTCCTGACCCCTCATAAGTTAAGTAACCCCTCATAACTTAATTTCAGAGCCCCTGACCCTTTATTCGTTATGTAAACCCTTAAAACTGTTTGAAAAAAAACCGTGACCCTCTCATATTCTTTTTTATATGAAATTTGAAGACATTTTTTACCGTGATTGATTGTAATTTTAAGACACAAGTGTATCAATTTCCAATAATGTATCTTAAAATGGCGGAAAAGCATATGAAAACCATTTTCATATACGGGGATATTAATTTTCAATCTTCACTCTTTTAATTTTAATATACAAATATTGAATTTAAGACAAAGTTGTTGATTTTCCAATACTATGTATATTAAATTTCAAATAGTATATTAAAACAGTAAAAATGGTTGAAATTTCATATCTTTTTTACAGTGCACACATATACACACACACACATCCATCCGGACATTTTTTCTAAATATTTGTCGGTGTTTTAGGACATTTTGAACACATTGGCGTAAAAATCGCGAAAAAAAATTCTATCGCGAAACCAAAGCTTCCTTTATGAGGAAGCAAACGGCCATAAAAATTACCCTCGCCTGTTATGAATTACATTGACATGGCAGAGAGTGCGAGGGAGAGAGTTTGCAGAATTATTAATGTGAAAATCTATGGAGTCTTGAATCAGGTTGACATTGAATGAAGTTCTCGAGTAACGGATGAATAAATCAATTGAGACGCGGGAGCCTTTTGACGCCTTTAATAATTACGATAAGATAGCGAGTGCGAAACTCGAAAGCCAAGTGTGTATGTTTTTTTTTCTCGTCATTCTTTCGATATTAACTTTCGATAATTTATGAGAAATAATTTTAAATTTATATTATTAAATCAGTTGCAAAAAAAACAAACATTCTCCACCCTGTGACGTTTCCTCATCGCACATAATGGAAAATACCGAAAGGTGCCGGAAATTTTGACGCGCAGTGGCACTTTGTAATGTGTAACATCAAGAGATTTATTCATGGATTCGCGAGAGTGGAAATCAACGGCTCGTAGTCCGAAGGTACAAATTAAGGTATTAGTCTACTTTAGAAGGCAAAAAAGCACATTTTTAAGATTTTTTTCTCAGCTCTTTTATCAGATATGGCTATAAAACTGTTTTTACAACATTGTTTTATCCTTCGAAAATACAAAAGAAAAATTATTTTTTATTTTGATTCTTTGATAATTTATAGAAGGCACCAAAGTTGAGTGTTCGAAAATGTCTTGTCCCATTGTCGACAGTTAATCTCAGGATTGTCAAGTCTGAAACAAAAAAATAAAAAAGCATTTTAAAGAGGAAGATTTCTTATACAACAATTTACCACCGTTAATGAAAAATCGATTTAAAAAAATGGCGGATGTTTGAAATAAATTGTGAAAAATTCAATTTTTCATTTTCATTTCAAACATCCACCATTTTTTTTTTCAATTCATTTTTCATTAACGGTGGTAAATTGTTGTGTAAGAAGCCTTCGGCTTTAGAATGGTTTTTTTTTTTTTTGGTTTCGGACTTGCCAATAGTGCGATTAACAGTCGACCATGAGACATTCGACATTTTCGACATGGCGCCTTCTATAAATTATTCAAAAAATAAAAAAAAAAATTTTTTTTTTGTATTTTTGAAGGATGAAACATTGCTGCAAACACAGTTTTATAGCCATATCTGATAAAGGAGCTGAGAAAATAAATCTTTAAAGTTGGCTTTTCTTGGCCAAAGTAGTACTTTGATGATTCTCGAAGGATAAGAATCCCGAAGGACTTTGCGATGTAAATCAAAATACTTTTTCAATATCTCCCGTTGGATGAAGATCCGTGTATTTTGACGGCAAACCACTTCCGTGTGGATTGTTGCCATTTTGCATAAAATGTGATTGAAAAAAAATTTCCTCGGGGCGAATTAACGTACACAATCGTTGATAAACTTGGAAAGTAACAACGCGATGATTACACCATTGTGACACGAGAAAGACAAGAACGAGACAATAATACGAGAGTTCGATGTACGATGATGTAAACAGGAAAGTGAAAGATTCGTCCGAGATTTCCGCGATATATATTCGCGCACGAAATTATTCGACATACAATCAGGAAACACCGAAACAGGCAACGATTTTTCGATCAAAGTTTCACCGTTTTTTTTTCTTCCACACACGATTGGTTACGTAAATTTGTATCACAAACGGATAAACTAGTTCGAATAATTTTTTGAAATATTTATCACTCACTTATTATGGTGAAACACACGGATCGCGGGCTCATATTGAAGTGTACGAGAAATTATCAGAGAGCGAACTTTCTAACATATTCTCCCTCTCCGTAGCCATTGAAAAATTCGCTGATGCGTGAATCTTAGTCTCTCCTGAGACCCGATATAAGCATACATTCACAGGCAAGCATCCGTTTGAATATCGCGCCAGGATTTCAACTTTTATTGTCTGACATTTCGAAAATATCACATAAAAAATGGTATTCAGGGTTATGAATTTTTTGGTAACAAAAAAATAGACCCGGGAAATGTGGCCTGTTACCGATTCAAACGTCAATCGAGCTGTTTCATTCGAATAAAAATAACTTTTTCATTCGCTTCTAAGCAAGTTTTTGAGATTTTTCTGCCGTAAGCCTCAAGGACCGAATTTTACTTGCACAATTTAAAAAAGGTTGTTTTTATTCGAATGGAACAGTTTCAATAAACGTTTTAACCGATATGGAGGTCAATTTTCTGGGGCCGATTTTTCGGGGACCAATTTTTCAAAGGCCTATTTTCCGGGAAGCAATTTTCCAGGGCCAATTTTCCGGGGACTATTTTTCCGAGATCCGAATTTTTTATGTACCAATTCACCAAGTATCAATTCAAAAGGGATGCGATATGTAGAAGAATTCCAAGGAAGTTATACGAACTGATGAGCAAAGAAAGAAAAAAAAATATCTAATGGCAACAACTTTTTGTTTTCAGTACAAAAACATTTTTTTCATTTATCTACATTTACGGAGAAAAAATAGAGATGATTCTGATGTAATGTAATGATTATTGTAATACGTGAGATATATTTTGTGTATTATTATGGTAATCCTGATGGAGATTTATGAAGGTGAAATATACGCATAAGACAGAAGATATTGGCAGGAAAAATATGCCACTTTTTATTTTTATTTTAAACAAAATATTAAACTATTTTATTTTTGTTTTCATTTTACTATATCTTCAATTGATGATAAATATTATGATAGAAATATATGTGAATCATATGACGTACAATATATGTTACATATATCTTTACTGACGTGGCTTTGCCGCAAAAGTCACTGACATATATGACTTTTGCTGATTGTGGATTCAACATATATTTAATTGAAATTAAGTTCATGTTTATTTTAATGAAATCAAATTGACATAAACTGTCATGTGATAAAAAATTAAAAATAATACTTTGAAAAATTAGGGTAATATTATGAGTAGTGTAAAAATTCACATGTTTTGTTGATTGTGGATTCAACATATATTTAATAAATATTATATTTATGTTTTTTTCAATGAAATCAAATTGACATTACCCGTCATGAGATAAGAAATTAAAAATAATACTTTGAAAAATTACGGTAATATTATGAGTAATGTAAAAATTCACATGTTTTGTTGATTGTGGATTCAACATATGAGACATTCTCCGTCAATTCCGCCACTTTTTTTTGACCCTCTCAGATCCGTACCATAACTTGTTACAGTTTAGTCCCACTTGAAAGTAGTCTCTACGATTTTTTTCAGATTTTTTAAGTGGCGAATTAAGGAGTTATATTTTAAGGAATTAAGGAGCACATATTTTTTTGAATCCATATAGCTTAAAACGGAGAAAATATACGAAAAAAATATTCCTACAAAAAAACTATGTTTTTCCATCAACTATTGAATGCAATATGTGTTATATTTCTATTCATGTTGCAAAGACTATTAACTGCAAAAAAAAAATGAAAATTAATTTTTTTCGCACAGTCGGACATCTTCAATTCTACTGTCAAATTTAAAAAATCTCTAATAGTATTAGTGGGACGTACAGAAAATTCCACAATACGGCAACTGATTTTTTTTTGGGGTTAAAAAAATGTTATTCACAAAAAATTGCATCAAGTTATTTTTTCGAATCCATAAAGTGGAGGATGTAGACACGAAAAATTCCTACAAAAGAATTATGTTTTTCCATCAACTATTGAATGCAATTTGTTATATATTTTTATTCGTGTTGCGAAGACAATTTTCTGCAAAAAAAAAAATGAAAATTTATTTTTTTCGCACGGTCCGACACCTTCAATTCTGCTGTCAATTTTATACAATCTCTAATAGTATTAGTGGGACGTACAGAAAAATCCACAATACGGCAACTGATTTCTTTCGGGGTTAAAAAAATGTTCATTCACATAACTTTATGTAATTTTTTTGTCAATGAAATTTGTTTAATCGCAAAAAAATCAGTAGCCGTATTGTGGATTTTTTTGTACGTTCCACTAATACTATTAGAGATTGTATAAAATTGACAGCAGAATTGAAGGTGTCGGACCGTGCGAAACAAATTAATTTTCTGTTTTTTTTTTTTTGCAGAAATTAGTCTTTGCAACACGAATAAAAATATAACACTCGAAAAAATAACTTAATGCAATTTTTTGTGAATAACATTTTTTTAACTCCGAAAAAAATCAGTTGCCGTATTGTGGAGTTTTCTGTACGTCCCACTAATACTATTAGAGATTTTATAAATTTGACAGTAGAATTGAAGATGTCCGACTGTGCGAAACAAATTAATTTTCATTTTTTTTTGCAGAAAATAGTCCTTGCAACACGAATAGAAATATAACACATATTGCATTCAAGTTGATGGAAAAACATAATTTTTTTGCAGGGATATTTTTTTCGTACATCCTCTCCGTTTTAAGCTATATGGATTCGAAAAAATATATGCTCGTTAATTCCTTAAAATATAACTCCTCAATTCACCGCTTAAAAAATCTGAAAAAAATCGCAGAGACATACTTTCAAGCGGGACTAAACTGTGACAAGTTATGGGACGAATCTGAGAGGTCGAAAAAAAAGTAGCGGAATGTACGGAGAATGCCTCATATATTTCATTGAAATTAGATTTGCGTTTATTTCGATGAAATCAAATTGACATAAACCCTCATGAGATAAAAAATAAAAATAATACTTTGAAAATTAGGGTAATATTATGAATGATGTAAATTCACATGTTTTGCTGTTTGTGGATTCAAAAGATATTTAATTAAAATTAAATTTATGTTTATTTTAATGAAATCAAATTGACATAACCGGTCACGAGATAAAAAATTAAAAATAATACTTTGAAAAATTAGGGTAATATTGTGAGTAATGTAAAAATTCACATGTTTTGCCCTTCATTTCCTTCAACTTGCTCTTCTTCTTTGGAGAAAACAGATTTTTCGACATAATCGTAGCCTAAGTTGCATTGAACCGTTGCATTACGAAGATCATCGATAACTTTGGTGCAAGTGAAAAAAACCAGAAACTTTCTTTGAAATGTAAAAATAACCAATAATTGAGATTAATTTAAGATTTCAAAAAAACTTGCCTATATCTTGAATTGATGGATTCATGGAATATCTGACGTTCGATATAACTCACGCACTATCGCTATGTAATATTAAATTCAAAGTAACGAATAAGACTTGTAAATTGAAAAAAAAATATGGTCGACAGAATTCGGACTGATTGCCAGGGAACGAGAAGAATTTCGTTTCTCGGTCTTCGGGATATGCTGGCTTGTGCGTTCCCTGCGTTGTGTCGATTGCGACTGACTAGTACATTTTACGTTTGTTAAACACGTTGACTTAAGCATCGGTTATTACGATCGTCTCGGGCGTTTCAGCACTTGGTTATTATCCGGGTTGATTATGGTAGAGGGGGCAACTGAAGGATACGTCATTTCTTGGACGTTTGTCCGGTGTATAAAACGTAAATGAAAAATTAAGAGCTTGCCCGTGGAAAAATCGATCAAGGATCAGCCCCGGGGAAGCTTCCGTCATCCTTTGGATTGAAGGCACTTTTGAAGGTGGGAAAACTTGACACGAAACTTTAAACGCAATTTCCTCTAAACGAATTATTTTAATCGGTGACCAGCAAATCTTGATAGTCGCTGCATTGGTCTGAATTGTGTATACTTTTTTTTCAGATTTGAGAGAGTAGTCCTCAAACGAAGAATTTTTTGAAACATAATTTCTATGACCTACATTAAGGGGCTTAAGTCAGCGTCAAAACGGCGATTTTTAATAATAATTTATAATTTTTATAGAATGCCTACAAATATGATGGATCGTCCACCATTTGAGGTACCAAATGAACAGTTTTTTGGGACTAGTTAAAACCCTTGAGGTGCACCGGTGTCCTGAAAAACCTAGTTTTTAGTTTTTACACTCTGCGCATGATTCAGAAAGAACTGCTGGACGGATTTTGTTCTACGACATCTCATTTCCTTCGTAACGCTTCTTCCCACGGGGTGAACGCGGCACATTTTGATTCAAGTCAAAATTGTGACCAGGACAATGCCTGGAAAGTTCAAAATAGGCTACCAATTTCAAAACTGGCCTGCAACTCTGAAATAAAGGGCAAAAAACGAAATGTGCTGCGTTCATCCCGTGGGAAACAGCGTTACGAAAGAAATGAGACGCCGTAGAACAAAATCCGTCCAGCGGTTCATTCTGAATCATGCGCAGAGTGTAAAAACTCAAAACTAGGCTTTTTAGGACACCGGTGCACCTTAAGGGTTCTAACTAGTCCCAAAAAATTGTTTATTTGGTACCTCAAATGGTGGACATAACATCATATTTGTAAGTATTCTACAAAAATTATAATTTATTATTAAAAATCGCCGTTTTGACGCTGACTCGACCCCCTTAATAGAGCGTTTTTACCACTCAAAATCAGAACGTATTTTTATTCTCTACCGGATCAATATTTTAAAAAATCTGAACTTCAAGGTCCAGATAATATGATGCAAGAACGAGGAATCCGTTTGAATTTTTGATGTTGGATGATCCTTTCTCGAGCAGCTGTTTTCATCGCAAAGTGCCCTCAATGAAATGTTCCTTATCAGGATGTTCGATTTTTAAGAATAATTTTTTATAATATACCAGTTATTAGAATAATTTTTATTTGATCTTCATTTACTTCACGTGGTATTCTATTTATAGCAGGAATTTTTCTAAGGATTTAATTTTAGAAATATTTACAATAAGAAATATTAATAAATTTATTTTTATAAATTTTTATTTATTTATAAGTTTAACTGGAATATATTCTTTTCGATTAATTCATTATTCATTTCGCAATTATTGTACATTTTTCTGAGCCTCCCGCTACTCTTTAGACCTCAATATATGCGTGACACCAAAAGCAAAAGATCTTACAGTCATTTTTTGGAAGTATAGAAAAAAATAACACTAATAAATTAATAATAATGCCGTATGAAGAATTAGGATATTTTTTTATACAAAATTTAAACACAACTGTAATTTTCAATGTTTTTTTAGGGCGAAATTCATCCCTCAAAATAAAAGATTGTGCGATCATTTCCAAATTGAAACAACAAAATTATATGCAACGTTGAAATTATAAATATATTCGGAATATATTTTCGAAAACATATTTTGTTTCTATAATTTAAGGTTAAAACTGTTAAAAGCTTGGTAAAATTGGGCAGGAATGCCCCATACAAATTTATGATATGTGCCATACAAACGAAGTGTCGAACAAGCATATTTCACGCATAACGTACTCGAATGTTTTGTAATGAGAGTGTATTATTAATGAACTCATACAAACACATTATACATTCCACAGTAGACGGCGTAAATCTATATGTATCGTTTACAAATATAAATAATCCATATTTATTTTTTATACCTTCGTGTTATGGTTCCGTCTAGAGTTCCTTTACGGATATTTGAGGTGACATTTAATAAATAATTATTGTATCCGTAATATACGACACTTGCATTCAAATTATATTAAAAAGTACGAAAAATATTTAATTTTTTTGGGGGGGGGGGGGGAGGGAGATATCTATGTGAGTAAAAAAATCCATAAAATTACATTTACATTCATCATAAGGAAACGTTTATTATTTATTTCATTAAAAGGAGCCGTAAGCATCACTGATTTATAGTATTACAAATGAGGAACCGTTTTTTCGATTTATTTGTTCCAAGTATCTCGGTAAATATAACAAAATTGAAGGCGCCTTTTGCGCGTAAGCTTTAAAGTAATTGAAAAATCAAGTACCAAGTATCAAGTACTTTTCAAGTTTTCATGTATATCTCGTAAGTACTAGTACTTACTTTTGATTTCTTATTCTCATTTTATTTTTATTCGAGTACTTTTTGTATCAAAACCTATTTTCACCTTGTGCAATACACTGAGATTAGTCTGAGGCAAATTGGAACAGATGTATTTGAACAAAGAATTAGAAATTATATTACGAGTCTCGTTCTCGAGATTACATCGTATTATCGTAGTACCGTCTACTTCCACACGTTGATGCCACGAAATTTCAGAGCTTCAAAAAACAAAGACAAAGAAAGTTTTTCGTGCACGAAGTCACATGTCACGAGCTTACATCCGATAATTAATAAAGGACTTAATTATTGGAAAATCAGAGAAAAGGAGGAAAATCAGAGAAAATCAGAGAAAAGCAAGACATTAAAGAATCTGGTCAGGACCATGTCCGATACTTCCTCAGGATCGGAATGCGAAGATCCGGGACTCGTGATCATTAACAGAGGAAAATGTTTTTTTTTTAATTGCCTCAGGGTAAAAAGTATTGGTATTGTTGGACAGCGTGAAATCTCAGCTAACGAATGCCCACCTCATTTTTGTTATTATTTATATTATTTAATTGTAATTTTGAAAATGCGTACATGTGCAAATGTCCCGAATACTGTTCTACACTTTTGACTGATGTCCCTATTACTGGGGTATGCATGGCCCGAATACTGTTGTACACTTAAACATGCGTTTGACATTCGTTTGTCATTCGTAAAACAAACGGCCCTATTACTGGCGTATGCATGTCCCGAATATTGTTGTATTCGTTTGACGTCCGAAGGGAGGTTATACATGGGCCACCGTATTCGGTGCACACGAATCTCACTATGTACCGAATTATGGGGTATGTATTTTCGGCCAAATATTTAACTTGCTCGTCTATTTCCGCACTCTAATACTTTAATGACTCGTTTATAGTACATTGAAACTTATTTCGACTGATTCGATGCTTTTTTTATTATGAACTATGCTTTTTCGCAAGCCCACTTTCTTAACCAAATCGATAAGGAAATGACCGTTTCTTTACCTCGCTCGGTAGCTTGTCATGAATGACGGGAAATATGGATTGAATACAATTCACTCTTACTCGATATTTATTTCGAGTGACAATACGTTAAACGAAGATTATTTAAAAAAATACATGACATTTATTGAACGTAAACTGAATTTATTCTAATAAGAAATAGGCTGTACGAACAGTATTCGGTACTAGCCCAATATTCGGGACACTTATCTTACGGCTGCAATAACTGCACAGAGTCTTGACCAGAATGAATCAACAACTATTGGATGTAAATCCAATCGATTATCTATTTTCGTAGGCTGGGCGGCTTTTCTATCAATCTTGGGAATCTTTGGCCTCAGATCGGCGGTTGATCCTTACGAAGGCAGGCTCTCAGAGCTCTGCCTTGAATCTCGTGTACATATAATGGACACGTTTTAATATCTAATTGGCCTAAAAGTCGGTGGTCGTTCTATTTTCTCAGGTCGGACGGCTTCCGTATCAATCTCGGAAATGTTTGGCCTCATACTCGGCGGTTGCTCCGTTCGAAGGCAGGCACTCAGAGCTCTGCCTTGGATCTTGTGTACATATAATTGACATGTTTTAATATCGTGGCCTAAGACTCGACGGCTCAGACCCTACGAAGGTAGTCTCGAAAAGTACCACCTTGAGTCAAATTATACGACTCGACATGTATTATTTCTGTTACAATCGTGAATAGTTTATTATCATTGAACTCGGTGGTTTTTTGACGGTTTGAAGATAGAATCCAAATTTTGTTTGGCTATCTCGAGTCATTCACGGTCAAAACGGTCTTCTTAGTGGCACAAGTTACCGAGCGTAACACAAGTAAAAGATGCACCAGAACTGCAGTTACATCCAAGTCTGGCAACGAACTGGGAAAAATGGATTTCTGATGGACTTAAGAAAGTGGGACAAACAGAAGTGTTTGTTTCGCAATTAAAAGAGATAAGTACCTGATGAATGCCCAAAATATTCGGGGCACGGCTAGGTTACCCGGCTTTTCAGCCACAAGGACGAAGGGGTCGATGAATACCAATTTTGGAATATCTCGCTGACGCTAGCAGACTCCTCGCTCATGTGCGAGACGAAACCAGACGCCTTTTTATTCGGTGAAAATTTTGGAAAAATTCGAACGATAAAGTCGATCGAAAAAGTCGGCTTAGAGCTAAAATCTCAGGTGTCAATAACGAAGACCCCTATTCGCAATTCCAACTTGGGAAACTGGAAAGGCCTGTTGACCAGCTCAAATCGAGGAGGATACCAGGCAGGCACCAGCCAGAAAGGAACGAAAAAATTAGCCAGGCTCCAACAGAAACCAAACCATTCATATCAGCAGCGGGAACATCGCTCTCAGAGTCAGAATCGAGGACCGAGCTCGCAAAATAAGGGTTTTCAACTAAGAGCCTAGAGGTAACTACAACGGCTGGTTGTCTCGGTTATTTTTCTTACCATGATGAGTAAGATTTACAAGAGATCGATTTGTTTTAAATTGCGTGAAAAATTATAAAATCAGTATATCAGACGAATATCCCAGCATCCCCAAAAATGAAGTTCACCGGTCGAGCGTGAAAAAATGAAATTACCCATCGGAAAGTTGCTCACATTCGGCGCAATTCGACCTTGTTTACCCTGTTTAAAACAATTTATTTTTCCGTACTTTCTAGTCCCGAAACCCGATCGTTCGATGAGGTTTGTCTTGAATCTAAAAAAGCTGAATACCTTCGTTTTTCAGCCCCGTTGAATCGGTATTATTATCAATATTATCTTCTTGTAGCCCAAATAGACAGCCATGATTATCACTCCGTGTATACATTTGATGAAGCAAATTTTCCAGTATATTGGGTACATATTGTGATGCATGCCCATGAGTTCATTTAGTATGATGAATTTACAAAACATTTCGATCTCATCATGTCGTTTACAAATGCATAATTTGTTGACTACAAGATGAACTCATAAGCCGGCAAATTTACATTCTGCAATAAATATTTGTAGATGGATATTATATGAAAGCCATTCAATGATTTTTTTTGGTGTATTCACTAGGTTAGCATTGAAAATATACCCATGCACGCAATATGATGGCGTTATGCGTGTTTCTCAGTTATACATTCGATGAGCGCAATATGACGGCGATATGCATGTTTCTTAGTGATACATTCGATGAGCGCAATATGACGGCTGCAAAATCACTGCAAAATGATAGCATGTTGTGACAAGCCTCGCATCTTTTGAAAGTCCAAAAAATTCATCATAAAGTTATTAATAATGTTCACCAGCATCCGAGCATTTTTGCAAATCACGGCCGCCATATTGAATTTTAAAAAATTGTTTTCATTTACTTAGAAAAAAAATTATTTTAACTAATTTTTTTTGAATGTTTTAACTTTTTTGTTTTATATTTCAGTTTCATATAAGCAAACAAACTTTTACAAAAGTTGCACTATTTTTCATCATTTTTTTTATCAAATAGAACCCCCATTTTGAATTCTACAAATTTCCCTGTAGATTCGATTAAGATATTGGAATTCGGGAAACTGTAAAAAAAACTAAGAAATTGACTTTCACGAATATTCTATTTTTTTGAAATTTTGGATGCCATATTGAATCGTCTATTTTTTTTAATTCTTAATTTATTAATTACTTTCATTTTTCACTGTATATACATATATAATATTCGAATGTGACTCGTTTTCCCTGGCATGTCACCACTGATATATCATATAAGTGAAGAAAATTCATAAGTACTCGGTAGCGTGTTAGGTTGTTAGGTGGGATAGATAGGCAGGTCGCAGGTTCGAAACCCACTGGAGACAGAAGAAATTGAAATATAATGAAATTGGGTGTTTAAAAAAAAAAAAATTTTCAATGTTATCGGTTCAGAAGCTATGTAAATGAAAAAATATACATAATAAAAAATTTTGCAAGCAATAGAAATTTAAAAAAAACCGTATGAAAATTACAATAATTACAATAATACCTCACATCCTGACGGTCATATGAGCTTCATATGAGCGCAACCAATTTCACCACGGTATGACGTCAATATGATCTTCATATGAGCACCACAATTTCGTCACGCCGTGACTGCCATATGAGCCCCATATGATGTGTTATTGTCAATCATCATATGATGCATATATGACTTCCACGTGAGCACTCATAAGCGACGCACAGCTGTGAGTGTTCCTATGCGTCATAGATGTATGCAACATGATGCCAATATGAGCTACATTTGTCTATCTGGGAGGTCTATCCAGCATCCACTGGAGATATCACTATCATTTTCGTAATTTAAGTCGATGGATTAAAACAGTGTGTTATCAAAAAGCGGCATTGATCCCAAGTTTACCGCACATAGCAAGCGTCACGCATGTCCGTCTGCAGCGTTAGTAAAAGGCATTGACATTGCATCAATACAAAATACTGCAGGATGATTAAAGAATTCACAGGTATTTGCCAAGTACTATAATCGACCGATTAAGGTTGGCAGAAAATATTTTGCGGCGACCAATTTTAAGTATCCTTATTTTTTCTGTTGAGAGTTAAAAAAAAACGCGTATAACTCATTGTTATGATTCTGTGATGATTGGTAGAAATCATAAAACGTCATGTTTTTTAATCTGTTCGGAATATATCTCTAAACACCTACGATATAATGTCGAGAACGAGACTCGTAATATAATTAAACAATCAAACGAACTTACCTAAGTAAAGTTCGATCGTAATTATATGTAGAGTCTCGTTAAAGTTTATTACAGCATACCCTGAGAACGTCGGATATCCGTTCGTTTTTCCTCCCTTATTGTTCTATAGACTGTGCGTTTATTATTTGTATGCATCATAGAAGTTACTTTGAATAATCCCACACGGAAATATAATATATCGGGAAATATATTTTTCGATATACGTAAAAATATATTTTTTGATATATGTAAAAACATATATTGTGCATATGTAAACATATATTAAAATTATATCGAAAATATGTAAAACGTACACTCAATATATACGTTTGATGCATTTAGTATATATCTTAAATATATTTTTTATATTTATATTGTAATATTTTTAAATAGATTAAAAATATACCTAAAATCATATTTGTAATACATACATTTTCGGACGAAATATACTTAATATATCCAAAAATATATTTTCCGTAATATTTGCCGATATATTTTCTTTCCATGTGGGATATAATGCTTGAGGAGGAATAAGCACAGCACCATGGAGATCGCATGGTCTTTGTTTTTTGAAGCTCTGAAATTTCGTGGTATCAACATGTGCAAGTAGACGGTACTACACTGTAAGAAGTTTTTGGATTAAATTTAATACAAAAATATGAAGTTTTTATGCATATACAGTATAATAAATTTCATATACATTTTCAACCATTTTCATATACGAGGATATTATTTTTCAATGTTCACTCTTTTAATTTTAATATACAAATATTAAATTTAAGATGGAATTATTAATTTTCCAATACCATGTATATTGATTTCGATTTCGTATACTTGTTATTGAAATTTCATATACTTTTGTATATTAAATTTAATAACATTTTTTTCAGTGTACGATGTAATCTCGAACGAGACTCTACATATGATCGAACTTTACTCGAACTCCACTAAATTTCGAAAAAATTTTTTTTTTTTAAATTTTGGAATTTTTTTTTTTATTTGAAAAAAAAAATTGTACTGGCATTTTTTTCACTATTTTGCTTTCAATATTTAATAAATATCAAAAAAAAAATTGAAAAAAATGCCAATGTATTTTTTTTTTCAAATAAAAAAACAAAATTTTAAAATTTGAAGGAAAAAAAAATTTCGAAAAGTGCATTTTTTTTTTAGTTTTCACGCTCATTAAACACAAATTTCAGAGAAAAACAAAAAGAAAAACGTTTTTTTTTCATTTTTGAAACGATTGATTAATTGGTCTTTAAGTTTCCTGAACTAGAAGATTCAAGTTTCAAAATGCTTTTTTAAAAAAAATGTTACGACAAAAATTAAGGGGTAAGGCCACTGTAAATTTTTTGAAAAATCGATTTTTTTTAATTGGCTTTAAAAATAGTTTAAACCCTCTAGAATAAGGAAAAAGGTCCCGTGCGAGAAATTTTTTTTTTCCTTAGGAAATAGAGGTCGCCGCCAAGCGCGTCAAAACTTACTCCGAAACGAAAGCGGAAAATGCCTTGGATGCGTATCATCACAATCAGCGAATGAGGGAGGAGGTTTATGAAGCCATCAAACCCATCTACATGGAATTGAGCCGGGACGACTTGCTGGAGCGTTGCTTGGGGGCCTATACTCAAAATAATAACGAAAGCTTCAACGCTATCGTTTGGAGTTTGGCCCCCAAATCATCTTCAAGCGGAAAAACTGTCCTGGATATCGCGACGGATATCGCTGTTTGCACATTCAATGGCGGCCTTACCAACGTCTTGCAAATATTCAAGATGTTGGAGGTGGAAATTGGTGTACAGTTATATAATTTCTGCATCGAAGCCGACGCCAAACGCATTACGCACGCGGAGACATCTCTGAGCGACGCGGCAAAAAGTGCGCGCAGGCTCCAAAAATCCACCAGGAAAGACGAAGAAGACGAAAATTTGGCCATCGAAGGACAAATGTATGGTGCTGGGATTGCAGACTAACGGTAAATTTTTTTTTAAACTTTTTTATTTTATTTTTCCCAATAAAAAACTATTCGCAAAACTTTAAACGCGTTTTTCTCGAAACACGGTTTTTCAAAATGGCACGCAGCATCACTCGAACAATTTTCATTTTTTTTTACTTGAAATTTTGACCAGATATGAACATTAACATTATCTGGAGAATGTCGATCGGGATTTTCAATAACTTTATTTATTGATTTTTTATTAACAAAAAACTAGCCGTTTTTTTCGTCAAAAATCAATTTTTTTTTCAAACGCACGCCAAATCCACAAAAATTGATACTTTTTGAAATCCGATCGACATTCTTTAGCTATAACCCTCTAGATTGATGGTTTTTTTTGTTCTAGATTCAAAAGTGCACCAGTGGTGCTGCGTGCCGCGGAGCCCTGCAAGCAAAACATGCCCCGGGAAGATAGCTGTGGAACCGCCATTTTGTTTTTTTTTGCTGTAAAAAAATTTGATAATAAAGTTTAATGTATGCCCGCTAACACCCGTAAAAGTTTTTTTTCAATTACCTTCAATTTTGGAAGCAAAAAATTCGTGAAAAAAACCTTTTTTTTTGGACCGTTACAGTGGCCTTACCCCTTAACAAAGTTACAGCATTTGGAAAATCGCTGAAAAATCTTGAAAATATGCTGTTCTTTAAATTTTTTGACTGAGTGTAATTAGGTATGAGAATATATGCTTTTATATCTAATGATATCTACTCAGAGCGAAACTTTTTTTCCCGGAGAGATTATTAACAAAGCTCTTCAACGTAGAAATTCAAGGCGTTGTAACGCTACCAATTGTCAATTTACATTGAGGAAGTAGTCGTTTTGCTGATAATTTTATCACTGAAAATTGTTGTTGTAGCAGTACATTTTTTTTTTTGCGACATTAATTTCGGTCAAATTACGACTGTTAATGTTAATTAATTTGGGGAAGGATGGAGGGGACTTTTATGAGATATAAGCGGTCGTCACGTGGAGCCGAAAGTCTTTATTAATCCTACATACGTCACTGACGCCGTTTAATGCTCTCGGGGCTATAGAACGTATTATTAAATACTACATTCATAAAATATTCAGTCTCGGAAGCTCGTATCTGTTGTACATTTGAATAAAGGAAAAAATAAAGAAAAAAAAAACTCCACATCGACAGAACAGAGTCCATGATTTGCCTCGACGTACCGGTTATTCTGACATTATACAAACTCCGATATCACCAAACTTATTGTTTCTTGTACGGTATTGCGCAGTGCTAAATTAACAACGACACTCGCGACATTCATCCTGCATTTTCTAATTTATTCGTTCTATTCTCAGTCCAGATAAATCCAATCGATTCGCAAGTCAACGTGATCGAGACAAGATTGGAAATCTGCGAATAAGTACAATGTCAAAAAATAGTTCGATTCGAGAAAATTATTAAATAAGAAAATAGTATATTACGATACTAGTGCAATGAAACTTTTTCTGACGAGTGTGAGTTTGCAGCATGAGCCGAGGGCGAATGCTGCAATCACACGAGTCAGAAAAATGTTTCTCGCACGAGTTTCGTACAAAATTTTATTGCACGAGTGCGGAGAATGCCATTTTACGCACGGAGTGCAATAATAGTATATTACGATACTAGTGCGATGAAACTTTTTCTGACAAGTGTGAGTTTGCAGCATGAGCCGAAGGCGAATGTTGTAATCACACGAGTTGAGAAAAAGTTTCTCGCACTAGTATCGTACGAAATTTTAATGTACGAGTGCGCAAAGTGCCAGTTTCAGCACGCGCAGCGTACGCAAAGTGGCACTTTGCGCACGGAGTGCAATAAAATACATTGTGCAATGGCAGGATCACTTTATTTATTGCATATTTTAGCTATTGACTTTGAATAATTACGAGACTTACCAAAAATTTCATTTAATGCGATCGACCAATTGACAGTTTTGGTGATTTGATTTTGGCACTGTTCGAATGATGATGACAATAAAATGCAACTGAGATCTCTAAAATCGGAAGTGTCTCACAATAGAAATAAATACTTTCTCGAACTTATTATTGCTGCGCAAAAGAAACGATGCAAGTGTCTTTTCTGAATTGCCTTCGGTCGCATGTGAATCCCGAGATAAAATGTGTCGTCCACAATGGAAATTTTTGAAGAATTAAAGGGGAGAAAGCGGATTATCAGTCTTGAGGTTTTCTATACATATAATTATACGACAGTCAGATATCCCGAGTTGATTTATAACGCTTTGATCATCGCGTAACTACAGTTCATAAACCGCAAAAATCTCTCTGCCACAAGCGACACAAAGTTGAAAGTACCAGTGAATTTTATAGAGATATTATTGAACGCTTGTTCTTGATTTTTTTTATTTCTTCTATTCGTTACATTTTTTATTTTTAATAAAAAAAATATTCAAAGTAAATTAGGTTCATAATTAATTGGTTATAATTACAAAATAATAGTTTAAGATATTCCTGCATTTGGTGGATGACGTTGCTATTTTTGTTTCCTCGAAAAGGAAGCTTTCCTTCGTCATTATTAATTTATTTCGATGTTTTTATGGTAGTATGTTCAAAATTTTCCAAAATTTTGAGAAATCAAACGCGTATGTTATTATGTGTATATGTGTGCCAACGTTGGAAAAATCTTATTGATGTATCTGAGAAGAAAAAAAAACGATTCTTTCGAAAATTTAATCTATCTTTCCCGTATTTGGCACGTACACTGCCGTCCAAAAGTTTGGAAACACTCCTCCCGATTCCGCGTCGCATATTTATAAAATATAGCGTAACTCTAGAACTACTGGGTTTTCGTGAAATCACTAAGAGAGTAAAAAGTTGCCTACACTCAGAAAAAAATTTCGTTGAAAATGCAAAAATTTATTTGACTCAACCAAATATTTGTTTCCGGATGTTCAACGAGATCATTTTGGTAATTCAACAAAGATATAGTGGAAGTTTTAGTTAAATCGGTTAAATTCGTTACTCGAATGGCAAAGTTTTAGTTCAATCAAATAAATATCTTTGTACCAAATAAGTTGTGTGATCGAAAATACGAATTGTTTTTTTGTTACAGCTAAATTTATTTAGTTAAAATAGACTATAAATCAACGAAATATTTCTGTACAGCAACTCAGTAACGTGTAAATTGGACTAAACTGTATCTGGAAATTGACCAAATAATTTCATTCATCTCATATTTTATGGTTAATCAAATCCATTTGTTGAATTAATTATAGTTTTATTATTTCAAACAAACTAATATTGAATGAAATAAATTTTTTTCAACTAAATGGATTTAGTTGTTTTAACTGAACTTTTTTCTCAGTGTATATGGTTATTTTGGTTTCAATGCAATTTTTTCAGAATTTTTTTTCAAAATATTTGTTTCGAAAATTTTTCCGGTCTAGGAGATATTTTTTATCTTAAACAATCGGCACTCTTACCTCATCTATACGGGTTTTTCGACGAAAAAGCCGTGTAGATGAAGTTTTTTGATGCAACAGCCGTGTAGATGAGGTGAGACCCGATTGTTTAAGGAGGTTCATCTGGTACACGATTTACAATACAGATGTTGATAAAAAAAATCAGAATATAGTTAATAATATCTAAAAAGTCATCTGTTAAAATTTCAAGACCTGAGGGTACGTTGTTCGTGAGAAATAAATAAAAATGTAAATCCTAAATAACATGGGCTTTATGGGATACCGTCTATAAATATTAAATGCACAATCATTACAATACAGATTTTGATGAAAACTAAGAATCAATGAAAAAGTATCTAAGGAAAATTTTTAGAGCTTCATAAAATCGATTAGGTACTTGTGAGATTCGTAATAAATTAATTAGTCTCGAAAATGCTGATTATTTTGAGGTTAAGCATTGTCAATGACTACGCTAGTCACCGCTTATTTTGTGGTTAAGCATTGACATTTTTCTTTTGATTCACTCGATACCAGATGAACCTCCTTCAGATAAAAAAATATCTCGTTGACAGGAAAATTTTTCGAAAAAAACAATTTGAAAAAAAAATTCTGAAAAAATTTCATTGAATTCAAAATGATTGTATACAACTTTTTACCATCTTAGTGATCACACGAAAACTCAGTAGTTTTAAAGTTACGCTATGTTTTATAAATATGAGGGTTTTTTACGAAAAATTGAATATATTTGCGAAAAAAAATCGTACGATTTTTTAAAAAACGGAATTGAAGCTTATACTCCCCCTCACAAGCTTTCATGGATGCGTGCACCAAAATTTCAATGCCAAAAAAGGCAAACAACGACCATGTTTTGAAGGGCGTACCGTGTTTAAAAAAATCGAAAAAATTCCCTTTGAAACGCCACTTGTTCAATTCAAATATCTTTATTTTCTAAAAGAGCCATGAAACTTTTTGTGCGCCGCGGAATCGAGGCAAGTGTTTCCGAACTTTTGAACGGCAGTGTACACATATGACTCTACGTTGAAACTTTCATTCTCAACGTCCATAAAATGTACTTTGTCCCCAAATATTTGTTATTTACGATGCCCAAAACGTAAGAATTTTATTCGAAATGTACTAGTCCAAATGTTCCAAAACGTGTCAAAGGCATAACAGTATTTACAGAGGGCCATATACCGAAAGATACTTAGTCAGAAAAATAAACAATGGAAATTTTTAGAATTTCTTTCCATATCATGACTCGTTACTGAATACCGAAAAATAACATGCAACACCGTTTGTAGGTTGAGGCTGACGTTCGAAAAATGTATGCGGTGGAATGGAAGTTGACGTAGCGCCATCTCCGTCGTTCGTACTATTTTTTCCCGATATGATATCATCGATCCACGAGTCATTTTGCTCGGTGGCGGTGAACTTTTCTCGTAACAAGTGCGCAGGCTGAATTAACACGATAACAAAATGTAATAAATCATCGAGATTTGTCCCATGGAAATGTCCACGAGTGAATTGAATGAGAAGCAAAAAATAAGAAAGATCTTTGTAGTTGGGGACGAAGGCTTAGTTAGATGAACAACATTCGGTACATCGACCTTCCCGAGCAGAAATTTGATCCGGCTAGCCTAATAACGGATAAGGACCTGATCAGGCATCGGTAAGGATAGCCCGATCAGGATAGCCTGATCACGCACAGATCCCAGCCGTATCATATTTTGGTATGACATTGAATGCCAGGCTAGCCTTACATTATCCATGTCAGGGACAAATCAGGTGGTGCTAGGGACCGGCAAAAAACCCAAGCAGAAATTTGTTCCGGCTAGCCTATAATAACGGATAATGACCTGATCAGGCATCAGTAAGGATAGCCTGATCAGAATAGCCTGATCACGCACAGATCCCAGTCGGATCATATTTTGGTATGACATAGATTACCAGGCTAGCCTTACATTATCCATGTCAGGGAGAGATCAGGTGGTGCTAAGGACCGGCAAAAAAATCCGAGCGGAAATTTGATCCGGCTAGCCTATAATAACGAATAAGGACCTGATCAGGCACCAGTACCACTATAAAAAAAACAGTAAATTTTATGTACCGACGAACATGAAATTTACAGAAAACATACATTAAATAAGAATTAATGTACTTTGCACTGAAAATTCATGTACCAGACATTAAAATTACTGAATTTTGCTGTAAAATTACATAACTTGTTCCTTAATGGATCTTTTCATGAACGAATACATTAAATTTAATGAACTCTATTGAAAATTGCAAATGTGTCATGAAATTTAATGCAGAAATTCATTGAATTTACATGATGAGTGTTGTGTATTTTTCAAGCACAGATTTTGAGATATTACTGTTAAAAAGAATAGTAAATTTAGTGCTCTAAAGTACCTGAAATTTACAGAAAGCGTACATTAAATGAGAATTAATGTACCCTGCACTGAAAATTCATGTACCAGACATTAAAATTACTGAATTGTGCTGTAAAATTACATCACTTGTTCCTTAATGGACCTTTTCATGAACAAGTACATTAAATTTAATGACCTTTATTGAAAATTGCAAATGTGTCATGAAATTTAATGCAGGAATTCATTGAATTTACATTATGAGTGTTGTATAATTTTCAAACACAGATTTTGAGATATTACTGTTAAAAAGGAAAGTAAATTTAATGCTCTAAAGTACCTGAAATTTACAGAAAGCGTACATTAAATGAGAATTAATGTACTTTGCACTGAAAACTCATGCACCAGACATTAAAATTACTGAATTTTGCTGTAAAATTACAGCACATGTTTCTCAATGGACCTTTTGATGAACAAGTCCCATTGTCGTCCCGGGATGTCTTCGGGACGTCTCTTGGACTGTAAATACAGCAGAGTAGAGATATCGATGAGATATTATCGAGACTTCTTAAAGATGTCACCAAGGTATTCCAGAATTATCAGACACAGCAATGATACGTTCCAAGTACGTCTTTTGGACATCACGTCAATTGACTCAGTTGTCCCGTGATGGTAATGGGATGGTCCCATTGGATTCCCATGGGCTCTGAAATGTCCGCAGTGATTACCGCAATAGGATGGTCCCACTGCCATCCCGGGATGTCTTTGGGATGTCTTCGGGACGTCTCTTGGACTGCCAACACAGCAGTGGATAATTATTTTTATTTCGATTTAATATTAATTAATTTCAATTAATTAATTAAATTTCAATAAAATGGGTACAGTACAGAGGGAGACAGCAAGTTCTCCTTGTAATATGGCCTCTTATGAGGTCTGACTCCTTGCGGTGTCAAATGTCCGTGTTCACGCTCGGCTATATAAGCATTCTATTTGCATGATCCGTATGTGAGAGCCTTTGCCATCTCGCGGCGAGTCTGGAACTAACGCCGTGAAATGGCTGACCTCCTATAGACATCTCTAAGAGGGTCCGCTGGGATCGTCTACACACGGTTACGGCAGGATATACTCAAGACATTCCATATTAATCTCGGGTAGAACAATGTCTTACCGGCACCTCCCAGAGACATCTCTATGAGAGTGCGCTGGGATCGTCAAAATACGGTTACGACAGGATATCCTCAAGACATCCTATATGAATCTCGCGTAGAACAATGTCTTACCGGTACCTCCCAGATACATCTCTAAGAGAATACGCTGGGATCGTCACGGTCACGATAGGATATCCTCAAGACATCCTATATTAATCTCCAGTAGACCAATGTCCTACTAGTACCTCCCACAGACATCTACAAGATAGTGCGGTACGATCGTCTACACGCGGTCACGGCAGGATATCCTAGAGACATCCTATATTAATCTCGGGTAGAACAATGTCCTACCAGTACCTCCCACAGACGTCTATAATAGAGTGCGTTGGGATCGTCCAATTACTGTTGCGACAGGATATCCTCAAGATCTCCTATATTAATCTCGGGTAGAACGGAATCCTACCGGTACCTCTCAGAGACATCTCTAATAGAGTGCGCTGGGATCGTCTAAATATGGTTGCAACAGGATATCCTCAAGACATCCTATATTAATCTCGAGTAGACCAATGTCCTACTAGTACCTCCCATAGACATCTACAAGACAGTGCGGTACGATCGTCTACACACGGTAACGGCAGGATATCCACAAGACATCTCGGGTAGAACAATGTCCTACCGGTACCTCCCAGATACATCTATAAGAAAGTGCACTGGGATCGTCTAAACGCGATTGCGACAGGATATCCTCAAGACATCCTATATTAATCTCGAGTAGACCGATGTCTTACTAGTACCTCCCACAGACATCTACAAGTAAGTGCGGTACGATCGTCCACACACGGTGATGGCAGGATATCCTCAAGACGTCCTATATTAATCTCGGGTGGAACAATGTCCTACCACTACCTCCCACAGACATCTATAAGAGAGTGCGTTGGGATCGTCTAATTACGGTTGCGACAGGATATCCTCAAGACATCTAATATTAATCCCGGGTAGAACAATATCTCACTGGTTCCTCCCATAGACGTCCATAAGACGTACTATCTTGGTAGGACACGAATGGGACTATCTCGGGATGGTCCCGGGATCAATTTTGCTGTGTGGGGTACATTTACATAAAATTTCAATAAGTTTTTTTTACAGTGAAGGATAGCCTGATCAGGATAGCTTGATCATGCACAGATTCCAGACGAATCATATTTCGGTATGATATGGGTCAGACTAGCCTTACATTATGCATGTCAGGGACAGATCAGGTGGTGCTAAAGACCAGCAAAAAAAACTTCGGTCCGAATAATGTGGCTAGCCTGATATTTCCCTGATCCAGGACGGAGCAGGAGTGTTGGTTCCGAGACTCGCCGCGAGATGTCGCACTACGGCGGACGCGCGCTCCCATACGGATGATGTGAATGGTATGCTCATATATGCGACCGCGATCATAAAAATTTACTTCTCTAGCGCGAGGAATAAAACCTCGCGAGAAGCCCTATTACGAAAAGTCCTTTGCTGACTTCCTCGTACTGTACCTATACTCTATAAACACATAAAATTCTTGTGGAATAAAAGAAATAAGCGATAAGGCGCCTGATCAGGCTAAAAACCGTCCGCAATCAGGAGCGGATAAGCCGCCTGATCAGGCAGGAACCACGCGCGATCAGGACCAGATAAGGCGGCTGATCAGGCTAGGAACCGTGCGCGGTCAGGACCCGTAGCATTATTCTCCTGACATGTAGCCTGATATGTAGTCTCATCAGGACCTGATATGTAGCCTGATCAGGGCCGGATGTTGTTGTAAGGCCAGCCTGAGGTCGTCCTGATCTCAGCCGGAATCAAATTTCCACTCGGGTTTGGGTTTTTATATAAATTTCCATGGGGATGTTTATAGCTGATGGAATGAAAATTTCAATCGACAATAATTGAGTAAATTCCGTACCATGACATCAGAAATTGGCGGTAAATCCTTCGTCGGTGGGAGGGCGTCAAAGGGCTCAGTTAATTTTCCACTTTGCATTGCCAGGAGCAACAACGACGTGTAATCGTTTCTAGTCAATAAAGCCTTTTTGTCACCGCTTATCGATTGTAATTTTTCCAGCCAAATGGAAATGTGGGGTCGTTCTGTTTGACGAAGATTCGTCGTGAAATAAAACATTGCACAAAGATTCATTGATAGATTTAGAAAAAATGAAAATGATAAAATAATGGCCACGTGGTCTCATACCTGTTTGGGGAAGTAACTGAATGAGTGCTCGAGCTAGCATATCTTGATAGGAATAATTATCATTCAGTGCGCTAATTTCCTTTGCGGTATTATCCATTATGATTAATTTCTCATTTGACAATTTCCAAAAAATTTCGCGGCAGCGCGCCGTTGAAACAACTATTTTTTTGACAAGGATCCAAGGATCGCGTGAAATTGGTGCCGATTTCGTCGATTGTTCGATATCGATATCGATAGTACATAGAACAATATAAATTGTGAAACACTGGTGAAATTATATTTTTCCAATTTAAAAAATATCTTATACATTCAGGTCCAGTTCCACAACCATCATTTAAACCAGGTTTAAATGATGGTTGTGGAATTGGGCCTCAAAGAGACAACCCGCGTTGACATTTTATGAATTCAGCGTTTATCGATTCTTTTGTTTGCCGAAAAAACTGTAGCTTGGGGTGTCCTTTCCATGATCCTTGCGATGATAAACTAAGATGTAACTCATACGGAATATGATGATAATGACAAAGATTGTCCTTTAAAATTGTCCTTAAAAATGTATGCAACTGGTCGAAAGAACATTATCGTTCCGAAAAATTAGACAATCTATATCCGGCGATTCATCGCATTTTATTTATCGAGCATCGAAATATAGTTGCGAAAGAACCGCGTGATCTGTTCTTGTGCGCATCGAGCTTGAACTTTGTACCAATTGCGTCGAGAGGGCAGTGAAAATATTGAATACGAATGTACATTTACTTATATATGGGTCATTCCATGTCAAATCGACTACTTTGTATTCTGACCCCTGTCGATTTGGCTGCAATTTTTTCGACAATTTTCAGGAAATTTACAAATTTTTTTACCCAACCCAAAAAAAAGGCTTTTTTCAAATAGCTATAACACCTCTTCAAAAACTGACTAATTGGGATGTTATTTTTCAAAAATTTCATCTTTAAATGTACTTTCCGAAAAAAATACAAAAAAATTTGAAGATATTAAAATCTATGAAATTTTTCACTTTTTCGAGAAAAATAATCTTTTTCGCGAAGTTTGCCATTTTTAATTTTTTCGTTCGATCAAAAAAAACTTTGATCAATTCCGGAAAAAATGCATGGAGTGGGCTGGCTTTTCCTTCTATTTTTTTTTTCACTTTAAAAAGAAAAATCAAAATTTTTTCGAGGATTGCCACTTTCAATTTTTGTTTTCTTCTCAATTTTTCAAACTCTGAGATCCTATTTATAAATCCTCAAAAATTTGCAGAGTGGTGTTTTGTGAAATACGTCCAGCTGAGATTTTTTTGTTCAATCGATACAAAAAAATAGAAGGAAATGTCGGCCCACTCGATGTTGGACGGCGTTTTGTCCGGAATTGATCAAAGTATTTTTTTTGTGAAAAAAAAATTAAAAATCGCGAACTTTCGAGGAAAATATGATTTTTCTCGAAAAAGTGGAAATTTTTTTATTTTAATATCTTACAACTTTTTGTGTTTTTTTCAAAAAGTACATTTCGACGGCAGTATGGAAGAACGTGCTATCTCAAATTGTGCTAGAAGAACGTGCTATCTCAAATTGTGCTAGAAAAACGTGCTATCTCAAAATGTGCTAGAAGAACGTGCTATCTCATAATTTGAGATAGCACGTTCTTCTACCACAATTTGAGATAGCACGTTCTTCTAGCACAATTTGAGATAGCACGTTTTTCTAGCACAATTTGAGATAGCACGTTTTTCTAGCACAATTTGAGATAGCACGTTCTTCCATACTGCCGTCGATTTAAAGACGAAAATTTTGAAAAGAGTCCCAATTAGTCATTTTTTGAAGAAGTTATAGCTATTTGAAGAAAAGCCTTTTTTTCGAATTCGGTAAAAAAATTTGAAAATTTCCTGAAAAATGTTTTTAATGGAGGAGAAAGGGAAAAAAAATTCAGCCAAATCGAAAGGGGTCGGATTTAAATGTGGTTGATTTGACATGGAATTCCCCATATAGACTTATATATAGACATACGGGCGCAATTTAGATATTCCGTTGTTGGAAAACGGTCGTAACCGCTCCTTATCAATAACCACCATGATTCATTGATTCGTTATAACATTATCCACGTCAGAACGAACGTGAAAACTATTTTTATTCCCCGATATTATAGCCCCGTTGGAAGGAATTTTTCAATGTCTCCCGTAAATCACGTACGCGTCTCAACCTAATCGCAAAGTACATACATTCGCGATTTGAGTCTACTCCTGGAAAGAAACTTCTCACGTTTTTCGATTAATTGCATTTTTCTGGTAGCTTTAAACAATCTTTTATTCGAGTACTTTTTTTAATCAAAACATATTTTCACCTTATGCTATACACTGAGATTAGTCTGACGCAGATCGGAACAGAAGTATTTAAACAAAGAATTAAAAATAATTCAAAAATAGCATTGACGATTGTAATTACGATTTATTTTGATACAGGTTTGAAGAAGGAGAAATAAAGAATACAATACATGGATTATTGTCAAAACTACTACAACTTCGTGTTCGTCTTCAAAAAACTGTCGTAGACAACAGATGAGGGACGAAATATTATTTTCAATTACACTGAGAAAAAAAAATCTTTAAATGAGCAAAATCGTTAGTTGAATACGTTCAACTAAATATTTAGTTGTACAATTCAACATTTGTTTGCCTGAATAATATTTTGGTCAACCGAAGCGCAGAATTATTCAAGAAACTAATTATTTAGTTAGACCAAATAAATATTTAGTTGCACGTATTCAACTAACGATTTTGCACATTCAACGATTTTTTTTTCTCAGTGCATATTCAAAGGCTTTGTACATGCGACCATCAGCAAAACACATTCAAAAGTACTTGATACTTGTACTTCAAAAAATACGTGAAGTACAGAAAAGTATTTGAAATTTTAAGTACAATCCTTGAAGTACTTTTTAAGTACTGCCCAGCTCTGGTTTAGACAATTTATCAATAACTGTTAGGCGATATTATTATTGATAATTAATTGTTGTTTATGGCATGCCAGATGTTGCTGATTTTTTTCAGATTCTTATTGTATCATGAAGTACGGAAATTTCAATCAGATACAATTTTTTGCTGATGGGAAGCTATATTATAGGCAATGCATCCTTAATTCATTTCATTGCGGAATATGTAAAAACAATTAATCGTTAAAAGAGGTTTCTACAGATATTAAATGAGGAGGCCTTCGGGAAAAGATAAGACCTGAAGCGTGACCAATGACCCGGAACGACCTATCGATATGTTTCTCGCTTTAGCTGCTTTTACTGCCAGAGAGCTTACCAATTTTACGTGTGTGCCTTTTTGTTTATGTATGTGTGATTTTGCGTTTGAATGTACATTTGCGTATGTTTGTGTATGTTTGTGTATGTTTGTGTATGTTTGTGTATGTTTGTGTATGTTTGTGTATGTTTGTCTATGTTTGTGTACGTTTATGTATATGTTTGTGTATGTTTTTTACATTTATATGTATATCTGTGTGCATGTTTGTGTATGTTTCTGCATGTTTGTGTATGTTTGTGTATGTCTATGTTTGTTTGTGTATGTTGGTATATGTTTGTGTATGTAAGTGTGTGCATTTATGTTGTTTCAATAGCAAAATGATGATCATAATGATGTCACGGAGCGTCCCACGACAGTACGAGGAATTGAAAAAAAAAAAAAAAAAAAAATGGGGGATTTTACGAGAAAGATTAGAAGCCCGCACAAAACTCCGTAAACAGCGGTCATCTTTTCTCGTGCCCCCTCCGAAGTAAGACGCGTATGCATCATACAAGAGCTGGGTTATAAACCTCCACGACTCTACGAATCTGGTACAGTGATCATCGGGACTTCGCCCTGTATTCGGCAAAGTCTTTTATTCAAAAAATAATTTGGAGCTTCCCTGTCGTCGAGCAGTCTGCCGCGCGCAAAGTGAGTATATTTCCACACGTGACATTATAATGCAATAAACATATGCATTCTATGTATATCACACATGCATAGAAATTTTGCCGGTCAATGAAAATTTACGTCATCCTTGCAGCAAGTGCGTTTCTTGCCAGTTATCGTGCTTATTATATTTTACTCGTATTCTTTCATATTCATTCGTATAAATAAACGATCGTTTCACGTTCACCGCTCTGGCAATTATTGATGATTATTTAATCGTCAATCGAGCGGAGCCTGTGAGAAAAAACAACTCCTTTGCTCTCTGTCTTATCGATTGATTTCTCGATGACATTCCGTGATTCTATTGCTGAGGTGAGAGTATCGTGATAGCGCCACAATCCACTCACTCCAGGTAAAAGAGACACCTGTGCATTACGTATGAAATGAATGTGAAAATAATATCTTGACTCTACCTTATCATATGTGATATGGTGACAATTGTACTTGTACATTGGGTTTCTAATTATGTTAGGAAAAAATCTAAATTTGTTAGGCAAAATATATTCAACATGTAAGGTGAATGTGCCAATACCCGACCATTTAAGAAGCGACGAAAAAGTTAACTTGTTTTTCGCGTTCAAAAATAAACTATTTTCTATAACAACTATGACTATTGGAAAGCTTGAAGTCTCTAGTTTCCAAAACACAGGGTATACTTGTTGCTATAATTAGTTGTTTATTCATAATAACCGAAAATACTGAGAAATGTAAATGTACCAGTACCCGACCACCCGTTTTTCTATATGACCCAATATCTGACCACGCATTATGATCCTATAACCGACCACCCATACGGAAATATAATATACCGAAAAATATATTTTTCGATATACGTAAAAATATATTTAAAATATATTCGAAGTGTACATTATATATTCTAAATACATTTGAGATGTATCTAAAATATATATCAGATATATATTAAATATATAATATGTATATTCCATATAAGAAATATACTCAAAAATATATTCGTGATAAGTACATTTTCGGCAGAAAATATTTCTTTGAAATATATATTAAATATATTTTAGATATATGATTATTGTGCATAAAAATATATTTTTTGATATATGTAAAAACATATATTGTGTAAATGTAAACATATATTAAAATTATATCGAAAATGTGTAAAACGTACATTCAATATATACGTTAGATGCATTTAGTATATATCTTAAATATATTTTTTACATATTTATTGTGTATGTAACGTCCGGAGACGTTAAGAAAAGTAGAGCTTAAGCGTCGAGCGGCTAACGCTTTACTCTGTTGACTATTTATCGCGACAAAAGTAACAACAAATAATCGGTAGTGGGAACGTACACTGAAAGATCTCCGAAGACCTTGTTTTATCAACTGGTTATTAAATTTAGATTCACTTGTTCGTTGCGGAGTTCCTTTTTACACCCAGGATTATGCTTTTTGAGTTAGGTTGATCGTCGATTGATGGTTGACACTTGATTTTAGTTAACACTCGTTTATTATTTTGACGTCGAGTATTTCTTTACATCTCACACAATTCACAATTTCGAGAATACAATTTTGAATAATGAGTCGACGCGGTAACAGACTTCGCGGACAATTTCGAACACAAACTTTTAATATTAAATAATGATAATAAAAGATTCGCTCACGACGATATCAATTCCGAGGCTAGATACGCGATCGCGGACACACTAGGATAGTCCTACTCCTCACCCTCTCGCGAAGGTTCGGAGCGTGACGACTCAACGCCATCGAAGACTAAACGAAGACTAAACTTGAATTTGTCGCTGCGCAAGAGTTTTTAAAGGGTCTGTTTGCTCAGCGGGAGATGATTTTACAAATTTGGGTATACGGATTTTCCTACGTTTCTATTGGTGAATACAGTTGTTTTCCGCGTTGGTCTAGTTTCGAGACCCACGGGATGAAAAATCTTAATCGAGTATATTCTTTTCTAGTACAGCTGACTATTTATAAACATATTTTTAGTTTTCTCTCTTACTGAGGTAACACGTGCATTCCCTTGCTGAGTTTCTATTTTCATGTGGGAATTGGGAAAAACAAGGTTTCTTCGTGAAAGAAAGGCGTATGAGGAGTAGGAGGTTTCGGGAGTGCCGTTGTTTTGGAACTAAAGGTTTGGAAAAACGCTGTTCTCTGTAGTACTTGTTTCCCAGAACATGCGGGAGAGGCAATAAACTGTGATTTTTACAACCTGTCATCCAAACAAAATCAGTCCACTTGGCGGTTTCTTTTAATATTTGGAGCTCTTTTCGGAAAGTGCCTATACTAGTACACAGAGACGAGCGCGAGGGTATATGTATACGTGGAGTGGATGCGTGTGTCTATGCTCGCCTATATACTTGCGAGTAGGCCCGTAGGGATGCTCTGGTCTCGGTGACACTTGTGTGCGCACCGGTTTGATGATTTTACGACCTTTCTCCATGCTGAGATATTTGAGCAGCTTGGGGTCTGATATGCACGTGTTTCCGTGAGATATTTTGGATATTCGGGGTTAATCGCACTACGTGTGGGAAAGCGACTAGAATTGTTAACTATTTTGCTTTTACGAAATGCGTCATCGTGAACTGGTTTTTCCTTAACTATATTAAGACGGTGGCGGAGGGTCTGAATTTAAACAAAACAAGAAAAATTGAAAATACGTCATACGTGACACCTCCCCACTTAGAATTAGTCATCGTCCTCGGTGACTTCAAATTTGTGCACATTTACTGAAATTTATTGAAGAAAATGTGTGGAAATAGATAATCCTGTTCCTTTCTCCCTTTTATTCTATTATTCAGGAAGAAGGTTATTTGGTGTCTGGTGGACAGGTTTATGTTAGATAATCGGGTGGATGGGTTTACGTTGGGTAATCGGGTGACGCTTTCGTCTTGTAGGAATTTTTCCTCTGTCGATGTAGTTTCCTTTTTAAATTATTTTTTTTTTTATATTGTTAAAAATATATATATTTTCTTTTGTAGTCATAGAGACCCTTTTTCTCCCACCTACGGTATAATTTCTTTTCCTCTTGATTGGCGAGGAGATGGTATTGTTGGTGGATGATAGAACGGATAAAAATATTCGCGTTCTCTGAATCTTTCCAACAATTTACCGAGGCTCAGAGGGGAGGAGACGAAAATGTCTCATAATATTTTTTTTTTTTTCTTATTATTTTTGTTTGAATTATATATATTTTTATATATTTTATATTCTGTTGTTTCTTTTTTTTTTCAAATTACAAAAGGAAAAACATAACGACGGAAGGCTCATGGTGCGCCTTCTGAGGGATTCGGCGTATGTAGAGAGGAAAGGAAATGTGAAGGAGAAGAGAAAGAGAGTGAAGAAGAAAAGGAGATAGTAACAATTATAAATAGCCTGAAGGGCTTATGAATGTAAGTGTTTTGTGCACTTTGACACACCCAGAATCGATGATTAATCCCTTCTAATTTTAAATGGGCACACTCGAAATTCACACGCACTAAAATTACGGTTAGTTTGTCATGCTACATAATTTTTTTTTTTTTTTTTTTTTTTTTTTTTACTTGAGATTCGCACACTAAAATTAATGTTAGTTGTCACACTCTTTTCTTTCACTTTTTAACGTTTTGTAAAAAAAAACTTTTTTTTTTTTTTTTTCACTTAGGCCGGAGTCTTATCATTTTGGCACTATTCACTATATGTTCAAAGAAATTTTATTCTTCGACGCCGTTGTCGTTGATGATGGTCTTGGAGTCGGAACCCGTGTCATCTGGCAGTTGCCAGAAAAAGCCCGATTAAACCGTTGACGATTTCGCTGATGTTGAACGCATACCTGAGCTCATCCACGGCACGTTCAGCTCGGTCGGTGGTATTTGCACTTTGAATGCGGCCTGATTAGTTCTCTTATGCAGCCTTTTAGACTGCTTGGATTATGATTATGTTGTCCAAGATCCAATTTATCGATAACTCTCGTCTGGCTATGTCGCGCTGGTGTCAAAGTTTGATTGATGCAAGAATTTTTTTGTTTTGCATTTCTTTAGGTTGTGATGGTCCTGGTGCATATCGTTGCCCCTTTCGTTGTGGGCGTGTCCTCGAGCGATGTTTCAATCTTCACCCTTGATAGTTGGCGTGCGACTCTCTCGTGGTGTCGAATTCGGAGACACTGACCTAGTCACGCTGCATATGTGGCGGGCACTAGACAGTTTGGGTCGAGTGGCAGGTTGATAACTGTCGCTGGAATGGTCCTCTTCCTCTTTAGTTATGATCCGTGGTGTCAGTTTTTCACAGATGGTCTTAATTTGGTCGCTATTTCGCTATTTCTTTTTCGTCGATCCTCGGCAAAACTTCAAAACTCAGCGACTGCGTGCTGGTTTGCACTTTTCTCGTCACAAAGTCTATTTGTCGGACGGCTTCCTGACACTAAGTCGGTGTGCAGGGATTTTCCTCTATTTATTTGGAGTCGCTAACATTGACAGTATCCCCCTGTTGTTGAATCGGTTTTGTCGTGATGTCAATGGCCATTATTGTTCTACGTTTTTCTTCGAGTTTGTCGAAGGTTGATCGGTGAGCTTGTGATACTTGATTATAGTTTTCGAAGATTCTTGATCCACAAGGTTTTAATCGCGGATGGTCTCGTTCCGTAGAAATATGTTGTCGATTATTGACGCATAGAAAATTAATTAAAATTGGAACAGTTTGCGAATACCGAATTTACGACTATTTGCACTAAATATGTAACTCGTATTCATTAGATTATTGAAGTTGGAATTGTACAATATGTATTGCACATCCGTATGATTGACATGATTGATAATGATTTTAATAATTGCAGAATTTTGTTTCAAATTGTTTTTACTGTCTCGTGAATTTATCGTTCATTATTTGAATTTAGATTTCTTTTTATTGATATGGACTGCCGATGAATTATTTTTTTAAATTATTATTATTATTTTTTTTTTAATAATCGATTTGTAATTAGTCGATTTCTTTAATTGGCACAATATCTATATTTTTAGTGATTTTTCCCAAGTTGATCGTTGGATTTAGTTTGAAAAAGAAGCTATTATTATTTTATAGCAATGCAATGATAATAATTAAAATTGAAGTTGATGAGGCTATATTTTGTAATTTATTTCTTGAATTTTTGACATGCGACTAAAGCAGGTAGCATGCTTGATTTGAAAGAACTGGTTATTTTATAACAAAGTCTCTAATTTTGGGAAAAGCATGTGTAAGACGAGCTATGAAGAAAAAGAACAGAGTAAAAAAAAAAACGTGCTTTTGTTGTTTGTAATGTGATTTTGAATTTGATATTGCATTCCATATTAATTTGCATATTAATTGAATATTAATTTGACAGTTATCATCATGATTCCACATTACACTTGAAATTGGTCAAACGGGTTAGCAATCAAGCTTATTCCAATCAAAAAAATTTTTTTTGTTATTTCAGTTTTTTTTCCCTTTTTTTTTGGTCGGTGGTAAGTATGTAAAGATTTTAATAGGTTGCTAAAGTTTTTAAGCAATTGTCGCCTTTCAGCAAGATTAAGGGGTGCACAATTTTTGGCACATGCGACTGGAAGAATCTGTTCACTTTCAAAAGAATAAGGTTGGCAATTTTGTGTCAGTGTTCGTGACGGTATTGTAGATTTCGATACCACGGGGGTTTTGGAAGTCTGTCGTCTGTTTTGTACTCGTTTAGTAATTACGATTCCGTCAAAAGGACAGTCTTTAACTGCAGTGGATATAGGTATGTTTTTGAGGGAGTGGCAAAAAGGATGACCAGCGTTCAGATCAGGCTGTCTGCAATAATTTTTCTTGGCTGAATTGAGCAATTTAGACGTGTGAGCTGTCGATTTATTTTTGCGAATTTTACTTCCACTTAAAATTTTTCTGGTTATGTTTTTTGAATTTTTAATTAGAATACTGGATTTCGAATTCTCGATACCTGAGAGAAATCCTGTTTTGAGAAGAGTTTTTGTTGATTTGATTGGGGCTTCCACCCTGGTGCAAGATTTTATGATAAAAGTGTTACTGTTTTTCTTGTCGGAAGTCTCGCCGAGAGTATCACGAATTGGGGATAGTTTTAGCTTCATTTCACTTGATTTTTCACGAGGGTATCTGTCAAAATCTTCGAACGTGTTTTGGTACGTGATGTACGGAGGATAAAATTCAGAATAGTATGGATAAGAAGCATTCATCGGTGGCATGCACGGCATTTGTGGGTTAAATCCATGCGGAGGATAAAAATTGTACGGTCCATGATTATGAAAATGTCTTTGTGGTCGGTTTTTATTGAACGAGTGGCGAGAGTAATTGCCTGAATAACTTCTGTTGTTTGGCAATGTATTTGCACAGTCTTGAAATATTCTATGACAGTTGGAATTTTTATTATTCGACTTTTCATAATCCACGACGTCTCCGAATGAAACGCGACGGAATTTATTTTTACGAAATCTTCGACTTTGTTTTGATTGAACCAAATAAAATAAATTTGAACTACGAAAATTTACACCTTGCATGTCTCTCTCGACGCGCTGTACAAGTTTAAACGCATCTTCGAGGGATTGTGGATCTTTTATGCTGACAGCATATAACAGATAGTCTGATAATCCCTTTTTAAATGATTCAAAAACTATTCCATCGAGCATAGGTAACATTTGGTTAGTCTGTGTCTCAGTAAATTTATCTTTTAGAGCGTCTATTGCACACGTTCTCAGTTGTTTAATTCTTGTATGATAGTCTAAGACAGTTTCGTCTCGTTTTAATCTGATTGTTTGTATTTTTGCACAATAATATGGATATGATTTCTTGGGTGCAAAATATTCTTTTAAAACATTTGTCAAATCTTCGATTGAATTAATAACTTTATCAGCGACGGCATCGCGTGCTGTTTCTTGTAATTTTGGCATGACTGCTTTAAAGAAGGAATCTCGTAAATCTTCGGTAATGAATGTGTAACCATTTTCAACATTTTGAATAAAAGATTCGATTGGCATATTTTCACCAGTAAAATTTGGTACATGAAGCAGTGCTTGTTGGAGCGCTATGCATTCGCCCATGTTGATAAGTAAAGCATCAGTGATATGTTGATGATGGGTAAGATTTTGAATTTCTTGATCGTTAGCCATTTTGAACAGCAAATTTTTTCCTTTTTTTTTTATTTTTATTTTAATTCTTATTTTTAATAATTTTTGTTTATTTATTTTATTTTCGACGGTTTAGTTTTTTTTTTGTGTCTCAAAATTTGAATGTGAATTTGATTATTATTATTATTAAAGTTTTTAATATTTTCTCCTTTTTTATTATCAAATTTTTTGTTTTTTTTTTTCTTTAAATTTTTGCAAAATCTCCAGTCAATAAAACATTCAGCGAATCCCACCGCTGTCACCAAAAATTTATCTGTAACGTCCGGAGACGTTAAGAAAAGTAGAGCTTAAGCGTCGAGCGGCTAACGCTTTACTCTGTTGACTATTTATCGCGACAAAAGTAACAACAAATAATCGGTAGTGGGAACGTACACTGAAAGATCTCCGAAGACCTTGTTTTATCAACTGGTTATTAAATTTAGATTCACTTGTTCGTTGCGGAGTTCCTTTTTACACCCAGGATTATGCTTTTTGAGTTAGGTTGATCGTCGATTGATGGTTGACACTTGATTTTAGTTAACACTCGTTTATTATTTTGACGTCGAGTATTTCTTTACATCTCACACAATTCACAATTTCGAGAATACAATTTTGAATAATGAGTCGACGCGGTAACAGACTTCGCGGACAATTTCGAACACAAACTTTTAATATTAAATAATGATAATAAAAGATTCGCTCACGACGATATCAATTCCGAGGCTAGATACGCGATCGCGGACACACTAGGATAGTCCTACTCCTCACCCTCTCGCGAAGGTTCGGAGCGTGACGACTCAACGCCATCGAAGACTAAACGAAGACTAAACTTGAATTTGTCGCTGCGCAAGAGTTTTTAAAGGGTCTGTTTGCTCAGCGGGAGATGATTTTACAAATTTGGGTATACGGATTTTCCTACGTTTCTATTGGTGAATACAGTTGTTTTCCGCGTTGGTCTAGTTTCGAGACCCACGGGATGAAAAATCTTAATCGAGTATATTCTTTTCTAGTACAGCTGACTATTTATAAACATATTTTTAGTTTTCTCTCTTACTGAGGTAACACGTGCATTCCCTTGCTGAGTTTCTATTTTCATGTGGGAATTGGGAAAAACAAGGTTTCTTCGTGAAAGAAAGGCGTATGAGGAGTAGGAGGTTTCGGGAGTGCCGTTGTTTTGGAACTAAAGGTTTGGAAAAACGCTGTTCTCTGTAGTACTTGTTTCCCAGAACATGCGGGAGAGGCAATAAACTGTGATTTTTACAACCTGTCATCCAAACAAAATCAGTCCACTTGGCGGTTTCTTTTAATATTTGGAGCTCTTTTCGGAAAGTGCCTATACTAGTACACAGAGACGAGCGCGAGGGTATATGTATACGTGGAGTGGATGCGTGTGTCTATGCTCGCCTATATACTTGCGAGTAGGCCCGTAGGGATGCTCTGGTCTCGGTGACACTTGTGTGCGCACCGGTTTGATGATTTTACGACCTTTCTCCATGCTGAGATATTTGAGCAGCTTGGGGTCTGATATGCACGTGTTTCCGTGAGATATTTTGGATATTCGGGGTTAATCGCACTACGTGTGGGAAAGCGACTAGAATTGTTAACTATTTTGCTTTTACGAAATGCGTCATCGTGAACTGGTTTTTCCTTAACTATATTAAGACGGTGGCGGAGGGTCTGAATTTAAACAAAACAAGAAAAATTGAAAATACGTCATACGTGACATGTATATTTAAACACCAATTAAAAATGTATCTAAAATATATAGAACATGCACTCAATATATATGTTTGATATATTTAGTATATATCTTCAATACATTTTTTATATTTATATTGTAATATTTTTAAATAGATTAAAAATATACCCAAAATCATATTTGTAATACATACATTTTCGGACAAAATATACTTAATACTATATCCAAAAATATATTTTCCGTAATATTTGCCGATATATTTTATTTCCATGTGGGCACTCATCTCTATGATGGGGGGAAAGGAGGAGGTGAATTGAGAAAAATGGGTCACTGCTCAGAAAATATCCGGATACATGGTCGGTTATCGGTACAAGATACATTTCGTATGTACCAATAACCGGACATGAAAATTAAGTACTTAAAACGCATTTTTAGCTAATTGAGACAACATGGTCAAATTAGTGGTATCTTTCCGAATAAAAACAGCTAAGGCTCAGTTCGAAAACAATAAAAACCACTTCGAAATAACTTCAGTAAGATATCGCGATTCCTTAGTACTTCAGCTTAGATAATAGTTTCCGTGCCCCAAATAGTACGCGTACTGTCATATTTGTCCAAAATTAAATTACAGACGATTCTTGAACTATTAAAAGTAGTGTCGTATATGTAGATTATGAATCCTGGACATTAAATCAATTCACAGTTTAAGATTTCTCTTAAGTTAACGCTTAACTTGCTGATATATTGGTTCAAGTGGACGAGTACTAGGACGTGGTCGGGTATTGGGACATTTACCTTATATTAAACTGATTTTAAAAAAAGCGACTATTTTTTGTCTTTCGAGATCCACTATTTTATACTTTCGGGGAGGTGAAAAAAGATGCCTGTTAAAAGCAGAGCTTTTAATATAAATATTTCGATACGGCTCATCGCACAGTGGGGCCAAATCCCAAAAAGCTGGCCAAAAGTCGAAAACGTTACAAATTCGGCTGAAAGTCAGTACTCGGGGGTTTTTAGGGTCGCTGATTACAAATCCGAAGTCAAAATTGGAAATAAAAACAAAATGGCGGATTTGAAGTCCCAAAAAGCTGGCAAAAAGTCGAAAGCGTTATAAATTCGGCTGAAAGTCAGTACTCGGAGGTTTTTGGGGTCGCTGATTATGAATCCGCAGTCGAAATTTGAAATAAAACGAAATGGCGGATTTAAAGTCCCAAAAAGCTGGAAAATAGTCGAAAGCGTTATAAATTCGGCCAAAAGTCAGTACTCGGGGGTTATATCCATACAATGTACTGGATATCCTTATATCATTGTACTGGATATCCTTATATCCAGTACAAAATATATCCATATGTGATATATAATAGCATAAACATACAATCAGTCGATTAAAAGTTCAGAGATCGTCATCTGAAGAATCAAATGATGCACAATCAGTTGATTCATCCATTAAATCGCTGGAACTTCCTGTCCTTGCTGGTATACGTGGCGCAACTAACAATGAAAGTGCTTCTGGAAGGAATGACTTTGTATTTTTTCGAGGTAATTCGCGCAAACTCGAAATAAAGGGATCGGATATTAATAATAACCGTAAAAAAATGTCCTCCATTGTTTTGGCTCGGGAACGCTTTCTTGCAAAATCTTCACGAAACTTTTTAATGTACTTATTAGTAGACTCTTGGGCGTCTTCAGACATCTGCCCTATCGGCAATATTGCTGAGTTTATCACTTCTGCACCATGAATCAATATCTTGTGTACCGAAGTTGGCATGTAGAACCACGGATATAATTGCACAAAGTTCCGAGCTGTCTGTAAGGCACAATCTTGGAATTTTAGGAAATCGATTTCATGGCCACTCGAAATTGTCTGCAATATCACATGGAATCGCTTAATCAAGTCCTCATCTATCCCTGTTATCGCAGCAGAAATGCTTGAGTTTTCGAAAAATCTTCGAGCGGTATTTCCATCATTCGAGCTACCGAAAACAGGCTTTGGTTGATCGACTATCAGACCTAATTCCATACGGAAACCTTTCTGTATGTTGGTTTTTCGGATATTTACTTGTTCCTTCTCGTTATCACTACGCGCTTGCCACTTTTTAATTCCAAGCTTATATGCTATATGCAAACAGCTCATTCGAAAAATCGTATCCATGCATGGAAAGTTGACAATCCAAACTGTAGATGATCTTCAAAGACTTCCTTTTTTAGAATTGCGTCGATATTGTTGAAGTCTTTTGAAGTTGCTTTGCATAAATAGCATCGTTGAGCCGACTTATTATGCGTGATAGCGTTACAAACTTTACCGTCTATTATCGTGAAAGCCAGTCTGAAAGAAACTCTTATTTCTTTTCCATCTACGATCTTTTTGAAAGGCATAAGATTTTTCTCTTGCTGTTGAATATACTTCATTTCTTCACGAGTGGCTTCAGAACTCTCGTGAAAAAATTGGATCCTGATTGGTCTACAAGAACGAGGAGATGACGGCCTCGGATTTTTCCATACAACAAGCTTTGCGTTTGTTTCTTGGTCGTCAGATACAAGCTGCAGTGGAACGATTGATGTGAAAAAAATATTAGCATCGGACTTGCTTCCGTCATCATTGGTGAACTTTTGTTTGTACGGACTTTGGCCGGAAGTGCCATGGCAGCCCCACTTACAAATTAAAATCAAGCTGCAAACATTTTCAGCCGACAAACTTTTGACAACATCCATCTGTGTCAATAATATTCTATCAGCTGTGTGATGCAGCAAAGCTTGCAATTTTACCTCAGCACTACATTCATTCACAGAAATATCTGACTTAGGTGGATAACATTTGAGCTTGGCTTTATATGGCAATTTATACGGCGGAAATAAATCACAGCTCTGCTCTTTGCTTCTATTCCGAAGCTGCTGATATTTTGCCATTTTGATAATTTTAGTTCGACTATGAGCGACAAAGTAGCATCCGCAGATAAAGTCGTTTCTCGAATGGTATCTATGGACTCCTTATACTTCTTAGCTCGAGATGGGCTCTTCAGTCCCACATCACGGACAGTTTTGGCAGCATCTGATTTCCCGGATGATCGAAGGCTCATTTGAGTGGCATACGTTAATTCGTCCGTAGTATTTCTTGTGCGTAATTCTTCAGTCCTCCTTCGTTTTGTCCGGTCACTAGACTCTACAAATTCTGAAGAAGGCCGACCCAAATTTGCAGATTTTTCCGAAGATTTGTTTGATTCTTCGAAAGAAACAAACACGCTCAACCACTCAGAATATTGTTGCAGAAATCTCTCTTTATGTCTTGATGCGTGCTGCCACTTTTTATGCAAAAGGTGCAACAACTTGCGGAGGGCAGTTTTTGCATTGTCTGGTAGAGCGAAGGGGCGTTGCAATTTTGTGGACACAAAATTTTCGATTATTGCATACGTTTCAGGCACCCCTCCACTCAGGTGATCTTTCGTGATCGAAAAAATTTCCTTCCTTGTTAAGCCACATCCTCCACGTTCATCAGCGACTAATTCTAAAATTGAAAAATATAATATCTATATAGATTCCATATTCAACCTCGTTTCTATTATTTATTTTTAAATATTATTTGAAAATAAAAATAAAATATGCATAAAAAAGAATTACGGTCCATGAACTCAATACATTAAACTCTGTGATATTCTCTCCCCTCTGGGGCTTAACCATATAATTAAGAGGCATATGAGGGATTCTCTGTCAACTCAGCCACAGGTTTCGGTAGAAAAAAAAATTAATTTGTGTGGTTTCATTTTTTTACCCTAGAACCTCGATCCGTGTTATTCTAGTGATCTTTTCGCGATATCGTCAGATATACTGAAAGACTAATTTTTTCAGTCAAAAAAAGTTGCCTTTTTTGAATAAAAAAATAATCATTCTATTTTTTGGTAAAAAATCAGCGTTACCGGAACGGAAAAACTATTTCAAATATTCCGCTCGAATGCTAACACAAAACTACAACTTTTATGTGCAGACATTTTTTTTCAATTACTTCAAATTTCCGAGATATATATTCATTTGGAAAGAAAACGGCGATTTGTAAAATTTTTAATTTAAAAATGTGAAGAAATTCACAAATTAGTAGCACTTTAATATAACCAATTATGGGGCACATCTGAGATGGTCGAAAAAAAGTGGCTGAGTTGACAGAGAATCCCTCATATATAGATATAGCGCTCTTCAACTCGACCGACCGCGACACGCTGCTTGGATGGGTGCCAATGTATTTCACTGTACAATGAAGACCGCAATAAAATTCAAGAAAAAGATTCAATTCAAGAAATACATTCCGCGTCGTTAATGTACGAAATTCAGAAAACTATGTTTTATATTGCAAAAACTCGTAGCAATGACACGCGCGCATCTAAGCGCAGCCATTTTCGATGATTTCCATTCAATAATACATCCATCTACAACATGTGATAGGTCAGCTCGTGGAACACTGTGGAACTTATCAACTTTTCTCTACGTTTTTAGAATTTTCACTTGTAATTTTCCGTGAATTTTCGTACAAATGATTCATTTATTATTATCGCATGAACTATTATTATCAATTTTCAGTTACACAATGATTTTCTACTCACTTTCAGCTGTTGATTCCATTCGAAAAAATTCGAATCGGATATATTGTAAAGTTTTGGCGTCCTGTTCAATACAGCGTTGAAATGGTCATTTACTGCACGACGCGTCGAGCTCGCTCGAGGGCTCCCTTTCAACTGCCGTACAAAAGCAGGTATAAGGGCTAGGGCCCGCTGATGCCAAGAATTTGACCTTCGGACTCTTCCCCCACCTAACCCACGACTAAAAATTACCGAAACTTAAACTTTATTTTTCGACTTTTGGCCAGCTTTTTGGAATTCGGCCCCACTGTGGGACCGATCGATCGAAATTTTCAAAAAAATTAAAGGAGCAGGGTTTTGTTTCTGAACATCGGATAATCTTCCTAAAAATGGAAAAACTGATTTCTTTTCGACTTTTTTTTTCAATTTTGCATCTGTCACCGGTTAGATAAAAAAAAACAAACAAAATTTTGACAAATAAAAAAAAAATTTTATTAAAAAAATTTTTTTTTTTGCAAATCGATTGATTGAATGGTTTTTCCAGACCGATTGATCAAAATTTCAAAAATAATAAAAGGAGCGAGGTTTTTGTTTCGAAACATCGGGTAATCTTCTTAAAGATGGAAAAATAGAATTACCGGTTGAATTGTAAAAATAAATTTTAAAAAATTTGCAAAAATTGTTTTTTTTCTTAATTTCGATTGTTGCATATCAACTGCGCTTCTCACGCACAAGAGAAGCGTAAGTCCAACTGTGCCACCATCACGTGGTACGCTTTGGATAACGCAAATGCGGGCAGTTAATTGATAAGCAACAATCCAAATTTTCGCAAGACGCTTCAGTATTTTTATTGCAAATTTTTGAATTTTTTTTTTCAAATTCAACCGGCAACAGATGCGGAATTGTAAAAAAAAGTCGAAGAAAAATCAATTTTCCCATTTTTAAAAAGATTCAATTTTTTTGAAATTCAATTTTTTTGAAATTTTTTGAAATTTTGATCAATCGGTCTGGAAAAACCATTCAACCGAACGATTTGAAAAAAAAAAAATTATAATTAAAAAAATTTTTTAGTCGAAATTTTTGAATTTTTTTTGTTATTTTTTTTAAATTTAACAGCTAACAGATGCAGAATTATAAAAAAAAGTTGAAAAGAAATAAATTTAATCATTTTTAAGATTAACCGATGTTCAGAAACAAAAACCATGCTCCTTTAATTTTTTTGGAAATTTCGATCAATCGGTCCGGAAGAACCGTTCAATGGATCGATCTGAAAATTTGCAGGGTTATTGGGGATACATTGAGCTGTAAATGTTCCTTAAAACATTAGCCTTCCCATCAGTATTAGTGAAGTTGCAGTCGATTTACCAAATCAAGGGAAAAAGTCACTTTTTTGTACTTTTTTCAACTGAGTATTGAGGGTAGAACAAATTTTTTTTTCCCAATATTTTAAAAATTATCTTGTAGGAAATTTATTATACTTTCTGAATCTGCCCGATTAATTTCTGTACGACCACTGGTTGCTGAGATATCAGTGGTTGAAGACAAAAAGATCTTTTTTTCATTCAAAATCAGATATCTCCGCGAGAAATCAACGTAGAGAAAAAATAAAAAAGGAAATTGAAGCTGAATAAACAGCTAGGCTATTTCGTCCATGAATTGGTTTAGCTGAAAAAAAAATTCCAAGCTCGTGGACCAAAAATAAAAAGGTGAAAATTTCAAAAAATGTTCTTTCGCGCCATTTCTTAAAATTTTGTAAGAACCGTAGCTCCTAAAATGTTTTGATTAGAAGATCTGAAAACTAGAATCTTAAAGCTTTAAAATGTTTCTTTTATGACCTTGATACGATCATTTTTCATTGAAATACAGCCTGTTGAAAATCACCGAAAAATTTGGAGATTTTTCTTGCTCCTTTAATTTTTGCGAGTAGTGTACAACTTTGATAATTAATTTTTATTCTTACATAGAAGTAACATTTGAGTGGAAAAATGTAGCAAACGTTTACTGCAACGCATTCCTAAATCGAGGGGGCAAGAAGGAAAACGGTGGTCGATTTCGTCTGGAATACCGTGTATACATATATACAGGGTGACCCATTTTAATCTTACAGCTGATTTATCTCAAAAAATACTGCTCCGATCAAAAATTTCGTACAATGAAACTTTTAGGGTTTAGAGAGGGATGTTAGAAAAAAAAAGATGTTTTTTGAAAATGGAAACATGCATTTTTTTCACTAAAAAATTTGTCAGGTCAAAACTAATAACTTCTGTAAGACATTTTTTTTTTATACAGTCCATAATAGATTACCAATTTTTACTATTCTAGCGTTATCCAGGATAACGACGAGGACGAGGATTCTTCGTTCCAAGATTCTTCGTTCTCCGGGATAACGCTAAAATAATCAAAAATGGTGATCTAATTATGGATTGTATGAAAAAAAATGTTCCTACAAACGTTGCTAGTTTTGACCTGACAAATTTTTTAAGGAGGTTCATCTGGTACCAAGTGAGTCAAAAGAAAAATGGCAATGCTTAACCTCAAAATAAGCGGTGTCTAGCGTAGTCATTGACAATGCTTAACCTCAAAATAATCAGCATTTTCGAAACTAATCAATTTATTATTAATCTGACAAGTACCTAATCGATTTTATGAAGCTCTAAAAGTATTCCTTAGATACTTTTTCATAATTCCTTAAATTTCCGTCAAAATTTGTATTGTAATGATTGTGAATTTAATATTTATAGACGGAATTCCATAAGAGCCCATGTTATTTAGGAATTACATGTCTATTTATTTCTCACGAACGACGTATCCTCGGGTCTTGAAATTTTAACAAATGACTTTTTAGATACTAATAACTATATCCTGATTTTTTTATCAACATCTGTATTGAAAATCGTGTACCAGATGAACCTCCTTAATGAAAAAAAATGATGTTTTCATTTTTTAAAAAACATATCGTCCATCTTAACGCCGCCATTTTGAGTTTTGAACCGAAAAACATTTGTTTTTTACGTCCCTCTTTGAACCCTAAAAGTTTCATTGTACTTAATTTTTGACCAGAGAAGTTTTTTTCGAGATAAATCAGCTGTTCGATTGAAATGGGACACCCGGTATATTGTCTAAGGATTAGGGTCGATTGCGCGTAAGCCAGCTGCTGCCTGCACGAAAAATCACGCTGTGTTCACGTGCTCACCCAACCGGCTTGAAAGTTTCAACCTATACAATTTCATGATTTTAACTTCCTACGACAATGCTGCGAAGGAAAGAAAATAAAGAAGACATAAGACAAATATATCTGTACCACGTGTACATTGACATATGACGCGCGAAATGATTCGCGCATTTGAAAAATTATTTCGTGATCTCTTGTTTGCCATGAATGTCTCGCATGTGTTTAATAATTTATATGCGAGTCTCGGGCTAATATTAGAAAAATCAACAGGTCTAGCCGCTATGATAAGAAGAGGAATCGAAAATTTCATTTCAGTCCTTTCGGATGCTCCAAAAGCCCCCGGATGCTTTTTTTCAAGTTCCTTCTGTGAGACGTTAGCAATTTCATGTACAGTTTTTTGAACAAATAAGCATTATTTTGTATTTCAACATAAAAATAATTTAATTTTAAATACATCTATTTTTTTCGTCTACAAAAGTGTGAGTATTTTATCAACATTTTTTTTCTGAAAAACAAAAAAAAACCAAAAGAAAACTATTTCTTAACGATATTAGTTTGGCGTGGGATCAATCAACGGACTTTCCAAAATCTCAAATTGAAAGAAAATGGTGGATGTTCAATGGGAGTCTTGATTTAGGCGAAATTTTTTTTCTTATCTATGAAACCGACAGTTTGCGTCGAAAAAACATCCCTCAATCAGATAGATTTTTTTATCTGTAAAAAGGATACCAAATTACAGGAAGATTGAAGATTTTTGCGATTTCTTCACTGAGAAAACAGTTTATTTAGAAATATATTTAGTTGGCACTTTTACTTAAATATTTCTTAACTGTTACAAATTTTATGAACCGTTAAGAAATATTTTTATTGTGTCAAAATAATTTATTAACTTTTTGAAAATCATTGATTTCGCCATATTTAACTTCACATTTGTTAACAGTTAACAAATTCTAGTACATTGTTTTCTCAGTGTTGCTCGAGAACTTTGAAATTGTAATTTTGAAAAAAACGCGTTGAACGTGTTATTGTTAGAAACGCATTGCCCGTAATTAATGGGCAGCAAATTGGCTGCGATCCAATATATTTCCATCCCATCGGCTCAAAATGTACAGGAGCATACATGTACATTAATACGATGATATACCATCAAAAAACACCATAAAAAATGACATATAATTTGTCACCTCTACGACGTACCTCTAAGGCAGTATTCAGGTCTAGAGACATACATTTCGAGCGTTTTGTCAAGCTCGATACAAAAAATATTTTTATCATTCTTTTTCTCAACATATTTATTGATATTTTGACAATAAGCAAAAGAAGTTTCGAGACGAAAAAATGAAAATTAAATAAGTTATAAGATGGGTAAGTTGGGGGTAAAAAAAGTTGGTGGTTGGTTTTGGTTGACGCGATCGCAACCTTTCTAGTAATCCGATACAAAATTGAACAAACGATTTTTAATTAGTAAGAATGTAGTTTTCGCAAAATAGCGGTTGTCTGAACTAAAAAGGCGTTTTTCGACTCGTTTTTTTTCATAGTTTTGAATTTCTTTACAATAGTAAAAAAAAAAAAATTGAAGTAAATCGGTTGAGTAGAACTTGAGATATCCACTACGATCTCGATTTATGCAGCTTCGATAATTGCAAGAGTCCTCACTATGCGGCGAATATCGATCGACGTGGCACATGGTGTGAGAGCGCCGGTGTGAGAGCGGACACGGCTCCCGACTGGTGTGAGATGCGCATTGCACGCACGGGCGACATTTGCGCACCTTCGATTTTTGCAAGTGTCTAGCGATGCCAGTCCCGCCCACGGTCGTACATACAGGTCTGGAAACTCCTATGGTGGGAGGATGATTCGATTGGTGAGGCAAATCCTCCGTAGTTGTAGAATCAACCGGTAGGTTCGTCGTCGTAGAGGGGTATCTCGACATATGTATATCTTCGTAGTTGTAGAACCGACCGCTAAGTTCGTCATCGTAGAGGGGCCGCCCCTTTGCCTCAACAACTATGCCAACCCCACCACTCAAAAACGCCGGAGTTTCCAGACCTGTATGTACGACCGTGGTCCCGCCGCTCTTGCATAAATCGAGGTCGTAGTGTAATGTCAATTAACTGTGTTGAGGAAAGTAGTTTTGGGAAAAATGCGTTTAAGAAGTTGCGCTCTACCATGACGGGCGTATAGTTGCTGTGTCACTAACGTAAAATAGTTATAACTCCGTAAACAATTGGAATTTGAAAATTTCCTTTCGAGGATATATTCTTAAGGTACCAGTCTACTTTAGAAGGCCAAATAACGCAAATTTTTAAGATTTTTTTTCTCAGCTCCTTGATCAGATATGACTATAAAACTGTTTTTAAAGCCATATCGGAAATTTATTCAAATTTCAATTTTAAATTTAATTTAATTTCAAAAAATTTAAGTAAATTTTTGTCTTCGGTTCTGCCGATGCATAAAATGACAATACATGAAATTTGAACAACATTGTTTCATCCTTGGAAACTAAAAAAAATAAAAAATTTATATTTTATTCTGATTCTTTGAATAATTTATAGACGGCTCCAAAGTCGAGACTTCGAAAATGTCTTGTCCCATGACCGAAAGTTAATCACAGGATTAGCAAGTCTGAAAATAAAGAAGCATTTTAAAGAGGAAGGTTTCTTACATAAAAATTTACCACTGTGAATGAAAAATCGATTAAAAAATAAATTGCGGATGTTTGAAATAAATTGTGAAAAATTCAATTTTTCATTTTCATGTCAAACATCCGCCATTTTTTTTTAATCAATTTTTCATCAACGGTGGTAAATTGTTGTGTAAAAAACCTTGCCCTTTAACATTTATTGTTATTTTTTTTGTTTCCGACTTGCCAATCCTGAGATTAACTGTCGGACATGGGACATTTTCGACATTGGCACCTTCTATAAATTATTCAATGAATCAAAATGAAAAATAATTTTTTTGTCCGTTGAAAAATAATTTTTCTTTCAAAGGATGAAATAATGTTGTAAAAATAGTTTTAGAGCCAAATCTGATAAAGGAGCTAAGAAAAAAAATGTTAAATACTTGCTTTTTTTGGTCTTCTAAAATAAACTAGGTACCTTAAAGGTCTAAACTTTCAAAATATGTAAAGAAAAAATCAAACTTCTAGACCAGAATACCCCCTTAAGCCCCTTAAAGGACAATATGCGCAGTGTAGGTTGAGCATCTGGGTTACAAAGGACAGGTATACATTGCCACTCATAGGCGTAGGCTCGAAGGGACATAATGCGCAGGCGCACAAGGCTAAAATTTCTCCTTATGGGAGGCTTACCGACGAGAGGAATTTCGGCATTTTACAAGGAACCTCCGTTAGAAACAGCGCGCATAAAGCTTTTCACCGAGACAAAACAAAAATATATTTCAGATTGATTGTGGAAAAATTGATTGTGTTTCATTTCCTTCATCATAATTGTGAATGTGCGCACAAAAGGGCGAAAAAAAGTCCGGAGACTCGATTTCGCGGGTGTTCCTTGTTGTGAATGTGTGGGATAGTTGAAATTGCACGTCGAGAGCCTGTAAAAATTGAAATTAACATATAAAGAAAGGCGGACGAAGGGCGAAAGCGTCGTGAAAGTGACGAGGAAGAATCAGCCGTATGGATTCATTCTCGAAAATGGGGCTTGACTTTATCGACTTTCTTCACGTCAATTATCAGCGTTTCGAGAAATACAAGAAAACACATCTAGGTGAGCCCTCAATGAGACGTGTCGGGCGTTACCGATACCGGGTATCCAATGAAACTTTTTATAAACATAGTTCACGCGATAAGCGTTGATAACGATGAAAAATGCTGTTTATTGCCTCGAAGTGACCCTCCCGCGATCAGACTTTTTTTTTCGTCGCGCAAGAAGGAACAAAAACATGTGTACAAACGCAATGGATGAATATTTTTATTATTGTGATGTGTCGTATATTCACTAGATCGTAAAAGAGTATATTCACTAGAATATTCACTAGAATAAGAATATTCAATAGATTCTCGAAAATCGTAGACGTTTGATGCATAATGTCTCGTAATATCTTATACATGAATTGTCAATTATAACGTGAGTCATTCGAATCAGAAACTAATATTTCGTGCTGTCATTAACAACAAATAATAATAATAATAATAATAATAATAATCAAATCATTACATAATGATTACCCCCGAATTCGAAAATGAGGAGTTGCACGAAAAACAGATTGTTTCGATATTTTGAATGATTAAGATTTTAGGTGTGCTTAATTCGTTTAAAAATTACTGTGCTTTACAAGTACATTTACAAGAGTATCCCTAGTTTATTCTACCTACAAAAAGTTGTGAAATCAATAGACATTAACCCTGAATGTGAAGTGAAAATTATAAAATATGAGAACATCTTGGTAGCATGTCAAAATAACCCCAAGACAATATAACACGACAAAATAACACCCGACAAAAAAATACACGACGGAATAACACGACGACAAAATACCACAGCTACGGAATAACACAACGACAAAATAACCCAATACAAAATTAACACAACAAGAAAACAACACACGATAAAATAACACGAAACATGTATCGCGAATGATTTCGATGAATAGAATCTGTATAGAAACTCTGCATGTGAGGTTTCAAACAGCACCAAAACTACAGAAACTCTACAACGAGGCAGAGATGTCAACCCTCGTTACTTTTGAAAACGCGCCCTTTTTTTATTTTCTCTATTACTCGCTAACAACCAATTATTTTACCACAATAAGCCACAGTATTTGTAACTGGATATGTTAACTCTGCACTTCATATCGTAAATTAGTATTTTTTCACTGCGTTGCTGAAAAAAAAAACATAAACAAGAAATGTAACGAAACAAGTAACTAATAAAGTAACGTTACTTTTCTGCGTTACATTGCTTTCTCATGACTTTTTCCAGAAATGTAGTACAAAAAAGGTCATTTATTATACAAACTGAAGTGCTAACATATCCAGGTACAAATTCCGTGAGTTATTTTTGTAAAATAATTGGTTATTACCAATTAATAGAGAAAATTAAAAAAAATTGGAAATTTGCACATAGCTTCCTCATTTGTTTCCGCCTATCGTCAAGCCTCCTCTATGAGGACCTTCTTGACCACCTTTATTTCATGTATGTTTATTTTCATGGCTTCCTCATAAAGGAAGCCTGACGATACACAGAAACAAATGAGGAAGCTATGTGCAAATTTCCAATTTGCACGATTTATTCATCATTTTCATAAAGTTTTAATATTCTACGATCTCTTGCTGCTCATTCAATATCAATTTATTCACCACCTTATGCATTTGTGCGAAGTTTCATCTAGATACTTGCAAAATTGCGAAAGCTGAAACGCTGATAATAATTTTTTGAAAATTTCAAAATTTTTTTTCAGCCAAACTCCTCATGCATTTTTTCCGAAATTCTATATTGTTTTTCCTTAGTATTTAATGTGTCAGCATAAAACAATTCACCTCGATAGATGCAAAATCACAAAAGCTACAGAGCTTACACTTTTTTTGCGAAAAATAATAATTTTTTTTAAACCAAACGTCTTGAGCAACGTTTCCCAAATTCAATTCAAATAGTTCTTATTATAAAGTGTATCTACGCATAAAATTTCAGGGTGCCAACTGCAAAACAGCTGCTTAATTACGAAAGTGTTCACAAGCATTTTTCTGGAAATGTCAAAATTTTTTTTAGAACAAACCTTTCTAGCATTTTTCACCAAATTTGACCCTAATAATTCTTATTATCTAGTGTATTTGTGCAAAAAATTTTAGCCCGATACTTGCAAAAATGCGAATGTAGGAGCGTTGACAAAATTTGTTAGAAAATTTCAAATTTTTTTTTTTGAAATGAACCTCTCAAGCGATTTTTCTGAAATTCAGTAGTATTTTTCGTTTTCATTGAATGTATTATCACAAAAAAATTCAGCTCAATACATGCAAAATTGCAAAAGTTAGAGAACTTACAAATTTTTTGCGAAAAATTAACATTTTTTTAAAACCGAATCTCTTGAGCGATTTTCCTCAAATTCAATCCCAGCCGTCCTTATTATAAAGTGTATCTACACAAAAAATTTCAGAGCGATAACTTCAAAATTACGAAAGTTAGACGACGAACAAACAATTTACAGAAAATACAAAGTCTTGCCAAATTGACAATTATTTTACAATTTTGAAAAAATTTGCACTGAGTAGAGGGACGTAGATGATCTACTGGCATACTAAATTTCAACTCGATAACTTAAACCGTTCTCTAGATATATTCATTTTAATAAAAGCACAAACCGTACACACACACACACACACACACATACGTCCGGACATTTTTTCTAAATGTGATTTCTCGACGTTTTGGGACATTTTGATACTGACTCTGGATACTATGAGAACAAACTTCTTTTCCCTGGTCTTTTTTTTGTAGTATAACGCACAAAACTTAATGTTAGTTATTTATATCGTTGATATGATAATTTTATTTGTTTTCAATTGTCATCTTGCATTTGTATACGAGATTTAATTTAATTCAATTTAATTTAATTTAATTTAATTTAAATTATCTTGAAGGTCAAACGAGTCGCTGCCGCGACTCTTGATATTTTTAAACTCGCGATAATTTATTTATAATTTATTTAATAAGTTTCTATGGACGTTGAATGATTTTCAATCGACATAGCCAATCGAAGAAAGGTCAGAAGTAACTATTTCAAAATAGATAGTATGAGAAGTGTATTTAGTCCGATGATAAAAATGTCTTGAAGTCCTCGTGGCTTCGGAGAGAAGTGAAATCATTGGGAAGTGATCGGAAATCTTTTTTCTCTTCTTAAGGGGGGAATATGCGTGCATTTTTTTGAATATCATAAATTACACGAATTGTGAGACTTTAGGAAAACATGATGATTTTCAGAAAATATTTATAGTTTAAAAAAATTACAGAAATCAATTTTGCAAAATCGGTCTTCTGAATTCATAAAGAAGGCACCTTTATAAAATTTGGAGAATCCGTTGGTTTCTTTTTGTTGTAAATAAAAATGACGTGGTCTGTGTTGGGTGTCGATAAAGTAATTTTCTTTCAAGGCATTTTAAAAACTTTCGAATATTTTGTACGATAAATATAATATTTTTGTAGTCAAAGAATCGTTCTGTAGGGCTTAGATATTTAACGAAACACTCCGAAAGCTAATAATTCATTTAATCAGAGCCAAGAAAAGAATCTCAAAAGTTACGCTTTTTAGCGCCTATACAGTCCTAGCCAAAAATTATATTTGATTCAAATTACCGTACTTCATAATGCAATAAAAATCTAAAAAAATTCAGCAACATTTGGTTTGCCATACACAACAATTATCAATAATAATATTGCCCAAAAGTTATTAATAAATTGCTTAAACTAATAATTATTCAACCATTTTTTGATAAGTTCTTTTTTTTCGTAAAAAAATCGAATACGTCAATTTTTCTGAACGCATATGAATTCTTTCAGAATTTTCTCTCTTTTTTGAAATTCCTGTTTTGAAATTTTTAGAATGGCTGTATTTGTGTATTTTTGGCCTAGAGTCTTTGAATCTTTTCAAAGCTGACGATAGACTGTGTGCAAAAACAAATACAAAATTGGCTATTTTTTGTTTGCATTCCAGAATGTTTTTTATAATATTTAAAAATAAAGAGAAAATTCTGAAAAAATTCATATGCGTTAAGAAAAATTAGCGCATTCAATTTTTTTAAGAAAAAAACGAAGTTGCCGCACAATGGTTGAATAATTATTTATTTAAACAATTTATTTATAACTTTTGGGCAATATTATTATTGATAATTGTTGTTTATGGCATGCCAAATGTTCCCGATTTTTTTTCACATTTTCATTGTATCACGAAGTACGGATATTTTCATCAAATACCATTTTTGGCTGGGACTGTATAGGCACATCCTTAAGGTTGTTTGGAAGCTATGGAACCTTTGAATGTTAATTGTTCAATAAATAGCTTCTTAATCGTAGTGACATTTTTATACGACCTCCTGAATACTTCATGTAAGAACATACAAAATTTTCAGAATTCTATCATCATTACTTCAACCTCCTTAATGGTTAAAATAAAAAATAATGAGAAAATTCTGAAAATTTGGTGTTTTTGTATGAGGTATTTAAGAGGTCGTGTAAAAATTTCACGACGATTAGGAAGCTCGTTATTAAGAAATTAACGTTTTGTTAAGAACAATTTTTTAAACAAATAAAAAAAATATTTATCAACAAACTTCGTTTTCTTTCCGTTGCTTTCAGTATATTGTGGATATAAAAAAATTGAGGTCAACAAAAAAACTTATCGCAAAGTTATATCAGTTTCCATAATAAGACTACATTTAATTTTATTTAATTTGTTAATCTTAATTATTCGATAACGAGCTTCCAAATCGTCGTGAAATTTTTACCGGACCTCTTAAATAATTCATTGAAAAAAATACCAAATTTTCAGAATTTTCTCATTAAACGCGATTTGCTTCTAAACAACCTTAATGCGAGACAAATAAAGTACGAACTGTTACCAGAGTGGGGGTAATACAAAGCTCGATGGTGTATTGAAAAATGGGAAGCGGCGTTTTTCGCTCGCAGTTATCTTTCTGCAATTGCGCGCTTCGCCGATGAATGAATTTTATCGAAACTTTTGAATTTTATCGTGAATTTAGCGGTGACGAAGGAAAGTTTTTATGCCGACGCATCGAAAGCAAACAGACATTTTTTTTCACATCTCGCGTGCACCTGTGGAAAAAATTAAATTAAGAAAAAAAGAACCATTGTGATTGTGCATCCCGCTTGCGACATAAGTTTTGGTTATCTTGATATTGTTTTTTTGGTCTTTAAACATTGATAATTGAGACGTTATATTCATAGTGAAAAAATGATAAATGTTGAATCGATTGATAATGATCGATGGGTGTACGCTATTTACGGATTGGAAAAATCCATTCACAATATTTTTCGTAATCGTTATACGAATGAATTAGGTATGAATAAACAATAAAGCGAAAAACATAAAAAATAACATTACATCCGTTCGCAAATTTCCGGTGTCCGTGAAATGGTCGACTTGCTTTTGGAGCACGAAATATTTTTTAACCTTGGGCCAATTTACTTTTTCTTTTTATTATTCTTGTGCGCGCTTGTCAAGGTTTGACATAATAAATGAGCGATAATTTGACTTGAATTAATGTAAGAATCCACATTTTAGAAATGATTTTTTTCTCACAACTCTATAATTAAACGAATCATCTCGAAACCTTTGAAGATTTCATTTCATATTTTGACATTACCGATGATTTTTTTTTGTACAGAAATATTGATTCATTATAAAAATTTAAAAAGGTACAAATATAACTAATTGTCAGTTTAAAAAATTAATAGGACAAAAGTACCTCAGAGTATTTTTTTGCATAGAATTTTCGATTATTTTGAAAAATTGCTGTAAACACGATCCTTTTTGTAATTTTGTCACTATCAAGCACATTTTTTTTGCACAAATACGGTTACAAATCTTTTAAACTTCGTTCCTTATTACAGCTATTAATCACTAATTTCTTGTACATGTACACTCTGCACTAAGAATTGAAAATGATTGCTTGAGGTGTGGGGATTGTATGAATCTTGGAAAATACAAAAAAAGCTCACGAATCCTCTAACTTTCGTAATTTCACAGCTGACGATTGAGAACTTGAAAAAAGAACACAACCAAACTTGCAATTGCCGCGCAAATGGATGAAAAATAAGATGATGCTCAAGTTTAAATCGTTGTAATGCAATGGCAATTATTAATTTATTAATGAAATTAATTCTTCCTAAGGAATTTTTGAAGCGAAAAATCGTTAAAATGCATTTCAAAGTCTTTATTAAGGTCTTGAAATTATAAATGCAATTATTTATTTATCAATTAAATTAATTCTTCCTAAGGCAATTTTGAAGCGAAAAATCGTTAAATTGTATTTCAAAGTCTTTATCAAGGTCTTGAAATTATAAATGCAATTATTGGCAATACAACAACTCTACTCTTTACTTCTCTAATCGTAAATATCTCTACTCTTAAATATCTGTATTCCTCTGTTTACTCCTGTCACTCATAAATAACCTTATTATGAAATGTCACAAATTTCCGGGCAGCGATTAGTGATTAGTTCCAATACTAATTTTGGAGACAAAGCTCCAAAATTCGTATACTTAGGCTTTAAAAATTTTTTGTTTGCTTTTGGGAAAATTGTCTGCGCGCACAGGTATAAAAATTCGTAAATAGTATATACAAAAAATTACTAATCAAATTTGTGACATTTCGTAATAAGGTTATTCAGGAGTGACAGGAGTAGACAGAGGAATAGAGATATTTAAGAGTAGAGATATTTAAGAGTAGATATATTTACGAACAGAAATATTTAAGGATGTCGAGTCCCAAATTAAAAATGATGATAAAATATTGAAAATTTGATATGTCATTATGTACAACATTTGAAAGGTTGTGTAAAATTTTTACGACGATTAGTAAGCTGGTTACTGAGAAATTTTAATTAAAAAATTACACGTAGCCTTATGGAAACTGAAGTAAATTCGCAATTATTATTTTTTTTGTTATAAAAAATGATGCCAAAAATATCAAAAAAATTGCACTCGTGGAAAAACATATAAGAAGCATTGTGTAATTTTTTCAAGACATTTAGGAAGCTCGTGTTCCAGTAAATAAATAATAAAAACACAGTACGTGGCTTTCACAGCAAGAAACAAGAAAATCGCGGCACCGTTGCATAGACTGAAAGTAGCGGGAAATTCAAAAACTCATTTTCGTTCATGGATGACGTCGTTTCATGCACGATAAAGAGGTTTCGAGGTTATGTTTGCTGTCAGTTTCACATTCAATCGCGACCGTCGCGACTGCTCTCGATCGTACAGTTCTCAGTCGTGCCAACTTACCAATGCACGCAACGTTGCCAAATGTAAAGCTAATATAGCGACTACTTTAAATATTAATATTGTTTAAAAATATTGTTTTTTTTGCAGTTCAAAGTAATTTCATGTTATATTTCTGTAGTTGCGATATAAAATAATCAACATTTTTTTTAGAATGAACGGTTTCCACTATCGAGATTTTAGCGTTGTCAAGTTTGGACAAAACATCCAAAAGTTGATCCTCGCTTGTAAAAACATTGTGAAAACTTGATATAATACGTAAATAAGAATTTGCGATCATTAATATGCACAATTGCGATACTTCTTTTCACATCAACGGTGTTACGATACGAATTGAAGTATTAATCAATCCCAATAAAATTCAGTAAAATGCAAAACTTTTGGATGGAACGGTACGGAATCAACATCCTTAAGAGTAGAGATATTTACGAATAAAGATATTTACGAATAGAGTTATTCAAAAATAGAGATATAAAGAGTAGAGATATTTAAGAGTAGAGATATTTAAGATTAGAGATATTTAAGAGCATAGATATTTAAGAGTAGAGATATTTACGATTAGAGAAGTAAAGAGTAGAGTTATTGTATTGCCCAATTATTTATTTATTAATGAAATTAATTCTTCCTAAAGAATTTTTGAAGTGAAAAATCGTTATAATGTATTTCACGGTCTTTATTAAGATCTTGAAATTCTAAATTTATAATTTCAAGACCCTAATAAAGCCCTTGAAATACGTTTTAACGATTTTTTCTAGTGAAAAATCATTACAACGTATTTCACTTCAAAAATTCCTTAGAAAGAATTAATTTCATTAATAAATAAATAATTGCATTTATAATTTCAAGACTTTAATAAAGGCCTTGAAACACATTTTAACAATTTTTCACTTCAAAAATTCCTTAGAAAGAATCAATTTCATTAATAAATAAATCATTGCCGTTGCATTACAACGATGTAAATTTCAGCATTATCTTAATTTTCATCCATTTATAAGAATATAATAACTGAAGTGAGAGCCGACTGTTGCTTTTTACGTTTTTTTATTTACTTTTAAAGACGATGCTCATTTTTCAAAAATGACGTTATCAGTGTCAATCTAACTCAATCGAAGCTTTGATTTCCATTGAATATTATAACCTAGATATAAAACGTTAAATCTCCATTGAACATCGAAATATTTACGTTTTAAATTACGTTTTTTTTGTTGCTTAGCTAGCGGAGTCATGGCGGGTTCCATAGTGATCCTCGCTGCTTTATGGTTGGCTCTTCAATCCATGGGATTTCTGGGTCACTCCCACGCGATCAGTGGTTATAAACTACCGCTTTATTTAAACAATCATCTATCGAGTTTTGACGGTGAGTCGTTGTCGAAAAAGAAAAGGGAACAGCAATGATGATATAAATCGTATTTGACGATTTTTAGTCCACGTAAATCTTGAATAATCAGTATTTTTTAAAAATTAAAAAAAAAATTGGCGTAGGTATCCCAAACGAAATAGTCGTGGATACGAAAAATTTTCGAGCACCGAAATTGCCGAAAATCAATGAAAAGGCGCTCAACAGTTCGGTGAATTTTGGGATAAGCGTGGTCGATCGTATGCGGCGATTGGAGGAAAATCTCGTCACAGCGGGAATTGGCCTTGCGGCAAATACACCGTCGCACAATCACTATATTTTTTCTTCACCAAATGAGGATGCACTCGAGATGCAAACTGACGCGATCGTCGCAACCAAAGCTTCGATGTATCTCGTGCAGCATCATTGTCAAAGGTAAATACAGATTAGGGTGGTCCTTATTTAGAGCTCGGACGAATTTTTTATCAGACGCTTCCCCCCCCCCCCCCCAAATCGACTCCAAATAATTGAAAAACAATACCCTAATTTTTTCAGATTTTTATCTAGCTTATAACCCCTCCCGAAAAGAGGGTAGATTTTCCCATTTGAAAAATACACGTGTTTCGGCCATATTCTCAGGATATATTTGATTCAATTGATTCTAAGTGTAATAATTTTTTAAAAAATCTGCAACTGCAAGATTTTAGTGTTCATTGGTGCTAATGTTTGAGGAAAAATTCACATTATCATGCGAGTCAATCTAGACGAATTGAAATTAAACATTGGGTAAAAAACGTTGGGATTAAAAAAATGTTGATAATTTGAATCTTTTTTTTTTCGTAAACAATTCAAGATACGGATTGAGCCACGAAACTTGCGCGCGTTTTGTTTCAACTCTCAAGCTCGGGGGTACGAGCCTCGGCGATGCTTGCAAAAAGAGTCTGATCGTCGATTGCCAGGAAAATTCGACGTATCGTTCGATGGATGGAAGTTGCAATAATGCCGAAAATCCACGCTGGGGAAGCGCTCTGACCGCCTATTCTCGAATCCTTTTTCCTCGTTATTCGGACGGTGAGCTTCCATTTTGGGCTTTTCGCTTCTTGCTTATATCTCTGTATAAGGGTGGCAATGCTAATTTTTGAAAGTTTGGCTCCAGCCTTAAGCAATATTTTTTCTGTTGAGGAAAAAGTGTTTGGAAAGGATCCAGGAGAATAAGACATATTTAGAGTAGGTATGTTCGATTCTTTGGAAAGAATCGATTCTCTAATTGATCCTGAATCGAATGAAGAAAATCGAATCCAAAGAATTGATTACGTAAGAATCGATTTTTAAAAATCGTCAAAAAATTAATTGTCAATTAAAGCTTACCTAATTGTTTATTAAGTTTTTGCCATGGAAAATGATTAAATTGGATTAATTTATTTTTAATACAAAATGATTTATACAAAATAACGAATATAAAGCAGTTTCATTTTGGTGAAACGTAGATTGATTCTTTTACACATTTGCACTTTTTAATATATATTGTTAAAAATATTATGAATATATTGAACAAAATCAGCATTTTTTTCTATTACATAAGTTTTTATTGTTTTATGATATTTTGTATTTTTACTTTCGATTATTTTTTCGTTGGATCATGTTTTCAATATTTCAACTTTTCATTTTTTTAAATCTTTTTCTCTCGTTTTCACATTTTCACATACTTTTTTTTCCTTTCAACCTTGACGTTGATTTTTCATAGACTTTTGTCAAGTTTTATTTAATTACCAATAATAGATCATGAATTTGATAAAAAATCGAATTTCCGATTTTTAAGGTCGAGAATCGATTCACCTAAAGATCGAAAAGGAAAGAATCGATTCATAAGATCGATTTTTTTAACAAAAGAATTTATCTTTTAAAGAATCGAATCGGAATCGAACATTCCTAATTCAGAGGTCGCTTCGAGCGCTTCTTGCGGAAGAATCAAGGTCAACAGAGAAAATATTCAAGATTTCTAGTAGTGAAAATTAGTGTTTTACCATAATAATTTATATTTTTTTAAATGTACAGACCATTTTTGAAATCTTACTATCTTAAAGGTTGATTTTTTTTTCTAACAATCGATTTTTGCTAAAAACATTCTTATTCCATCAAGTTTTTTATGTGGCAAATCTATAAGTTCACGGAAAATTCAATTAAAAATATCGATCGTCAGCGAAAATATCAAACGCTCAGAGTGACCTTTTAATATTTTTTGTAGGGCAATTTTTATCAAAGTTTATATTAATCGAAAATAGAATATTTTCAGGGTAATTGTCGAAAAAAAAGTAGATATGTCCACCCTCATATAGATGTATATACACACGTATATAGGGTATTTTATGTCAACTTGACCGCCGTTCCTATCAAATGCGAATTAAATGTTATCAAATCCGAATTTTTTACGATTTTTTTGAGACTGAAAAACGGCACTTTCTAGAATTCTTATATCAGACGTTCTGTTAAAATATGTCCTCTTTATGAATGAAAAATTCCATATTTGTGATTCTGAAAAAACCTCAGAATCTCCAGAATCAATTTCAAATTTCGCATGCTCCACATTTATAAATTATGAAAAAGAATGTTGATTTTTCAAAATTTTTTCAAAGTTTTTCAAATAAAAAAATCAAAGGTTCAGTTGACGAGGAATACCGTATATACATATAAATAAATAAATAAATGAATAAATAAATATATGTATATATTGCTCTATCTCTCTGGCCGACACCGATTAAATTTTTACAATAATATTTTTATCAAGAAAAAGAAGGAAAGTGTGAAATCGAAAGAAAAAGTTTGGTAGAAAAAAAAATTCAATAACATTCTCACAGTGACTGCCAGAGGGATCGAAAATTATATTTTATCTCGCATCTCATTCGCGCGTTTCATCGAAACATTTGTCACGAGACTCTAAATTGTGGCGATCGCAAAGCCTTTTTCTTGAAAATAATTTTTTTTTACAACAACCACAGGTGACTAATTAATTATTTCCTACAGGCAGTACCGATATAACCAAAATCGACCAATTTTTTTCTTCTTATTTCAAAGTATTAAATTTTCATGAAATTTTTTCAAATATCATAATTTTCAATCTTTCATATACATTTTCGAGCTTTCAGAAGTAATAAAAAAAAAATAACAAGAAAAAGTGATGCATCAAATTATTCATCAAAGCTAAACCGTCAAGAAACCGGAAGCGGCTAATGAATATATTTTAAAAAATTAATTAATTAATTTTGAAAAAAAGAAACCAAGAGAAAAACCAATATTGTCGATGGTCCTAATAAATTATGTTCTGTTATTTGAGTTACAGTTGTTGTGCGATAAAGTGAGCACGTAAAAGTGCATATAATGCCTGTGAATTTCGGCGTAGGGCAGTGAATAATAATAAACTGCCTGCGTCTAAATAACGTACATCCCGGTCGGGGGATTCTTATCCAGCAATAAATGCAGTGTATGTAACCATATTACGGATAATATCTAATATTGTTTATTGATACTGTATTCCTGTATAAATGTTTTCCCTTTCGTATTATTCTCTACACCGTATGTGCAGATTTGGTCAAAATTGTGTTTTTTTTGTTCTCATTGTTGCAACTCATCAACATATATATATATATATACATGACCATATGATTCGGGGGTTATCGGGTCTGGAAAAATGACTTGCGATCACGGTGAATTGAACATGGGGAGGAAAACATCAAAATAAAAACAATTTCCAAGTGCAATTTCAAAATGATAAATGAAACGTTAATAATTTTTTTTTTTAAATTTACAATTTATATTTTTCCATGTTGATTCACAAGATCGGAGGTCTCTATCTGTCAATTAAATAAGCTATTGTGTAATAGTTTTACAACAATAAAGCAGCGCAAGGTCCGTGTTTTGATTTTTATTTATTCGATACAGTAAATACTTGATTTTTTTTTCAAAATTAAAGAAGAAAATAAAGATACGCTAAATTGCGGGATTATTGGAAAACACGGGCCTCGATCTGTCAATGAAAAGTTACTTGAAATTTATGGACGATGGTATAACTGTAATACAACAGTGATACAGCAATTTTACTCCGAATTGATAGGCCAGTCAAAGTTGAAGATAGAATCAATGAAACCTAGAAAAATGGCTAAATGTGGCTGAATAAATGGCATCGTTAATTTTGCGAAAATCTAATTTTTGTTCCAACTTTACCGGGAAGTGTACAAATAAAAGGAAAACTAAATTTGCACTCCCTTATAAGGATGTATTGCCTATACAGTCCCAGAAAAAAATTGTATCTGATAGAAATTTTCGTACTTAGTGATACAATAAGAATCGAAAAAAATTTAGTAGCATTTGGCATGCCATAAACAACAATTATCAATAATAATATTGCCCAAAAGTTATTATTGAATTGTTTAAACAAATATTCATTCAACAATTTTTTGGTAAGTTCTTTTTTTCCTTGGGTGGGGGTCGAAGAGTCGACTAACCAATATTTCGAACGGCCGAAATCCCGAATTTCATGATTACGAGCGTTCGAATAACGAAGCGCCGAAATCCCGAACGCGAGAGTAGCGAACGCGGAGAGAGCCGCCCCATGCGTAAGAGAGAGAGAGAGAGAGATGCGCCTCCTCTCGCCCTTACGCATGGGGCGGCTCTCTCGACTTTCTCTTTTCTGGCGATCGGGATTTCGGCGCTTCGTTATTCTAACGCTCGAAATCGTAAAATTCGGGATTTCGGCCGTTCGAAATATTGATTAGTCGGCTCTTCGACCCTCACCCAAAATTCTGAAAAAATTTATATGCGTTCAAAAAAATTAACGCATTCGATTTGTTAAAGAAAAAAAATAACTCACCACGAAATGTTGAATAATTATTTGTTTTAACAATTTATTAATAACTTTTGGGCAATATTATTATTGATAATTGTTGTTTATGGCATGCCGAATGTTACTGAATTTTTCCAGATTTTTATTGTATCAAAAAGTATGGAAATTTCAATCAGATACAATTTTTGGCTGGGACTGTATAGGCAATACAACCTTAAGAAGTCTCGAGGATGCAAAATATATATTGAGAGAATTATGGTTTTCTTCGCGACGTTCCTCGAATAAGAATAGTCTTTAAAAAATAGAGATTTTTGTTCACTGTTTACCCTGTTTTGGACTTTTTCAATTAAAACTGACTGGCCTATAAACTGGAAGGTTCGGGCTCGAATGATAGAGTGCGCTAAAATTGCATGTATTGGGGATCCAGGAATTCAAGAGCCGAGGAGGGCCGAGAGAAAGAGAAAAGAGCTGCCAAGTCCAAGAATCGTCAGCACGAGTCTTTCACGTCCAACTGAAATTTCTGAAACCTCTGCGACACTATCGGTGATGCAATGGGGTCAATTCATCGCCCATGATATCACCAACACGCCAGTTCGAAAAATGGGTAAGAAATTGTAACAAATTTAAATGGTTGAAATTAAAAAAAAAAATTTGATGCATTGAAAAACAACCATAATTATCCGACACAGTTACAAATGGAAAACCGATTTCTTGCTGTGGTTCTGACGGAAGTTGGCTATCACCCCGATACATTCATCCGGATTGTGCGGCAATTCGCGTTCCCGATAAAGATCCCATTTACGGCAATCATTATGTGAATTGCATGAATTACGTTCGTTCCTTACCGGTCATACGACAGGATTGCAGCTTTGGGCCAGTCGAACAGGTAAAACAATGTTTTTGATTTTTTTATTTTAATTTTACTCAGCGAGTTTTCTCATGAGTGGGGTTCGATAGTACACATTTTCTGTCCTACACATAGATAGTCCTACACATAATAATGTCCAGTGATTTTTACTCTATACATAATATCCTACACAATTAAAAATATATGAGATATTCCAGCCCAAGTGTGTAAACCCGAGACCCTGACCGTCTCGGATTTTTTTGATTTTTTTTCATATGATCGCATCGAGTCTAAAATACACCCTCATAATTTTTTTAGATTTTTCCAAACATCCCTTATTTAAAAAAAAAGAAATTTGAAAAAACGCCATTTTTTTTAAATCTACAAAAATTCTGAAAAAACCGTGATAATATATAAAAAATGTCAAGCTATCACCCATAGTGGACAGATTTTTTTCTGTGTTTTTCGTATTGTATTTATGGAAAAAACATTTTTTGAAAAAAACGCAATTTTTTTTAATCTAAAAAAATTCTGAAAAAACCGTGATAATATACAAAAAATTTCAAGCTAGTGCCCGTAGTGGACAGATTTTTTTTCTGTGTTTTATAAGCTACGTTCTCAAAATTCCAAAAAATGCTCAAATAGCTCACTTTGAGCAGTTACTGAATTAATTTGAGTACCAACCCACATGGAAATTTATATAAGTGAAATATACGCGAAAATTATATGCGGCGTATATTTATAACCGTCACATATATAGCGCCAAAAAGTACTATAATCCATATATACGCGCCATATACGCGCTGCATAGATGTCGCGTATATATTCCATATAAATTCCGGACTGTAAATATATGCGAAATTCAAATTTCATATAATTTCATTTTAAATGAAATACTTACTTTCGAAATGCAACATACATGCTATATTTTTGTTTTTTATGTATCTCTAACATACTTTTTGTAGGAAGAATCTATTTTAATTATATTTCTCTTACACATGAAAATACACAACGAATATCTTGACGGTATATTAATAACATATGGACATTTGGACCGTTAATATATGTCGACTATAATTACAATATAATCATATGATACTCAAACCACTAACTCAAACCACTAACTTAACACACAAACTCAAACCACTAACTCAAACTACTAACTTAAACCACAAACTCAAACCACTAACTCAAACCACTAACTCAAACTACTAACTCAAACCACGAACTCAAACCACAAACTGAAACCACTAACTCAAACCAGAGAGGAGATCTATGGAGATCTGAGGAGGGGGGTATGGCAGTCTCAGGAGGGGGAGGGTGTATGTCGGTTTGAAGAGGGGGATGATGAAGGTCAACGGAGGGTGGGTTATAAGGGTGACATTGGCAGGTTAATAAGTGTCCGAAATGCTATGTTCGAGCGAACATGACATTTGGATACTACCCTAAAGAATATAGGAAAGTTAAACATATATTCTGGTATAATAATATAATAATCTGATGATAGATCATAATAATAAATATTCCATAATATTAAACAATAAGTATTAATTGATAGATTGAAAAAAATAGGTATAACATGTTTTGAAATTTTTGATTAGTTATTTATGAAACTATTAAAAAATTATTAGTTTGAAATCTTTTGATTTTTTGAACACTTTTGAAATAAAAAAAAAATAATTGAAAAAAATAAAAAATATTTTTTAAAAAAACGATTATTATAATAGTAATATTTAATTATTAATATAAATATAATTCACAAATGCGTTGAACATTTAAAAAATGCAAAGTTCGAAAATTGCATAAAGGCCTTAAAAACTTATACGTATTTAGAAATTTGAACAAATTATTTTCATTCTTAAAAAATGTTGACCGATCGATATTTGTTGAAAATTCATACCGACTTCTCAGTTACAATTTGTAAGTACTCTATTAAAGTTCTTTTCGGCTCATTTTATACAAGTTTCCGAAAAAAGGTATACAAGTTCCGGATAGCCGAGTGCATATAATCGCAGTCTGCAAATCGAGAGGTACTGGGTTCGAATCCGTCTCGGGGAAAAAAATTTGATATGGTTTTTTCAGTCTGTAATTTGTTCAATTCAATAATTTGAGCCTCTGAAATACGAATCTTAAAATTAATTAAGGCTTAAAAGTGTAACAAATAATAAAAATAAAAATTCCAAACAACTTTTTTTATATTTTACACATGACCATTACATATAATCTCGATATATTTTAAATATATTTCACATCTATTCGAAATACATTTTCCATATATGTGACATATATGCGAAATACATTTTCCATATATGTGACATATATTCGAGATACATTTTCTATATATGTGACATATATTTGAAATACATTGTCCATATATGTGACATATATTCGAAATACATTTTCGTTATATGTGACATATATTCCAGATACATTTTCCATATATGTGACATAAATTCGAAATACATTGTCCTTATATGTAACGTATATTCGAAATACATTTTCACATTTATACAGTTTATATGCCGCATATATTATGAATACATTCAATCTATACAACTCATATACAAACAAACGCCAAATTCTTGAATATGAGACTTATATTTTGCATATATTTTGAATGTATTGCATATACGCTGCATACATGACTCTTATTAATTTAATGCAAGTAAAATATATTTTCTGCTTATATTTCACATACATAAATTTCCATGGGGGAAAATAATTCAGTATCTGCTCAAGGTGAGCTAAATGAGAATTTTTTGGAATTTCAAGAACGTTAATATAGCTTGTAAAATACAGAAGAAAAAATCTGCCCACTACGGGTGATAGCTTCAAATTTTTTATTTATTATCACGGTTTTTTCAGAATTTTTTTAGATTTTTTAAAAATGGCGCTTTAAAAAAACAAATTTTTTTAAAATCCAATACGTAAAACACAGAACAAAAATCTGCCTACTAGGGATGATAGCTTGCAAATTTTTATATATTCTCACGGGTTTTTCAGATTTTTTTTAGATTTTTTAAAAATGGCGCTTTGAAAAAACAACATTTTTTTAAATCCAATACGTAAAACACAGAACAAAAATCTGCCTACTACGGGTGATAGCTTGAAAATTTTTATATATTCTCACGGGTTTTTCAGAATTTTTTTAGATTTTTATAAAATGGCGTTAAAAAAAAATTTGATATAAGGAGTGTTTGGAAAAATCCGAAAAAATTATGAGGGTGTATTTTAGACTCAATGCAATCATATGAAAAAAAATCAAATAAATACGAGAGAGTCAGGGTCACGGGTTTACACACTTGGGCTGGAATACCTCATATATATTTTTAATTGTGTAGGAAAATATGTGTAGGACATTATATGTGTAGGACGATGTCCTGTATGTGAAAATATAATCGTGGAGAAAAATATGTGTAGGACGTTTTAATAATTGTGTAGGACAAAAAATGTGCAGGATCGAACCTCACTCTTTTCTCATCTTGTAAAATAAAAAAGTGCGCATAATTGGGTTATTGAAAAAAAAATTATCGATTTTTTAAATGTATTTTAAAACTTTATTATAAATAATTTTGATAGACGACACAAAAAATTTGAGAAAAATTGTTTTTCATTTAACAATAAACAATTTAAAAGTGATAAAATTTTAAAAATAATCACGTGACTCCAAACGCGCCATGATTGGTCGTCTTGTTTGTGACGTCATAATGTCAAGGCCCGATCCTGGCCCCCGCCTTTCCGTTCTCGCGAGTGCGAGAGAGACGGAGCTAGAACTTTTAACACATTTTTCTCGGAGATAGCTTGATAAAATAAAAAAAGAACAGTTGGGCCACTTGTACACATTAATTACACAGGCGCCCCTACTCTTCTTTTTTTATTCCATTAAGCCATCTCTGAGAAGAATGGGTTAAACAAATTTTGAGGTTATGTTGACCTTTACACTCCCCGTAAAATAATTTCACGATAGTACACGGTCTTTTAGTGCCAAGAATTGTTTGTGACAACTAATTTTATCAAGTAAATAAACTTGATGGCGTTTCGGGATTTATTCGGCGCACTACTTGAAACCATTGGTTTCGACGTTTCTCACAGGGTTGCCAGATTTGGCTACTTTGCGCCAAATTGGCTACTTTGAAGGCTGCTTTGGCGCCCGAATTTTTAATTTCGCGACTTGGCGATATTTTGGCTACTTTTGCTTCCTAGAATTTTTTATGTCAATGTGTTCAAAATGTCTCAAAATATCGAGAAATCACATTTAGAAAAAATGTCCGGATGGATGGATGTGCGTGTGTGTGTGTCTGTATCCTGAGTTTCAGATGTTAAATAATTAATAACTCGAGATATCGAGCTGAAATTAGGCACACTGGTCGAGCACGATTTCCTCGTTGTTATGAAAATTTTGTCTCAATTCTAACAGGTGTTCAGATTTTACCGACTTTTTTCGTTTTTGCAACAATGGCGTAAACGCTCTAGCTTCTGCAATTTTATAGACATTGTACTCAAACTTTGTACAGAATTAGTATAGCTATTAAGGTTGCTTGGTATCGAATTTGAGAAAAATCGATCGAAAGATTAAATTTTCATTACATTTTGAATTTTTCGAAAAATAGCGTAAACGCTCTAACTTGCACAATTTTCAAGATATTGCAGTGAAACTTTGGAAGGAACTAGCATAGCTATCAAGGTTGTTCGCTATTGAATTTGGCGAAAATTCATGGGGGGGGGGTTAACATTTTATGAAATTTTTATTTTTTTGAAAAATAGCGTAAACGCTCTAACTTGTGTAATTTTGAAGATATTTCACTGAAACTATCGAGGTTGTTCGTTATCGAATTTGGCGAAAATCGATCGAATGATTAAAATTTTATCAAATTTTGGTATTTGTTCGAATTTTTTTTTTTTTTTGTGATTTTTTAAAATCAGCTTAATTTCAAACATAGGAGCGAACCGGGAGAAATTTTTTTGGCTCCATAAAAAAATTCTGTGGCGATATTTGGCGCCGTTTAAAAAACTGGAGATTGGTGACTTTTGGCTACTTGCACGACAGCTATTGGCGCCATGAGGTACTAAATATCTGGCAACCCTGGATTCTCATTTTGTGCTTCCCCCCGCGCTTCCGCTCTTGTGAATGCGAGAGAGAGCGCCTATAGGGGTCCCGTGAGAGCGAGAGAGAGGGACCTTAGCCTGGCCTTAAAAACATTTTTTCGGGAGTTGTTTTTGTATTATTCGTACACAATGATACGAAACAAGCACGATAAATTTTAAGATTTGACATTTCTAATAAATTTAGATATATATAGACGATAATAACAAGATTTAATTGATGAAACGTTGAAACGCCATATCAACTGTATGTAATGATGGAGTAGACATGAACATTATGACGTCACTCGCGCTCGGAAACTGTCGGCACGTTTTCGGTACCGAGTTCAAAAATTTATTTTCAACAACGAAAAAAAAAAAAATATATTTTTATTATAAATCTTTTGATTTATGGCAAAAAAATTTTTTTTTTTTCAAAAACCCAATTGAACAATATATGAAAACCGTTTCTATGATGCTTTTGGAAGAGCCCACCCCCATTCTAAAAATAAAATTCTCCTATTTTCTTTAAATTCTTCTAATTATGATTTTTTTTCATTATTCAAGATGAATCAAGTGTCGCACTTTTTGGATGGATCCACGGTTTATGGATCGACGTTGACCCATGCTCGACAATTGCGTACCTTTGAGAATGGAAAATTGCTCATCGAAACTCGTGCGAATCACGATTATTTGCCATCCGCTGACGTGGAACTTTTCAGTCCGTGCAATGAAACCGGAAAATGCTACAAAGCTGGTAATTTTTTATCCCATCATAGTAGAGAAAAAATCGACAAAAACCGAACAAATTTAACCCTTACTTGACACACTCCTGCAGAATAACTTACTTGATACACTGGGGTCGTTTGTACCCCAGCGAACAAAATTCTCATAAAAAATATACCATTTAATATTTTAACTTGCAAATTTTTTTAGAACTTCTTGAGAGGTTACTTGCCAAAGTTATACAGGAATTCTACCAAAATATCAAAGTTAAATATGATAAAAAAATTCGAATATAAAAAAAAACTAAAAAAATGACAACTTTTATGAGAAAAATCACAACTTTTTTATTTTTCGACAAAAATGGTTAAAAATTTAACTGAGTTTGCTCAATATAGAGCATTATATTACATCTAGAGCAGTCCATTACACAAAAACTTATTGTCTTAGGGCAATAAGCTTGAAGAAGTCGTAGCATCCTCGAACTAATGACAGATGTCGCCATAGGCCCCCATTATTTAAATTGAGGTACTTGAAATTAAGGAAATTGAGGCCAGGGGTGTTTTATACCCCAGTGTGTCAGGTAAGGGTTAAAATCAATTGTCGTTTAGGAATTCCTCATACCGAATTCACACATTCAATCGTCTATTCAATTAGTTCAACTCGACAATTACAAAATTGTGAAAGCTTGAACGTTGACAAAGATTTTTGAAAATCAAAATATTTTTTAGAACCGTACCCCTTAAACGATTTTTTGTTTATTCGATATAGTTTTGGCATCTACGAACGTTTTGCGAAAAATTGAATATTCTGTGAAACCTAAATTTTTCTTTGAATTTTGGTGAAATTAACACTTACCCCTACAGCACACAATATTGCGGCAATGTTGCTGAAATGTTGCACGACAACATTGCAATGTTGCTATGTCCGCCGATTGAATTATTGCTGCAATATTCCGCAATATTGCAGAAATATTGCATGCAATCAATATGCAATATAGCAGAAATATTGCACGCAATCAATACCCACACGGAACCGAGTGTCCATTGGACGTCCATCTATTATCCATAGATCCTTAACACGTCTACATCCACGATGGACGTAATGCGGACATCCATTGAACATCCATGGTATACTTTTGATTGGACAAAACGCAATGGATCACACAGGACGTATATTGTATGTCCACGACACGTACTATTTCTTGAGCTACAAATATACACAACACGGCCATCCATGGTATGTCCATAGGTAGACATTAAATAGCTTTTAATTCAGGATAGTAATTGAACATCCATTGGACGTTCCAGGTTCGTAAACGAAAATCACATTCGGAGGACGTCAATTGAACGTCTATCGGATGTTCCATGTAGGATTTCATATAGACGTGAACCTGGAACGTCCAATAGATGTCCAATTACTATACTGAATTAAGAGCTATTGAATGTCTACCTATGGGCATACCATAGATGGCCGTGTTGTGTATATTTGTAGCTTAAGAAATAGTACGTGTGTGAACATACAATATACGTCCTGTGTGATCCATCGCATGTTCTCCAACCAAAAGCATTCGTCCTTTAGATGTACATTTAAGTATTTCGGGCAGCTGTGATATGGGTACGCCGATTGACCGTCGTATGTACGTACAAATTACGTCTATCGAAGGATAACGCGGAAGTTTATTCGACGTCCACGACACATATTTTTGGAGCCATAAATATATTCCGCGCGTAACTTAACAGCCAGGGGACGTCCAATAATCATTTAAGTTGGATGAAAATTTCATTCCGGGGAAGTCCATGGGACATTCCTTAAACCACTATCGGAGATGCGAAACGACAGCGAATCTATGTGCTGAAAACGTTTCGTATACGTACCCTTAGATATTTTTTAGAGGTGCCTATAGACCACATAAAGTGACATTTAATGTACGTATTTAAGACGAATGCCAATATTGCAAAAGATATCTAATGATCATCTATTATACGTCCCTTAATTTAAACGCTATTGATTACACATTATCCATTAATTATAAATTTCATTACGATTATACATTATTCAAGGCCTGTGAGACAAAGACATATAAGTATATCAGCAAACTACATCGTATAAGGTTTTTATAGGTAGGTAGGTAGGAGATTAGAAAAGTTAAGCAGCACCCCTTGAATCCAATACTTGGATGGGTGACCGCAGTGTGAAAAATCGAAAACTATTTTTTTTTTTTTTTCTGTAAAATATGGATATCTCGTAGGCCCCGAATATTATATAATCAGTAACAAAGTTTATAATTAATTAATAATGTGTAGTTAATAACGATTAAATTATTTAAATAAAGGGACGTATAATGGATGATCATTGGACATCTTTCGGATCACTGGTTTATTCGTCTTAAATACGTAAATCAGACTTCATTTTTTGGGGTCTAGTCCGTCTAAAAACCGTCTCAAGGTACGTATAAGGGATGTTCCCAGTACATAGAACAGGTGCCGTTTCGCACTTCTTTTAGCAGTGATAGGGATACTCATAGACGTCCCTGGGATGGAGCATTCATCCACCATGTATGGATATTGGACGTCCCATGGCCCTAATGTTCCGTGTGGGTATGCATTATTGCAGAAATATTGCATGCAATTAATATGCAACATTCCAGCAATGTCACTCGTATTGGATATGCAATATTGCAGAAATATTATGTGCAATGGAAGATTTATCATTTGAATTATTGCATAAAATAAAAATATGTAGTCTTCAGTGCATCGAACTGCGCTATCACAGGGCGCGGGTAAATGTTCCAACAATTGATTGTTAATTAAGACCCCGATACCAGACCTTTATCGGTGCTCGGTGGCGCTCGCGCCAGCGCGAGAGCGCGAACCGACCGCCGCCACCTAACGGATCTCAGGCGAAGTGCCGAGATCGTGGCAGGCCCCAAGTCATCCCGTTACATTATATAGTCATATTTTGCGAATAAGAATCATTCAGAAACAAAAAACATTTTGGTTTTATAGCTTTTTTGATATTGAACATTTTTTCAATACGAATATCACAATGTCTTAATTATATTATATCGCTGCAATATCAGATGTCTTATTAATGTCAAAAGCACAACAAAATTTAAAAAGAAATATGAAAAAAGAAAAAGAAAATGACGTGAAATTAATCGTTATTGATGTTTTATGAGGAATAAATGAATAGATCTTTGTCAATAGGTCTTTTTGCAGTTAATCAAGATAAGGGACGATTGAGAAAGAATTCGAGAATTTATTATTGCATGATTTCTTGTCGTTTTAACGGTTACAGAAAGATTTGTTTTCAAATCAATGAGTGAAAGTTAGTATTCTTAGGCTTTCAAATTATTTCGTTTGATTTTGACACAATTTTCAACACGCGCAAACATAAAAATTCGTAAATAGTATATAAAAAAGATTACTAATCAAATTTGTGACAGTTCCTAATAAGGTGATTTAGGATTGACAGGAGTAGAGATATTTAAGAGTAGAGACATTTAAGAGTAGAGATATTTAAGAGTAGAGATATTTAAGAGTAGAGATATTTAAGAGTAGAGATATTTGAGAGTAGAGGTATTTAAGATCAGAGATATTTAAGAGTAGAGATATTTGAATAGAGATATTTAAGAGTAGAGATATTTACGAATAGAGATATTCAAGAGTAGAGATATTTACGAATACAGATATTCACGAATAGAGATATTTACGAATAGAGATTAAAAGAGTAGAGTTATTTAAGAGTAGAGATATTTACGAATACAGATATTCACGAATAGAGATATTTACGAATAGAGATTAAAAGAGTAGAGTTATTTAAGAGTAGAGATATTTACGAATAGAGAAGTAAAGAGTAGAGTTATTCTATTGCCGCTGCAATTACTCGCAACGTTTCAACAAAATATTGCAGGAAACATTCCTGCAATATTTTGTGCAATATATCATTGCACATGCAATATGATAACATTGCTGCAACATTGCAGCAACGTTTCAACAAAATATTGCAGAAATGTTGCTTAGGAACATTCCCGAAACATTGCAGAGAAGTTTCAGTGCAATGTTGCGTACGCAATGTTGCCACAACATATCTGCAATATTTCATTACACGTGCAATATGACAACATTGCTGCAACGTTGCAGCAATGTTATGTGCTGTAGGGGTAGCGGAAGGAGAAAATGATTGATTTCTGTTTTTAAATTCGACTTGATTGCTCATTCCCTAGATGTCTCCATTTCAATTTTTCGAGGCTGACCTTCTGTAAAAGGAAGCAAAATAATAAAGCTTGACGAACAATTTTCGTTTCCACGATTTCTTATCAATGATTCTTCTGACGCGACGCAGGTGATGACAGAGTAAACTTTGAGCCTTCATTGGCGGTCATGCACACCGTTTGGCATCGTGAGCACAATCGTATTGCGACGAAACTTCAGGAGCTCAATCCACTCTGGTCGGATGAGATTATTTATCAAGAATCTCGAAGAATCGTTGTTGCGAAAATTCAACATATAACGTACAACGAATGGTTACCAATTGTACTGGGAAAGGTTTACACCGAGTCAATCGGTCTTGGCATGAAATCAGAGCGCAGCACCCAATACAATTCCTACGAGGATCCATCGGTCAGCAACGAGGCCGCGACTGCCGTTTTCCGATTCCTAAATTCATTGAAACAAGGAAAATTGAGGTACACCGATTTTTCTGTATCTAAAACCATTTTCGTTTACTTCCGTTTTCTGCATCTCACGATCCGGTCATTTTATAATTTTACCAATTTGTTATTTTCATAATTTTATAATCGATTTTACAATTCAATGATTTTTTATTTTCAAGCTTGCCAGACGAAACACGTCGTTCGAACAGGACTCTTCAGCTATCCGAGCACTTTTACATGCCTCGTGTAATCGAGAACGACAAAAATTTCGACGGTCTCATTCGTGGTCTTGCCACACAGACATCGAGCAGAATGGACATAAATTTGGTGCCCGATGTAAGATATTGTCGAGAACCATTCGTAATTCTTATTATTATTTTTTTTGCGAAAAATTCGTAGGTTTTGTAAGAGAATAATAATGTCATGTGTTTTCTGAAGTAATTTGGTTTTTCGAGTGACCTTTTATATTAAAAAACAAAACAATTGTATATTTATTAGACTGATTCAAAAAAGCGACTATTTTTTATTTTTCGAAGAAACGCATTAAATACTTTCGGCAAGGTGAAAAACGATGCCTATTAAAATTAGAGCTCTTAATAAAAAGATTTAGAGGTCCCTCTTCGCATATTTTTATTTCCCATTTAAATAACACGGGAAAGAAAAATTTCAATCTTTGACATTTTATATCTCAGCTTCAAGTCAATGCACCAAAATGAACGACACATATTCTTGTAGGAAATTGAACGCTCTACGAAAAAGATCTCCTATGATTTCTCGATAAACTCACTCCTTCAAAAATTATTCACGTTCTAATATATATGTATATTAGACTGTGAATATGGGTGAACTTATGTTGGTTATTTCTTTAAAAAGTAGGTAATTTATGTTAATGCAATTTAAACTTTTGTTTCAGGAAAGATTTGACGATATTTAGTAATAAGTTTCAACATTTTGCCGGAAACTAAAAAAAAAGTTAAACTTACTCTAAATTTAAATTTAACCTTGAATAACTTTTGAAGGAGTGAGTTTATCGAAAAATCATAAGAGATCTTTTTTGTAGAGCGTTCAATTCTTTACAAGAACATGTCTCGTACATTTTGGTGCATTGACTTGAAGCCGAGATATAAAATGTCAAAGTTTGATTTTTTTTTCTCCGTGTTATTTAAATGGGTAATGAAAATATGCGATGAGGGACCTCTAAATATTTTTATTAAGAGCTCTAATTTTAGCAGGCATCTTTTTTTACCTTCCCGAAAGTATTTAATGCGTTTCGTCGAAGAATAAAAAATAGTCGCTTTTTTTGAATCAGTCTAATATTTATATTATTTTATATTAAAAAAAAACAATTTAAATATTTTTATAATGCCCAAATTGCCAAATTATTCTTCGGATAATCGCATACAAAAATGTAGCAAAAATCGTAATTACAAAGTTGTCACTCTTCTTACCATACATTTTTCTCGATGCGTTATAAAGAGCGATAATGACTGTTCATTTATAAATGTGAGGCATTCCACGTCAAGTCGGCCATCCCATTTTTTTTAAATCCACCAAAACTCGCATACAAATTTTTATAAAGTAGTTCTAACTGTCAAGAAAATTCGTGATTTTTTTTAGATTTTTATATTACATATTTTAGCCGGAAAAAAGTACAACAAATGTTCTTGTTCCATTTCGTAACTCGAAAATTATTCATCGTACGAAAAAAAAATTACAACATGAAATTTAGGATTTTCAACGTAATTTTCACTGAAATTTTCAACGAACTCCTCCAAAAGCTCTATATGCAATTTTCGGTTCAAATAATGTCTATATTTTTCTTCTCAGAATTGACGTCTTCGATTTGTCTGTAGTTTTAACAGCTTTTACTTGATATATTTCCAGACTATAAAAAAATTGGCTCAGTGGAGAATCCATTCCTTCCCATGCGTTTTTCATCCCAAATGAATACACAAATTTCTCTGTGCATCAACAGGGTTGAGACTATCTATAGATATTTTCTAAAGCCCGCATTTTTGTTTATTTTTTGTACTTTTTCAATTTTTTTAAAACTTTTTTCATTTTTATTTTTTTTTATATCTTTTTGTACATTTCAATAAACTTTATCAATGGACTCATGTACACCGATAAAGTCTATTCAAATTAGAGTCAAAGGCTACTCACGTCTCCCGATTGCAAAAAAGAATTAATTTACCCTCTTTGGATACACCGAAGTTTCTATGGCCAATTAGTACTTTTTTAGTTTGATTTGGGCATGTTTTTGGGAATGAAGTAATGATACTGCTTTGTTCCTAGAATCGTTTTTGCAGTATCAAAACGAGATTATTTTATTATTTTTCCCTGTCTGCGATTAATAATGATAAAATATCAATATCTACACTATTTCGTTAAATCACTCTATAATCATAGATTGTGTCAATAAAAATGCATTTGAAATAATGGATTCTCCACTACGCCAATTTTTTTTATAGTCTGTAAATATGTCAAGTCAAAAACTGTTAAGACTACAGACGAATCGAAGATGTCAATTCTGAAAAAAAAAATATCAAAACATTATTTGCTCCGAAAATGGCATATAGAGCTTTCGGAGGAGTTTGTAAAAAATTTCAGTGAAAAGCACGTTGAAAATCCTAAATTTTATGTTGTACTTTTTTTTTACGATGAATAATTTTTGAGTTACAAAATGGGTCAAAAAAATTTTTTGTATTTTTTTCCGGCTAAAAAATGTCTTTTAAAAATCTGAAAAAATCACAAATTTTCTTGATAGTTGGAACTACTTTCTAAAAATTTGTATGCAATTTTTGGTGATTTCAAAAAATGGGTTGGCTGACTTGACGTGGAATGGCTCATGTATGTGTTTGTACATTAATTTTTATCACTTATAGATCACCCATAGACTGCACAGAACTAATACCAAACTCGGACTTGACGCCATAAGTCTGGACATTCAACAGGGTCGCGATCATGGTCTATCCGGCTACAATTATTATCGTGAATACTGCGGATTACCACTGGCGAAGAAATTTGAAGATTTCTTGGATCACATTCCCCTCGAGGTTCGTATAATTTCACGATTTCACAAAAAAGAAAAGCGAAAATGATTAAGGCAGTATTCTGAACTAGAGACATACATTTTTAGCGTTTTTTCGAGCGTGATACGAAACCAAAAATATTTTTACCATTCTTTTTTTACAACCTATTTGTTAGTATTTTGACAATGTACAACAGAATTTGCAAGAAACAAAAATGAAAATTCAACGAGTTATAAGCTGGTCAAGTTGGCGCTAAAAAAGGGGGTTTAATTGCTGGCTGACACGATTGCAACCTTTCTAGTCATCCGATCCAAAATTTAAAAAAAGATTCTTAATCAGTAAGAATGTTCTTATGACCCGTACCTCAGAGAAAACGAAAAGAAAATAATTTTTGAAAATGGCGGCTCTCTGAACAAAAAAAAGGCGTTTGTCGACCCTTTTTTCATAGTTTTTTAATTTTTTAAAAATAGTAAAAATAATTTTTACACAATCGTGGTACGGGCGATAGAGTTATATATTGACGTTTGCTGAAAAATTTCAAGTAAATTGGTGGAGTAGAACTTGAGATACCATGTCAGCCGTGCTGAGAAAAGTGGTTTTGAGAAAAACGTCCAAGTCCTATTTGCTTCGACGCGAAGGGCGTAGTTGCAGCGTCACTAAAATAGCTATAGCTCCGTAAATTATTCGAATTTAAAAATTTCCTTCTTAGGATATATTGTCAACGATTTATACTTAAAGAATATTTAAAAAAAAAATAATTTTTTCAAAATTCTAGACCAGAATACTGCCTTAATGATACGCAACGTGGCGGGTATAGTTGCTGCGTCACTAAAATAGCTCTAACTCCGTAAATTATGGGAATTTTGAAATTTACTTTCTAGGATGTATTCTTAAAGGTCTAAGGTTGAAGGATATGGAAAAAAAACAAAATTGATTTTTTCAAAATTCGGTAATTATTCGCAAGTGTAACTTCAGCTAAAAAGAGGCTGTACATTGTTTTATCAATCTTTTATGATTACAAAACCTTATATTAAGTTATATTTTTATGGCGCATCATATTGTACCCAACTTTTTGGTATAAAATTTTTTTTAACACAATAATATGAAGGAATTTAGCTACTAGAATAGATATCTTCGTTGCAGAGTTTCTGTTGTTATTTGGGTTTGATAAGAAAAAAAAATTATAAAAACTTGGTTTTTTATCAAACCCAGAAAAACAACAGAAACTCTACAACAGGGATATCTATTATTTTAGTTTATTTAAAAAAAAAATTTTATTGAGAAAAAACATTATGCGCCGCCATAATAATATTAAATATGATGTTTTTTAACTGTAAGAAACCATACCAAAAAAATCAGCTTGATTCTGACAGGAGTTACACTTTCGAATATTTACACAAAATTCTAGACCCGAATACTGCCTTAATAATTTAAAACAAATTTAATTGATGCTTGATAAAATCAAGAAGTTCCCAATCATTCACTTTAAAATATTTCTCATGACTCGATAAAATAATGGGACGGCTTGTATCGAGATTCATTTCTCAATATGGGAATCCAATGAGATCAATTTTTATTGGATTTCCACACAATTTAATTCTAATGATTTTCTTCGAATTCGCGAAATATTTCAATCTCATCGATCTATAATTTTTATTATTAATTGCAAAATTTACGAATCAAGATTAACCCTCGCTGGTCATGCCTCAAAATAATTCCAAGTTGGTCACACTGGGTCAACTTAACCCAACCGACTTTTTAGATGGTTGTCAAAAAAAAGTATCAATCCGATTGACTTAAAAAAATATAGGAATTATCTTTGAACATATCAGTATATGAAACAATTGTTTTTTTTTTTTAATTTACATAGAAAAAAAATAATGAAAAAAAGACTTTCAAAAATCTGGTTTTTTACTTATAAAATTGTAACTCTTTCAGTTTTAAAGATTTTTTGGAAAAATGTCGACACGATACTCTCAATATATGTGCTTTAAGAAAAAAAATACTTCACATGCATGCGTTCCAAAAAAGGTATTTATTCCGTTATAGATACTTCAAAATTATACACTAGTCGAAAAAATTAAAGGATCAAAAAATTTGCCCAAATTTTTAGTGGTTTTTCACAATGCTGTATCTCAGTGAAAAATGGTCGTATCGAGGTCTAAAAAAAAGCATTTTGAAGCTTAAAGTTTCTAGTTTTCAGATCTTTTAGCAAAAAAAAATGCAAAGCTACAAGTTTCACGCAATTATGAGAAATACCAAAAAAAAAAATTGGCAAATTTGCATCGCTTTTGTTTTGGCTGTAATTTTTGGGAAAAAATTCTTCTAGCTAAAACGTTACAAGGACAGGATAGCTTGTTTATTTAGCTCCAATTTACTTTTTTTGAGACCTCGCTGCGACCATTTTTCGCTGAGATATCGAGCTTTTACGAACAAAGACACTTTTCTGTTTGACCATTGATATCAACCAATGATCGCACAGAAATTAGAAGAGGCGTTTCACAAAATTGAATCCATGCTCTACAAGAATTGTTGGTGGTTTTTAAAAAAAAAAAATTTTGCATCCTTGCCATGAATTTGAAAAAACAGGAGAAAAAGGGCTATTTATGGTTTTTTAGAAAATCAACGGCCAAATTAAAAATATTGACAAAACGACTAATGTTGAGCGTGACTTTTATAGCTCAATACACCCACAAAATCCCTGTAAAGTTTCAATTTGATCTATCGAACGGTTTTTTTGTTTCAAGCGATCAAATTTTTGAAAAAAATTAAAGGATCATGTTCATTGCCCCTTAACACTTCAAAATCATTATGAAAATGAAAAAAATAATTTTTTTTCGAGCATTTCCCCCATTTTTATCGCAAACTGCGTTTAAATTTATTTTAAAAAAAATCAAAAAAATGTTTTTAAAAAATTTTTTCTAATTTTTTTGAAATTTTTTTTTTCAAAAAAATTCAAGGATTATGTTTATTGCCCCTAAACACTCCATAATCATTATTAAAAAAAAAAAAATTGAGCTTTTTTCACATTTTTATCGCAAACAGCGTTTAAATTTATGTAAGACAAAAAAAATAGACAAAATAAAAAAAAAATCTAAAATTCTTCGAAATTTTTTTTGTCTGTACATTTAAATGCTGTTTGCGATAAAAATGTGAAAAAAGCCACAAAAAAAATTGTTTTCCACTTTAATAATGATTATGACGTTTAGGGGCAGAAACATAATCCTTGAGTGTTTTTCAAAAATTTGATTGCTTGAAACAAAAAAACCGTCGGATAGATCAAATTGAAACTTTACAAGGATTTTGTGGGTATATTGGGCTGTAAAAGTCACGCTCAACATTAGTCGTTTTGTCAATATTTTTAATTTGGCCGTTGATTTTCTAAAAAACCACAAATAGCCCTTTTTCTTCTGTTTTTTCAAATTCATGGCAAGAATGGGAAATTTTTTTTTTTTCAAAAAACCATTGCCTATCCTTGTAGAACATTAATTCAAGTTTGTGAAACGCCCCTTCTGATTTCTGTGCGATCATTGGTTGCTGTGATATCAGTGGTCAAACAGAAAAGTATCTTTTTTCGTAAAACCTCGATATCTCAACGAAAAATGGTCGCAACGAGGTCTCAAAAAAGGAAATTGAAGCTAAATAAACAAGCTATCCGGTCCTTCTAATGTTTCAGCTGGAAGAATTTTTTCCCAAAAATTACAGCCAAAACAAAAGCGATGCAAATTTGCAAAATTTTGTTTTCTTGGTATTTCTCATAATTGCGTGAAACGCGCGAAAAGATCTGAAAACTAGAAACTCCAAGCTTCAAAATGCTTTTTTTTTAGACCTCGATACGACCATTTTTCACTGAGATACAGCATTGTTAAAAACCACTAAAAATTTGGGAAAATTTTTTGATCCTTCAATTTTTTTCACTAGTTTACTTCAAACTAGATACTTCAAACTTCACCAGGGGGCCGGGAAAAATCCACGAGGGCCTGAATAGTTAAAGATGTTTGAGCTCAAAGTGAGAGTTCGGGTCAATTTGACCCGCGGTGACCAGCAAGGGCCAAATTGAGGGTGAAATCTTATCGATCACAGTTCAATGATCACTGTTCGATGTCTAATTTTTTTTTCTTGATTTGTCGTTTTTATTTTTGACGTACACAGACTGTGAGAAAAATGGAAACTCTGTACGATCAACCAAACGACGTTGATCTCGTTATTGGTGGTATGGCCGAGCGTCACGTTGACGGCAGCATTCTTGGACCAACATTCCGTTGTTTGCTGTCCGAGCAACTAGCCCGAAGTCGCTGGACCGACAGATATTTCTACGATTCGGCCAATCAGCCGCATCCCTTCACATCTGGTGAGTCATTGGCGCAGATAAAAATTGATAGATATTAGCTAACTGAAAAGTTGATTAATAATTATGATGTTTTTTTTCAATACGCATGAATAACCCATTTTACTCTCTCGTTTCTGACAGAGCAACTGAATCAACTGCGAGGTGTCACGCTTGCGAGAATATTCTGTGATAATGGCAACAATATTTCACGTATGCAGCCAAACGTTTTTAAACGACCTCAAACAGGGTGAGTTTTCGAAATAATTTTCATTAATTTATTAATTCTTAACCACTTCAGTTCAAAGATTATTGTTCTCGAACAAAGTTGGATAGAGACAAAAACGTGATTTTACGTTTTCAAGTCATGACCGGCAAACTTTTGAAATAGTGCAAAAACTAGTCAAAAAAGATAGTACGTTTTTCGTTTTTTGTGGGCTTAATTTTTTATCGAAAAAAAACTTTGAAATTCCGATTTTTAAAAATCACTACAATTCTTACAAGCTTCGACCGTTTTTCTACATTTTTCAAAATGTTCTCGTGACAACAATAATTCTCATATGGGGATATGGCATTATCTGAATCATTCAATGGCATTATCTGAATATTATCGGTGGCTTATCATCTAAAAAAAATCAGGTATAAACGGATCAATAGAAACCGAGTTATGGATCCTGAAAATGTTGATTTTTTTTTACGCTTTTCAAAGATTTCAAACACGGTGACACTTATTTTTATCGAATTTAACGAAATAGATATCAGATGATGAGAGATTCGCCACTGATTAGGAATATGCCATTGACAGAAAACTTATCTCCATAGGGACAATATTAAGGTACTAGTCTACTTTGGAAGCCCAAAAAAAGCAAATTCTTAGGATTTTTTTCACAACTTCTTTATCAGATATGGCTATAAAACCGTTATTACAACATTGTTTCATCCTTCAAAAATAAAAATAAAAATTATTTTTTATTTTGATTCGTTGAATAATTAATAGAAGGCGCCAAAGACGAAAATGACTTGTCTCATGGCCGACAGTTAATCGGAAGATTGGCAAGTCTAAAACGAAAAAATAAAAAAGCATTTTAAAGAGGAAGCTTTCTTATACAACAATTTACCACTGTTGAAGAAAAATCGATTTAAAAAAAATGTCGTTTGTTTGAAATGAAAACGAAAAATTGATTTTTTCACAATTTATTTCAAACATCCGCCATTTTTTTTATCGAATTTTCATTAAAGGTGGTAAGATGTGTAAGAAACCTTCCTCTTTAAAATGCTTTTTTATTTTTTTGTTTCAGACTTGCCAATCCTGAGATTAACTGTCGGCCATGAAACAAGACATTTTTTACCTTGGCGCCCTCTATAAATTATTCAACGAATCAAAATACAAAATAATTTTTTTTTGTCTTTCCGAAGGATGAAACAATGTTGTAAGAACAGTTTTATAGTCATATGCATATCTGATAGAGGAGTTGAGAAAAAAATCTCAAGGATTTGCTTTTTGTTTTTGGCCTTCTAAACTAGACTAGTACCTTAAGAGGATGTGAAAGACCTGTTTTACCATCGTACCTGACTTGAATTTTCGAACAAATGCCATTTCCAAATCATTCATCCAAATGGGCTGAAATTTTCGCAATAGTATTCTAGGGCCTAAAACTCAGAAAATTTCGATAACGCAGAAAAAATTACAGTTTTATTACCAGGTGGAATCTGTAATACAAAAATGGATTTTCCGAAGTTTGCATTGTTCGATTGCAAAAATTCTCAGTTTTAGGCTCTAGAGCAAAGAAAAATGCAAATACTGGGCCCTTGAAAATTGCTGTACGTGACAAATTGCGGAAATGGGATTTGTTTGGAATTTTTATGGTAAATGCCGATAATATGTGTATATAAGGCATTCCACGCCGTTTCGACCTGGGTCTGACCCTTCACCTCTCCGATTTTGTTCGCAATTTTTTATGCTTTTGTAGTACCTCTGAAAAGCACTCAGGATTTTTAGCGCAATTTGACTTAATTATAATTTTATAAGCAGTCCAATTTTTGGCGCAAATTTAAAAATCTGAAAAAAATCACGAAAATCCGGTTTTTTGTAGAAAAAATTTCGAGCGTTGAGCCAAAGTTGGCATAACAGGCTTTTTCGAAAAAAAAAATTGAAAAAAAATAGGAGACATCCGACTTGAGTGGACCGTTTTCCAAACATTTTCGTATGAATTGATGGTGTTTTAAAAAAAATACCGACTTCAGCGACCGGGTGGAACGAATACTTTGAAAAAATTACAGGCATATTTTTGAGAGCCCAAATTTAAAAATCTGAAAAAAATCACCAAAATCCTGTTTTTTCTATAAAAAATTTCGAGCATTGAGCCAAAGTGGGCAGGAGTTTCCTTCTGGGGATAACAGGATTTATCGAAAAAAAAAATTGAAAAAAATAGGAGACACCTGAATTGATTGAGTCGTTATTTAAAAATTTTCTTATGAATTGAAGGTGTTTAAAAAAAATGTTTGGATAACGGCCCACTGAATTCAGGTGTCTGCTACTTTTTTTTCAATTTTTTATTTTTGAAAAAGCCTGTTATCAATAAAAGAAAGCCACTGCCCGCTTTGGCTCAATGCTCAACATTTTTTATACAAAAAACGAGATTTTCGTGATTTTTTTCGGATTTTTAAATTCGGGCTAAAAATTGGGCCCTTGAAAAAATGCCTGTAATTTTTTCAAATTATTCGTTCCCCCCGGTCAGCGAAGACGGTATTTTTTTTTTTTTAACACCTTCAATTCATACGAAAACGTTTGGAAAACGGCCCACTCAATTCGGATGTCTCCTATTTTTTTCAATTTGTTTTTTTTCAAAGAAGCCTCTTGTCAACAGAAGGAAGCCCCTGCCCACTTTGGCTCAATGCTAGAAACTTTTTATACAAAAAATCGGATTGTCGTGATTTTTTTCAGATTTTTAAATTTGTGCAAAAAATTGAGCTGTTTATAAAGCTATAATTAAGTCAAATCGCGTCAAAAAAATCTGAAAAATAATCCTGAGTGCTTTTCAGAGGTACTACAAAAGCATGCAAAATTGCGGACAAAATCGGAGAGGTGAAGGGTCAGACCCAGGTCGTAACGGCGTGGAATGCCTCATATACATATAGCTATGCGCATATATAGATATATCACTAAACGGATAACGGGCCCGGATTTTCATGCCCTGCCATCTAGCGGTGGCGCACGTCGCGAAAATTCTCACTACTATACCGACGTCATCTGAGTTCGTCAGCTAATTTCACATCCTCTTAAGGGGAGGCTAAATACCGACATTATTACTGGAGCCCTACATTATCGACTCAAAGTCGCTGTCCAAACTTTTTCCAATACCGGTGGATGAATATCAATTAAATTTATGAATGAATGATGAATGAATTGCAAAATGCAAATGCGAGACATAAATCAACGTTTTCGTTAAATGCCACTGACTTGTCAGACAGTTTGGATAGAATCTGACGAGAATAATATTTATTTCATGAGAATTCCACATGGAGCTGCCCTCTTTCGGATTTCTGTGAACTTGATTTCGCCATTTTGTTTTTCGATAATACACTAAATTTATCAACACTTATCCCGTGATTTGGATTCCAAACTTACGTCGCGGTTTTTTCATAAAATAATGTCGAAGACGTATCGATATTCGTACTTTGGTGTTCTTCATGGAGCCCCACTCTTGGTTTTAGCCGAAATGCAGTAGAACCATTATAATTTGATTTTTTCAATTACAGATTCCTGATGATAAACGGATCTGTAATTTTTGTTTTTGTTGTCCGAAAATTTTTTAGTGGGGCTGCATTTGTGCCATAATTCTGATGATAATATCAAAATTTTATTGATTTCCATCTATTCGTGCCAGAGCAAGTTTGGAATCCATTTTCGAGGTGCTAATGTCGGTATTTAGCCTCCCCTTAAATTGCAGAACAAAAATTCACTCCTACGAAATTTGCTGTTTATGAAAATATAATTTACATATTTTTCACAGAAACAATCTTGCTTCGTGCGATGATTTTCAAGCGATACCCAGCGTCGATCTCTATGCCTGGGTTGAAAAAGCAAAGGCTTATCGTTGAGGTTACATTTAACACGCTCATTGACTGGTCACTGCCGATTCGTTATTCCGACATAAAATAACGGATATCATAATCGAGATGGAAAAACTGCGATGTATTTGAAGCATTTTGGGTTCAGCCAAGACCCAATAACACAAAAAATGGCCTATGAGGAAATTGTCCCGGTTGTTATGTCTACGTGGATTCGCACAAAAAAATCATGCGGAAATGCGTAAGGAGCATGAAAAAAAAGAACGGCGAGAAAATTACGGACAAGGCGCCGAGTTCGCAAAATAAAGAAGAAAACTGAGAATTGCTCTCTGAAATTCGGTAAACAACGGAAAAAGACGTGACTGGTCGATTGCGGAATAAAAACGGCGGAAAAAGCTCAGTCGGAGCAATAAAAACGTAAAATAGCTTTCACATCGCTGTTTAATCACTTCTGAGCGTAATTTCAATTGTTAACGAGTAAAAAAAGAATTCAATCTCATCTACACTTTTCGACTGGTGAAAAGAGATGGCAAAGTCAAAGAATTTTTTTTATGAATTTTTGAAGTTGAAGGAACTTTTTTTGCCGCATGTATGAATGCCAAGCCATTTTTGTTACTTTTCAAAATGTCGCTAAATACAATTATCGATTTTGGCCACAGAAGACGAGTGAAACAAAAAAGTGTTTTCACGAAATAATTATAAAGTTTTTGAGAAAAAAACGTTTCAACATTTTTTTGTTTTTTTTTTTAAATCCAATACGTCATTGATAAAAAAATGACGCTGGAAACGAAAGATACCCCGGAATAGAAAATTTTGCATTTATAATAACTATTGCCATTTTTGATACCAATGCAAAAAGTATTGAATTATACTTATTATCGAAAATATTCTAATAATTAGTGCAACTTGACTGATTAGCCTTGTAAGAATGTATGTAATAATAAATAATCGACAATTTATCATAAAATAAGTATAATAACTTGTTTAGTTCATCGAGAAGCTTGTGCCAACTCGATTTTCAATATGGATGGCATTATATTGATCAATAAATGAACGTGTAGCAAAATAACATCACGTTTACAATAATATTTATTATTTCCATTTCCTGATCTTTGGAAGGGGGATCTTCAGGAGATTTCCCGGAGGCGATATTCCGAAAACAAAAAAAAAAGAGTCAACTTCCATCCTTTTTGTCGCGAGCTCAAGTAAGCTGTTTACAAACAATTTGGGACAAACGAGAAAAAGGAAAATCATAAAGATGAGCACTTGATCGATTTTTTGGAATTCTCCGATTTTCTCAAAATTATGTAACTGAATTTTAGTCGAATTAAGTGCTCTTCATGTGTCATTCAAAAATCCAAGATTCAAAGACCTAATACATACATTTCTTGGAAATAATATCCTAATCTTAATTTAAAAAATTTGTATAGATGAGCAATTGATCGATATTTCGAATTTATTCATTGTTCCTTAATTCCAAAAAATGTCTAATTAGCTCTCGACTAAATTGAATTAGAGTCATTCGTTTTGTATCAGAGAAACAATCTTTTTTGTAGTTGAGAATGCTTAAAGTTGCAAAATCTATGATTGAAAAATTCATTTCCATTGATCTTTGATATTTTGGAGAAACGAAAAATCAAGTTGATTAAAAATTCAGCTGATTCACGTCTTTCGAAATCTTATAATTTTTTGCCAATGGCATTGCTCAAGTTCTTTATTATGATGATGAGTTTAAATGTGCTTGGAACTCCAATTCAATCAAGATCACAGTCATTGAAAACGTGATTTTTCTGGAAATTCATAATCAAAAAATGTGATTCTCGGAATTGGTCATCGGTCGACGCACGTGCGAATCACCGCTTCATGTTATTTTCTATCTACCGGACTGGAAGGACATCAGTATTTTTTCTTCTTCAATCACATTGATTTACCAAAGCACGACGTTGTTTTCAAAATATTCAACGGAGGTCATTTTTTGCATAACACGAGCATACCAGATTCGTTTCTTTGTTCTCAGAATGTCGAAAAAACTATTTTCATTAAAAGATTATAAGCTCAGCCGGAAGAGTAAAAAAAAATAATTTTTTTTTTCAAAATAATATTTTGTGACAGTACAACTGTTTTCTGATAATTGAAATACGATTGGACCAAAGCTCAGATTTATAGAGCTGTTATGTTGGCATCAGACTTTTATGTTTCATTCGCTTTCGAAACTTTGAGCGCGCTTTTCTCAAAACGAGATTTTCAAAGTCGGCGAGTAAGATAACCAAAAAGTGACTGCATAGACCATCCTGAAATTTTTGGAATTTTTCCTGGAAGTAAAAATATAGTATTTGATCGAAAAATTATTGTGCGATGGATACTTTGGATTTGATGAATGCTCATTTTGTTCGCAAGGATTTAGACTCACTTCATCGAACGACCGGCATTTTGGTTTAAAATGTACGCGATATTTTTTATTCTTACATTTTTGTTTCTCAATATTTTTGCAATAACTGCAAAGAAAGAGCTGGTGAGAGAATAGATGTTTCTGCCCGCCCAGATAGACACATGTAGCTCATATTGACATCATGATGCAATCATCTATGACGCATAGAAACACACACAGCCGTGTGTCGCTTATGAGTGCACACCTTGAAGTCATATTTGCATCATATGATGATTGACAATAACACATCATACGGGGCTCATATAACAGTCACGGCATGACGAAATTGTGGTACTCATATGAAGATCATATTGGCGTCACACCGCACAGTAGGAGAAAAGCCCAAAAACCTGGCCAAAACCCCAAAAAATAAATTTTCGAAATAGGGTCAGTTGAGTAGTCATTCAGGTAGAGGACTAGTAACTGCATTCTATTGTGGAAGGGAAAGCCCTTTACGCAACCAATTTCACCACGGTGCACCGTGGTGAAATTGGTTGCGCTCATATGAAGCTCATATGACCGTCGGGATTTGAGGTATTATTGTAATTATTGTAATTTTCATACGGTTTTTTTTAAATTTATATTGCTTGCAAATTTTTTTATTATGTATATTTTTTTATTTACATAACTTCTGAACCGATTACATTAAAAAAAAATTAAAAAACACCCAATTTCATTATTTCAATCTCTTCTGTCTCCAGCGGGATTCGAATCTGCGACCTGCCTATCTGTCCTACCTAACAACCTAATACGCTATCTATTACGCTACCGAGTACTCATGACTTTTGTTTACTTATATGATATATCAGCGGTCACATGCCAGGGAAAACGAGTCACATTTGAATATTATATATATATACAGTTGAAAATGAAAGTAATTAATAAATTAAGAATTAAAAAAATAGACGATCCAAAATTAAAAAAAAAAATGGAATATTCGTGAAAGTCAATTTTTTAGTTTTTTTTTTACAGTTTCGCGAATTCGAATATCTCATTCGAAGCTATAGGGAAATTTGTAGAATTCAAAATGGGGGGTCTATGTGATAAAAAAAAAATTATGAAAAATAGTGCAACTTTTGTAAAAGTTCGTTTGCTTATATGAAACTGAAATATAAAACAAAAAAATTAAAACATTCAAAAAAAATTAGTTGAAATAAATTTTTTTTCAAATAAATAAAAAAAAAAAATTTTAATTCAATGTGGTGGCCGTGATTTGCGAAAATTCTCAGATGTTGGTGAACATTTATTAACTTTAATGAATTTTTTGGACTTGCAAATTGCGAGGCTTGTCACAACATCCCTAGTAGAAATTTTATCCGGCCGGACTGATAATGTGTCAGGCACTGATCAGGTTTCGGTAAGGTTTGCCTGATCAGGATATCCGATCCGGCGGCGATCACAACCTGATCCGTGCCGGGTCATATTTTTTCGACGCGTGATCTCAGGCTAGCCTTAACTAATCTATATCAGGGATGAATCAGTTACTGCTAAGGCTAGTCAGGTTAAATTAACTTCCGCCTGATATGGCTAGCCTGATATTTATGACATCCAGGACGGAGCAGGATTCAATAAGGCGTCACTGACCGCAGTAAGAATATCATTTATTTGTAATTACACGGCAGCAACGGGTATGACATCTTTGTTTATTATCACGGTAAAACATATAAATAAAAAAATTAATGAAATAATTACTTTGAGATATAATTTAAAAACACTATTTTTTACTATTTACATATATTTGAAAAACACTTCAAACGATTATTTTTTAAACAAATATGTATACTTTTATGTTTTTATTAAAAGAATAACCGAATAATAATAAATAATTTCATTTATATGAAATTCATATTTGCAAGATAAATTATATAAGCGACCAAACAGTCCGTAACACTTTTTCAAAGTATATTTTGAATTCTATTTCTTATGACATTGTGACATATTCTATTTTCGTTTCATTATTTACATATATTAATTAGTTTTTACTATAAAACTATTATGATGAGCTATATGTATAAGACTATACAACACTATACTCAATTTAATAAGCAATATTTTATATGTGTACCTTTTTTGATTATCAATTATTATATGTATTTTTAACGAAGCATCGAAGGCCTCGGAAACTTTTTTTTTGCAATGCCTGCCCCAAAAGTGCGATTTTCGATGGGTGTTTGACGTGCGGAAAGTGGCTAATTTCTCAACGATGCTTAACATTCCCGCACTTGTACGGGAATGTCACAGATTCCCGAACTTGTGCGGGAATAACTCTATTTATAGCTCACTTTACCCCCTTGATTTACGAAAAAACGGATTTTTTGACAGTTGATCGTTTTTTGTTCTACGATTTTAAACCGATTAAACAAACTTGAATATAGCGGAATTCATGTGACACGTAACGTCAACTTATGACAGTCGCATTTTCTGAGGGAATACGGAATACAGAATGGATGAAGAAAATGAGCGCCCAAGAGCTGCTGGTTATATATAAACTGCTGGTTATATATATACGAGTTCTTATTTGAATATGTCATTGGTTTTATTTAATCTCAAATCCCACTTTCGGGGCAGTCATTGCAAAAAATAATGTATGCTACATGTGCAAAAAAAACCAATTCCATCGCGCGTAAGTTGCCGCATTCGCCTCGACTCATGGTGCATTTCACACTCGTACTCGTGTGAAATACACCATAAGTCTTCGGCTCATGCGGCAACTTCACGCGCGATGGAATTCGTTGTTTTCTACACTTGTAGCAAAAATTACTATTTCAATTTTTTATTTATTTCTACAATTAAAAAGAAAAACAGAAAATAATGACACTCGCCAATAATCGAAATCATAATTGAAATGAATTTATGTCTTATTATTTACTTATTATTAGTTATTTATTATTATTTATTTATTCAATTATTATTAGAACCCTCGCGTGATAACCCTCGTCTATCGTATTCGCGAATATAATAAAAAATCAAAGAAAATAAAATACGCCAGCACATTGTCACATGCAAAAACTAACATAATGTTTATTTAGTTATTTATTACTCGCACGTTCAATTATTATTCCACAATATTACTTTCTCAAGCGGAACCAAGCGATCGTGTCCCAGCCACATACATATTCGTGACATACGTACAGTATTGTTATTATTATCATCATCACGTCGCGCGACATTAGTTCCTTGACTCGCCGCGAGATGTCGCTGTACGGCGGATGCTCGCGCCCATGCGGAATATGTGAATAGCATGCTTATATATACGAGAGCGATCATGGATATTGACTTCTCTACGGCGAGTAGTGATGGCGATATTTGATGAATGTATCGATATTTGGTATCGATACGTATTGGTGGTCTGAGTATCGATACAGATGTAATATCGGGATTGCGATATCGATATCACCGATATCGATACTCAAATAAAAATGCAAACAAACCTCAGTTCGAAATAAAAACAGTAGTTTTATACCTCAGTCGGTAACAAAAAACTGTAGTTTCTTACCTCAGTTGGTAACAAAAAACTGTCGTTTGTACCTCAGTCGGTAACGAAACCGGTAATTTTTTGCCACAGTCGGTAACATAAACTCAATAAAAATCGGTTGTATCGAAATTTCGATATTTATGTATTGTGTATCGATACTTGAAAATATCGTAACGCCAAGAATCGATACAAAATATCGATATTTGGGTTGAAGAGTATCGATATTCCAAATATCGATACTGTATCGCCCATCACTAACGGCGAGGAATAATACCTCGCGAAGAGCCGTATTCCATACAAAAAGTCCTTTGCTGATACACTCGTACTGTACATATCTTATTGAAAATTCTCGACGAGAATTTTCGATGGCACGAAAACGAATATGCCAATGTTTTGTCGAGAATTTTTTCTCGCGTTGTAATGCTTTTCTTTATATCTATTATTTTTTTTATTATTTTCACGTACATATCACTATAGTATTTTCGTATAAAAAAAAGCTTATTAACCAGTCATGCACATAAAATTCTTATTGGAATACAATAAATAAAAACCAACATAAATTAGTCAGGCTGTGATCAGGCCTTGGCACTACGCCGGATCAGGAGCCGGATCCAGACCGGATCGGAAAGAGCGTAATATTTCTAAAATGGACCCGATAGTTTTCCGCATCAGGGCCTGATAGTTTGCTTTATCAGGGCCGGACTTTTAGTTAAGGCGGCCTGACATGGGCCATATCCTAGCCGGATAAAATTTCTACTAGGGATATGCTGTCATTTTGTAGTGCTTTTGCAGCCGTCATATTGCGCTCATCGAATGTATAACTGAGAAACACGCATATCGCCATCATATTGCACGCATGGCATGTATACTTTCAATGCTAACCCGCATGGAAATTTATATAAGTGAAATATAAGCAGAAAATATATTTTACTTGTATTGCATTAATAAGAGTCATGTATGCAGCGTATATCCAATACATTTAAAATATATGGAAAATATAAGTCGCATATTCAAGAATTTGGCGCTTGTTTGTATATGAGTTGTATACATTGAATGTATTGATAATATATGCAGCATATAAATTGTATAAATAGGAAATGTACATGGCTTTACGGGTGCATATATGCTACGTATAAAGCATATATATATATATACATATATATATATAAAGTGTACGCGGTTGTATATTTAAATGTATGCAACGTTCAAAGTGCATGTATAAAAAATATACGCCGCTGTATATATTATGTAGATCATTATGTACGCATCATATAAATTATGCAGATCAAAAGTATACAATCATTATTACATCTATGTAAGAATTGGGCGCTTGTTTTTATATGAGTTGTATACATCGAATGTATTGATAATGTATGCCGCATATAAATTGTATATACTGTCATACCCTGACTTACGCCATGGCGTAAGTCGGGGTATCCCTATGCGGATACATGGAAACCCCGACTTACGCCTTGGCGTAACTCCGGGGCCAGTAAGTAAGTATTTCATTAAAAATGAAATTATACGAAATTTGTATTTCGCATATATTTACTTGTATAATAAAAATATAAACGTAATGAAATGTCCATATGTTATTAATATACCGGTAAAATATTTGACATGTATTTTCATGTGTAAGAAAAATATAATTAAAATAGATTCTTCCTACAAAAAGTATGTCAGTGATACATACAAAAAAGTAAGTATTTCATTTAAAATAAAATAATATGAAATTTGTATTTCGCATATATTTACTGTCTGGAATTTATATGGAATATATATGCGCCATCTATGCAGGGCATAGATGGCGCGTATATATGCATTTTAGTACTTTTTGGCGCTATATATGCGATGGTTATAAATATACGTCGCATATAATTTTCGCGTATATTTCACTTACATAAATTTCCATGTGGGTAACCTAGTGAATACACAAAAAAAATCATTGAATGGCTTTCATATGATATCCATCTGCAAATATTCATTGCAGAATTTTAATTTGCCGGCTTATGAGTTCATATTGTAGTCAATGGATGATACATTTGTAAACGACATGATGAGATCGAAATGTTTTGTTAATTCATCATACTAACTGAACTCATGGGCATGCATCACAACATGTAGCCAATATACTGGAAAATTTGCTTCATCAAATGTATACACGGCGTGATAATCATGGCTGTCTATCTGGGCGTGAGCTAATCGGTCTAATTCACGAGGCGACACACAGTTCCGTGTGATACACACGCTTTTAATATTTCTTGCTTTGTGGGATCTACGCTCATTGTTACCCGCATTCGCCAGATATTTCTTTCGCTCCTTTATAAACTTGCTGTAAACGTTCTCGTTGTTCAGTTGTAGTGACGTTTCAGTTCAAAAGCTTCGACGAGTCTCAAAATATCATTGTATTCAACTTTAAGGGTGATATACGTTTTTGTTCAAATATGAATTTTTTAAGACAATAAGATAGTCCGATGAAACGATTTGTATTCACGAAGAGTTTAATGAAACATTTTTTGATCCGACTGTGCGACTTCGGAAATTGATCCATTTATTCAATCGCTCGGTTGATATTTTTCGACTCTTCGAATTTTCAGTTTTTCCTTCACATTCTTTGACTACAATTTGAAAAAAATTGATTTGCAAAATTCGGTCGGTCACGCGAAATGGGCGATTCGGTGTTTTGCACGGTTTATACAAATTTTCACAATAAAAAATTAAATATTCATCAAATTATGAAAATGGAAAATTGTGTTGAATTTTTCAATTTCATTTACTGACTCACGGTCCAATTAATAGTAATCTTAAATTAATAATAAAATCAACGATCCACTACAGATTGTTCAGTTAAGAAAATTTATAGTTGAATGTTAGTTATTTCAAATGTTTGATTAATAATAATGCATATCGGTTCGATTTTAATATGCTCGATTGTATAATGTGACATGAGAAAAATAATCATCTTTTTTTCACTTTAGAAAAATGAATCTTCTATCCACGTGGATTACCAGGCGTGAATTTGGAGAATTTTGAATTTTGAAAAATCATGAAAATCCACAATCAACATTAAATTATTGGTTCAATTTTTTTTATTCAATACCTAGTACTGACCTTGAAAGATCCTGAAATTTTAAGAAAGATGTCCTTTTTTTCAAAAATAGGAATTTTTGAATATGGTAAAAAAAAATTTTTTTTACCTCCAATTTAAGTAAAGTTGCGCAATCATGTAATTTTTACTGCTCAAAATTACAAAATTACACGATGGCTCAACTTACTGAACTAAGAGGTAAGATTTTTTTTTTTTACTCAAATTAAAAAATCCATATTTTTTAAATAAAAAGAAGAAACTTTTCCGAAAATTTCAGAACCTTTTAAGATCATTACAAGGAATTATATTTAAAAAATGGAACAAAAAATTTAATGTTAATCGTAGATTTTCACGATTTTTAAAAATTTTAAATTCTAAAAAATCATCATTTTTCAAAAAAAAACTTCCTAATTTTTTTTTTCATAACTCCAAGTATACTCTTTAACATGAACCCTTGACGATTTTTTCGTAACTATAAGAGTTTTCGAGATATTTAAGAAAAAAACTTGAAAAATTAAAAACATGGTGAAATTTTGACTTTTACGTAACTTTAGAAAAACCTAATTTTTCTTGCTCCCAGCCCAAAAGTACGCACTTTCCGGCCGCATTTCAGGCCGGGAAGAGCGACTTTCATGGCATCGGGTGACAGCCCGCTCTGACGGAACTTTCGTGGCCGGCGATATATATTTGCGCCCGTGTGTTGACGTTTTGACATCTTTACGTTAACCTTTCTTATTGCAGTTGATTTTCGTACGTGTTTCTTACCTTTTGTATATCTCTTATTGCGGTTGATTTTCGTGCGTGTTTTTTTTTACCTATTTTATATATTTTTAATGCCCGCCCCGACCAGCAAAAACCTCGGCTTTGACTCGGTTTTGCAAAAGTCGGGCGGACCCCTACCCCCCGAACCGGCAAAAATCTTCGTCCGCACTACACTTCGCGAAATCGCCGGTAGGCGCGCTGACGCAGGCCGTAAAAGTAAAATAAGTGAATTCACAAATATTGCCGAACCCAAGTCAGCTGTCATGCTGACAGGCAGTATTTTGAACATTAAAATTAATTATTAAACGTACTTTTGGCTAGGGGATCAAGAAAATAGTATTTTGTGCATCTAGGGCCAGAGATAAGTCTTTTTGTCGAGCGTGAAGTTTGCCGCAACGAGCGAAGCGAGGGCCGCAACCACGCGAGACAAAAGACGAATCTCTGGCCCGCGTTGCACACGATCTTTTTTTTCCCCATGGGAGATTTGAGTGTCTTTTCAGTATATGCGTGGATAGCCAAAAAGGGGCTCTTTTTGACAGTTCGCTTCTTTGACGAGTTCGCTCTTAGCTGTCAGAAAAGAGTCACTTTTCGGCTGTCTACGCATATGGTGAAAAGCACGAAAATCTTGCATGGTTGAAAAAAACATAGTATAGGACCCACAGCCCGAATGCTGGATGCCCTCGCCTTTACCAGGTGTGTAAGTATGAAACCGGAATTTTTGTACAGAAAAAACACGTTTATTGTAATGATATGATACAAAGTAACTTATTCAAAGTATTGTCCGTCGCTATTTATACATTTTTTCCATCTTTCTGGCAATTTGTGGATTCCGCGCCAAAAGAACTGTTGCTCTTTTGAGGCAAACCAGTCATCGAGCCATTTTCGTACATCTTCGTAAGAAGTAAAGCGCTGCTTAGCAAGAGCGTGTCCCATCGATGCAAACAAGTAGTAATCGGATGGGGCAAGGTCTGGTGAGTAAGGCGCGTGCTGAAGAATCTCCCAACGGAACGACTCTATCGTTTTCTGGACCTGTTTTGCTTTGAGCGCTGGTGCATTGTCATGCAGCAAAATCACCTTGTGTCGTCTTTGTTGGTATTCTGGTCGTTTTTCACGCAAAACTCGATCCAAATCGGTCATTTGTTGTCGGTAGCGTTGAGTATTGACAGTTTCCCCAGGTTTCAGCAGCTCGTAGTAGATTACGCCCTTCTGATCCCACGTTCTTCGTTCCTGACGTCAAAATCGCCACTTTTGAACCGTTTAAACCACTCGAAACACTGTGTTTTACCGAGAGCATGCTCACCAAACGCCTCCAGAAGCATTCGATGCGATTCGGCTGCGGTTTTCTTCAGATGAAAACAGAAAAGTAGGGCTGTCCGCAAATCGTAATTTGTTGGCACAAAACTCGACATGTTTATCTCTAATAAACTAATGCTACTGAATGAAACTCGTGTTATTGTGAGTTGGAGATCTTTGTCGGATATCAATACAATAACAAGACACCGCTGACGTGATGTGTCGGTAACTGCATCGACATCTAGCGCCACCTATGGGCAAATTCCGGTTTCATACTTACACACCTGGTATATCACACACGCCAGGAAATGCAACTTTCGGGCCCAGGGTTGCAACATACTATCAATTTTTTTATTGCACTCGTACAATAAAATTTCGTACGATACTAGTGCGAGAAACTTTCTCTCAACTCGTGTGATGGCAACATTCGCCTTCGGCTCATGCTGCAAACTCACACTCGTCATAAAAAGTTTCATCGCACTAGTATCGTAATATACTACTCTTTCGTAGAACTTTATTTTATGATAAAAGAAAACTTCTGACCGAATTTCATAGAAATTAAAAGGGGTCGATTCCAGCTATTGATCAATTTGACATGGAATGATCCAAATGTTTTTTTTTTATTTCACACTTTAGAAATAGAATTTATAATAGGTAATTCTGAAGCAAAATGGAATTGAACAAATTCGAGTAACAACTGAAGCAATAAGAACATTTAAAAATTAGCCACCCTAATATATTCACATGAATGTTAAAACGGCAAGGGTGGAGGCTTAACGGTACGATGATTAACGGCAAAATCTCGATAAGATTGTGATAAGTATGTACATAAGTAGTGTTGTGGCCCGTCAGGCCAGGTTGCCTCGACAGCCTTTTTTATTTTTTATTTTTTATTTTTGCTGAAACAAAAAGAAAGGAAAAGTCAATTAGTTTATTTAATCAGTATTAAACATGCATAAAAGATTATTAGAAGGGATAAAAAAACTTACCCATAGTCGTCAAAATCTCCTCGCTGTCGCTTCATCCTACGCCGCAGGGGAAAATCTCCTCTCCGTGAGGCTTCGACTGAGCCGCAGTACCTAAAAAAAAAAGAAATTGATTAATATTTAATATAAGTGAATATATTTTAGTATCCATTGAACTTATGAGATACTACTTACCAAAGAATACTGCCTGCGTAGCAGCCTCACTGCGTTAGCCAAATATTGCCTCTCCGGAAGGATTTCGCCTTACACCGATGAACCTGAAAAAAAAAAGAAAGAAAGCGAGCGCGACAAATAGCGACGCGGAAAAAAGAAAAAGAGATACACACACACACACACACACACAGACAACACATCCACATAATTATAATAATTTTTATTATTTTTATCGCGAGCGCAACGCGGTTATGTTACGCGAAAATTACGACATGTATTTTGTTTTTTTTTTGCAACCACGCACTTTTAACGCTTTATAATCTTATTTAGGGTGTACTAATTAAGCGCGCACTTTCTCATTTAATTATTAATTTTATTTCATACGGTGAAAACACACCTGTCACTTTCACTTGTAAACAAAACATACTTACCGATGCGCGGGTACGTAGTACCATGAAAATCCGCGAGATGGCGAGCGCGTCAGTTCTAAGACTGGCCGCGAGAGGGCCAGCGAGTTGAGCAAGCTATCCCACAAGCGAATAGACGAACGAAAGGAGTTAAATACGCGTGCTGAAGCGTGGTTTGAGATCCCTCGTTTCCGAAAGGAATCTAGAAGCCGATAGGTCTCTAGGACTGCCGAGAGGTATCTTGTTGCCGCCAGGTGAGCGTTCCGCAAGGAGCTTATTTCTCGAGAGAGATTATTCTTTTTACCAAACCACTCCTATACGTGGCGTCGCATATATATATATCGGCGATTCTCTGCGGAAGAAAGCCCGTATCCACAGTTTTAGAATCCTCTTCTAGGAATCTGTGGAGCGCAGTCACGTTCCTTTTTTTTTGCAAAAAACCCTACATTACCTGTATATAATTTCATATTTCTTAAAATGAATCATCTTTCTTTTTTTTAATCATTATTCCTCATATGTTCAAATCATTTCCGTAATCCTATGCCTAAAAAACGCAACGCAGCCCACTATCGCCGCCAAGCACGACGCAACGCGGCTCGGGCTATTCTACCGGACTCGACATCCAATCCCCGGGTTTCTCGTGTCACCCCCGACGCGAATTACGCCGCGAGGTTCCGTAGGGCCGTGGAACTCTGGGGAGTGTTAGGGTCTAGGCGTACGACCTCTCCGACTTACCGAGACCGAAGGCTTCCCGAGGTACCACTTTCCCCGAAACGCCCCTCTTCGGCTCTTAAGGTACCGGAGGAGTGGGTGGGAAAAGCGGAAGATTTCGAGAAGCTTTACGAGGAGTTAGCCAGAGAGGTCCAGCCAGAGCTATTCGCCATCAGCGCCGCGCTCTCGCCAAAAAGCCGAACACCCTCCGGAGTTCGACGCCCTCTGGCAGCTGCGGGGCAAACCTTCGCGCCGGGGCGCGTCGCCACAAACCCGGTGCGACCAGTAACACTTCCACGCGGGTCTCTCCCTCTATTGGAGAGCCCAATGAAAGAAAATCAGGCCCCAGTGGCACCTCTCTCCACGGGAAAAACTTCGCCCATTGGGAAGGGAGCATATCCTCCTCGAACCCAAGATCTCCTCGAAAACCTCTTCGGGCCCATGAGTGAGGAGGATTAAAAAATCGTACGGCCTTGATCTCCTACCTCGAATCCTCGATCTCTCTCGAGACTAGGCGAATTACGAAACCCACCGGCCCTTTTCAGGGCCAACACAAATCAATTCAAACATAATTCCCAGGTTCAACGCTAAGTACGGAGGGTCTTCGCATAACCTTAAGGGGGGGGGGGTTTTCACTCCTTTCCCATTACTCCTCATCCCATTCCCTCCCTCTTCCGGTAAACCCCTTTCCTCCCTCTTGCCCCATTGTTATTTCCCTATGGTTTTGACAGTAGTTGAGTTACGAGAATACTAAAAGGGTAAGAAGTCTCCGGGGGATGAAAAGGCGAAACTTTAACTTGTTCGTGCCGGGAGGGTTGTTCGCAACTAAACGCATGTTTTTGGGATTTCCGTGGTAAATAAATTTTGTTTAAATCAAGGAAGATTAATTGAAGAAATGAATGTATCTATAATAAAATAGAAGGACATGATACGTCAAAAATAAAAATCATAGCGGATCCCATCGCAAATTTAGCCTTCTATCTCTAAGAATTCAAGAAATTTCTTCTGGAGTCCTAAATGATCGTAGGTTCTCATCTCAAGTAATGCAAAACACCCCCAAAAACACCAAAAATGGTGTACAAAAATTGGAGACAAGTACATTTACGAAAGTATCTCTAATTCAGTCTTCTTACAAAAAGTTGTGAAATAAATAGACATGAAACTCACAACACGCATTGCTAAGCACATGTACTTTCCAAATGTAACGTTAACTGCGTAATCATGATTTTTAGGGGTGGAGTCAAAATAAAAAAATTCGAAAAGATCTTGACGGTAAACATTTAAGAAATAGTGAAATCAAGTGAAAATCGTTAACAAAGGGAAATTATCAATGAAAAAAATAATCAAAAAAATAAAAAGTACTTGGCGAGTTCGTTTTTTACGGATGATCAGTCAAAACGGGTTTTTGGTTAACAGGTGAAAACAAGGTATGCTCAGTGAAAAAACTCGCCAAGTACGTTTTATTTTTTTAATTATTTTTTTCATTGATAATTTCCCTTTGTTAACGATTTTCACTTGATTTCACTATTTCTTAAATGTTTACCGTCAAGATCTTTTCGAATTTTTTTATTTTGACTCCACCCCTAAAAATCATGATTACGCAGTTAACGTTACATTTGGAAAGTACATGTGCTTGGCAATGCGTGTTGTGAGTTTCATGTCTATTTATTTCACAACTTTTTGTAAGAAGACTGAATTAGAGATACTTTCGTAAATGTACTTGTCTCCAATTTTTGTACACCATTTTTGGTGTTTTTGGGGGTGATTTGTTGACTTTTTGCAAAGTGTTTCCATTAGGTTTTTCAACTATACATAATTCATTATTCTATTTGATTATATAATTTAATATTATTAATAATTTCATGTAATTATATTATTTTTATATACTTAGCTTATAATTTCGCTAGTCAGATGGACTGCAAAAATTATATTTTAGACACGAAATCATTCATCGATGAGAGAACGAATCATAAATCTCAATATAGATTGAATTTTCTTCATTGTGCAGTGAATAAAATGGTATTTATACTAAGGTTTATTATTATTTTTCTTCACCTAACTCCACAAATCATATTGTGGATATGAAAACTCCCATCGATGAGTTAAAAATCATAAACCTCATTATTGATAAAATGTTTACCAGTGCGCAGCAAACGAAATGCTATGAAATCTGAGATTCTTGGTTTTCTTATCAATTACCATGAATGAAATAAATCATATACCTCATAACCGATAGTCCTCACCTAATCCTGACCTTAATTCCCGCTATATCATTTATTGGTTTTAAGAAAAAAAAACCATGTATGCAGCTTTGGCGTTTCACGACCAGCCTTTTTTCTGGAGCTAGTATCATCCGCAATAATCCACAAAGATGTATATTAGGGCGATTTTTTTTTTCGACTTTTTTCAATTTTCATCCCTCCCCACCTAAAATGCTGTTGCATATGTCTAAAAGAAACTACCCTGAAAGTTACAGCCCTTAATATTAATATTAAGTACTCGCCCTTCGCGTGAAAAGATTTCCCATCTAAAATACACGTAAATAAAAAACTTTTTTCTTCAAATTGCTATACCTCCACGGCATTTTATGCTATTATATTGTCCTTGGTCGCAACTTACGCAGAATTGAACGTTCTTCAAAAGTGTCCTGAGCAGCATAAGTGTATTTTACACTAGTGAGATGGTACGAGTCACTAAAGTTGATTTTAACCCACACTTCTCGTTTTTTTGCTGTTATTTTTGAAATGATCAGCGTTATCGAAAAATTGCAAAGCAAAGTTTTGTTGGAAATTTAATTTCCTACAAAAAAGGTCCTTTAGACCTACTTGAGAAAATTGATATTTCTTGAGATATTGAACCTTAATTTATTTGCGGTATAAAATTTTTACGGTTTATCGAACCAAAAGTTCTTAATTGTTGATATTCCATATCATTTCGCCACTGGTGATATGATATGTGATATGGTGATATGATATAGAATATCAAAAAATTGAAACTTTTGGTTCAATAAACCATAAAAATTGTATACCAAAACCAAGTTAAGGTCCAATATCTCAAGAAATATCAATTTTCGCAAGTAGGTCTAAAGGACCTTTTCTGTAGGAAATTAAATTCCCAACAAAACTTTCCTTTGCAATTTTTCGATAACGTTGATAATTTCGAAAATAACAGCAAAAAAACGAGAAGTGTGGGTCAAAATCAACTTTAGTGACTCGTACCATCTCACCAGTGTAAATTACACTTACGCTGCTCAGGACACTTTTGAAGATCGTTCAATTCTGCGTAAATTGCGACCAAGGACAATATGATAGCATAAAATGCCGCGGAGTTATAGCAATTTGAAGAAAAAAGTTTTTTATTTACGTGTATTTTAGATGGGAAATCTTTTCACGCGAAGGGCGAGTACTTAATATTAATATTAGGGGCTGTAACTTTTAGGGTAGTTTCTTTCAGACATATGCAACAACATGTTAGGTGGGGAGTGAAAAAAATAAAAAAAGTTGAAAAAAAAATCGCCTTAATGTATATAGTATAATATTATTTATAATTTCATTTAAATTTATAATTTTCATATAATTATAGTAATTTGTTTGTCTAATGGAATACACAATTTAGGATTGAAACAAAAACGTCCATCGATGAGAGAGAAAATCATAAACATCAATATGAATAGAATTTCCTTCATTATGTAGTGGACAAAATGCTATTAATACTGAGGTTCATAACTTTTTTTTTTCAACTAATACCACAAATTAAATCCTGTATACAAAATCTACCAACGATGAATAAAAAAATCATAAGACTCATTATGAATAGAATTTTGTCCATGTCGCAGTGAACAAAATATGTTGTCCTGGTTGTCCATTGTGCGGCGAACAAAATTCTTCATTGTGCTATGGACAAAATAGTATTAACATTGAGGTTCACAACTTTTTTTCAACTAAAATCACGAATTGGATTCGGGATACGAAATCTCCCGTCGATGAGTAAAAAAATTATAAACCTCATTATGAATAGAATTCTGACTGGTGCGCAGCAAACAAAATATTATAAATACTAAGATTGATATTAATAGTATCAAGTATGGTATTAAACTGTATGATATCAAATTTTTTCTACAGATCATAATGAATTCTAAATACATTTTTTGACAGATCACAATAAATTCTAAATAAATCTTTCTGAAAAAACTACAAACATGTTACATTAATAAAAAATTGAAAGTCTCCGGAAGTCCTTGGCAAACAATTTTTAGACCGCCTTCCATAATTTAGAAGAATTATTTACCAAGAATTGGCAAAGCCTTTAAATTTTGCGTTGAGTGAATAAATTTATCATTTTTTTTTGTTCAAGGGAATATTCGAATCTTCAAGGACATAGATTATTATATTTTGGCAGCCCAAATCACTACACCAATTTTTTCTATACAAACTGTAAATATGGTTTTTGTATTTTTATTGAGCACATATCATTTTTTTTTTTTTTAAGGTTTTCAAATATTTAAGATGAATTCAAACAAACGTTATACATACATATTAACTCGATGCACGTTTTGTAAACAAATCATTTCTATTGACAATGAGTGTTTTGTCAAACCACCATTGAATTTAAAGTATTTTTTAAAATAATGTATGAAAATAAACTGAAACAAATGTGACGATATATATATGGGACATTCCACCAATTCTTGACTAAAGTTGTGCCGAGGGGTCTGAATTCTGGATAACAACATTTTTTATTGAAAAGTACATTACAAAGAGAGCTTTCATGATTTTTTTCAATTTTTTTCGTCTAACCCTTTCGAAGATACAGTAGATCGAAAATTGCAAGATTTGCAATTATTGACTTTAGATATTAAAAATATCAATCCCTTGTAAAATTTCTAAAAATATATTAAATATTGGTTTTTGTGTAAAAAAAGCTCAGCTTTCTGAAAAAAATATATTTTCAATTTCCTCCAGTATCAGGAAAACCCCGAAAAATGGGGTCAAAAAATAAAATACGCTTTTTCGACCAATGTATCATTTTTGATATTTTTTAAAATATTTTTTTCGAAAAGCTGAGACTTTTTTGCATGGGGAAGGTATGTTTTGATTTTGGAAATATTCAAAAATAAACCATAGCAAAATAAAGTTGAAACTTTTGTGATGAATTGCCGATAAGTATTGTACTGCCGTCACGGTCGATACACGAACTATCGAATCAAGTTTAAAAATTTCTGTACATAGCATTATATTCAGCGATTATGTAGTGAATATATATGTTCGAAGTGTGAAGTTGCTATCGCGACTCTTGATACTGTCACACCCAAACCCAGCAAAAACTTTTAAATTACTGATTTCAATGAATAAGAATTATAGAATTTCTTTTATTTCATCATCACATTGTACTCCATTAAATTTATTATTTTTAATAACTAGAGTTATTATTTATGAAAGAAACACTCTTCCTCCTCGCTTGCTTCGACAAGAGAAGCATCGATGACTTCATATAAGCAGTCACCGGAGATGTTTATATGGGAATATCGTCTTGCTCTTGGGCGACACAAAGGATGGCCCTATTATATGCGCGGCTAGAGGCCTCGACGCCTCGGCAACGATGACCGGGGAATTATTCGGAAGAACGTGGATCGATATAGATCGTTCACCATTTTCAACGAATTAGCATTGTATCGAATCGACAAGCAGAATATATGTTAATTACTTCTATACCAGAGTTTCTTACATTATGAAGTCAACGTTTAAGACCCATAGTCTTGCCCTTACAGCACATAACATTGCTGCAAATGCAACGTTGCAGCAATGTTGTCATATTGCACGTGCGATGAAATATTGCAGATATGTTGTGGCAACATTGCGCACGCAACATAGCACTGAAACTTCTCTGCAATGTTTCGTGAATGTTCCTAAGCAACATTTCTGCAATATTTTGTTGAAACGTTGCTGCAATGTTGCAGCAATGTTGTCATATTGCACGTGCAATGATATATTGCAGATATGTTGCGGTAACATTGCTACGCAACATTGCACTAAAACTTCTCAGCAATGTTTCGGGAATGTTCCTAAGCAACATTTCTGCAATATTTTGTTGAAACGTTGCTGCAATGTTGCAGCAATGTTATTATATTGCATGTGCAATGATATATTGCACAAAATATTGCAGGAATGTTTCCTGCAATATTTTGTTGAAACGTTGCAAGTAAATTGCAGCGATATTAATGAGATGGAACTTCAAATTTTACAACTACACAAGCGTAATAAATATGACAAAGATCTATTGAAAAAGATCTATTCATTTATTCCTCAAAAAACATCAATACGAATAATTTCACGTCATTTTCTTTTTCTTTTTTCATATTTCTTTTTAAAATTTTGTTGTGCTTTTGACATTAATAAGACATGTGATATTGCAGCGATATAATATAATTAAGACATTGTGATATTCGTATTGAGAAAATGTTCAATATCAAAAAAGCTATAAAACCAAAATGTTTTTTATTTCAGAATGATTCTTATTCGCAAAATATGACTATATAATGTAACGGAATGACCTGGGGCCTGCCACGATCTCGGCACGTCGCCTGAGATCCGTTAGGTGGCGGCGGTCGGTGCACGCTCTCGCGCTGGCGAGAGCGCCACCGAGCACGGATAAAGGTCCGGTATCGGGGTCTTAATTAACAATCAATTGTTGGAACATTTACCCACGCCCTGTGATAGCGCAGTTCGATGGACTGAAGACTACATATTTTTATTTTATGCAATAATTCAAATGATAAAGTTTCCATTGCACGTAATATTCTTGCAATATTGCATATCCAATACGAGTGATATTGCTGGAATATTGCATATTGATTGCATGCAATATTTTTGCAATATTGCATATTGATTGCATGCAATATTTCTGCAATATTGCGGAATATTACAGCAATAATTCAATCGGCGGACATAGCAACATTGCAGCAAGGTTGCTGCAATAGTACATGCAATATTGCAATGTTGTCGTACAACATTTCAGCAACATTGCTGCAATATTGTGTGCTGTTGGAGTGGTGATGTCGCGGGGAAGCTGGGGCTATTTTGGCGCGCCATAACCCAAACATCTGAGATTAGACGAGTGACGAATCGAATTCTACAAGGCCCCGAGGGCTAGCGACAAAGGGGCATTCGGTGACGACGCCTTCGAGAGTTCACATCGATTGAATCGGATATATCGATCGACTGTATAACGTTATAACGAAGTTTCTATATACGTGTATTAACATCAGATTGTAAAATTAAATGGAACATCGAATATTATATTATCCGTAGAGATCGAATTCAAGTTATATTTTCGGTATTTTAAATAAATATTTACTTCATATCAGAAAAGGGATACACTCATGTGCTATCCACTGTGAAGGTGGACCGTGTGGCCAGATACTGTGATTGTTCACGAGTAATTGTGTGTATTAAATGAAAACAAAGGAACGGGAAAACGCGGTTCATCTGATCATGGACGAAGCCAGTCGCGACGTCGTGGACATTCGTGTGATCGTCATGGGCCAAGAAGACAAAGAAGGGACAGACAGGCACAGTGAAAGATCACGAGCGAGAAGTCGATCATCGAGAGAGACAAAGCTAAAGTCCCAAGGAAGTCTTAGTGCCAGCGTCGATGTTGAGGATCGTCTTGACAGGGAAGGTCGTTCGACGTGCTCGTGATGTTGGGAGGCGTCAATGTATCATCATGAGACGTCATATATTCGGTGGATGTTGATTCGGACCAGGGAAGTCTTGAGATACTTTACGTGGACGAGACGTCAAGGAGGATCATGTCAGCTGTACCCATACGTGGCTGTGTTGCTGTGTCGCTGTATTGCCGCAACGATGTTGTTGCATCACTGCGTCGCTGGGTACCGGCGTTACCATGTCGCTGTGTGCCCGTGTTGCTGGGTCGTTGCATCGATGTGTTGCTGATTAGCCATTCCGATGGATCTCATAAGGGCGAGACGACACATGATGTTGGCAGCTGTACTGAGGTAACGTTCAGGTGTGCTTTGAGAGATCGAACTGATGTATAGACGAAGATTTTTCGTCTAAATTCGATATAGCACAATGAACGGTCTTTAACGATTGGTAATTGTAATTTCGCGCCTCTTCCTTCAGAAACCAGATAACTGGTTCCCCCATTTCAACCAGTGTCGCCACAAATTTTTAAAGAAACAAAATAGTATCGTACGAAATTTTATTGTACGAGTGCGCAAAGTGCCAGTTTGAGCACGCGCAGCATGCGCAAAGTGGCACTTTGCGCACGGAGTGCAATAAAGTATTTTCTCCTCATGGTAAGCCTCATGTGCGCGCCGTGGGAGCGTGATCTTAATTCTTTCGTTTTGTGCCGGTATCGTCACACACGAATTCGGTGAGCGAAATTACAAAACGCATAAAATATAAAAAATAAGGAAAGTCGAGACTGTTCTTCATCGAGGGAAAACAAGGAAAACAAGAAGTTATTTAAGAAAGGAAGAAAATGATGGCCGAAGTCGATCGAAGATTTTGAAATAAACCATCGGGCCATAACCCATCATTCTTAGACGTCACAAGACGCCAGAACGAATTGGCTTTTTAAAAGCTCAATTCCGACATCGTTAGTTGATTTGCATACGCCGTGCCAGCGATTTCATTACTCAGTACCGTGTTTTTGGTGTGACCAAAATACTAGTATTGCCGCAAGACAAGACGAGACGAGAATGGTTCTCTTCTTGTCTTGTCTCGAAAATTTCAAGACAATAGATCGAACCGCACGGAAAAAAAGGAACAGTTGAAAATACAGGGGTTACCCAGTTCGCATTGGACTCGAGGAATTGCACAGCGATATTTACTGAAATAAACTGCTCAAAATCCAGTGAGCTCAAAGTGAATTATTACAGTTTCTGCACTGTCCTCTTTGGACTGGAGCCACCCCACAGTTTCTTTTACTGGAACGCATAATCCAAAACACAGTGTGGTCCGAAGTAAATTATACAGTTTAACACTGAAATATAAACTTGATGAAATCCGTAAGTTTACAGTGTTAATGTGTATTATATACTATGAACGCGTTTATTGTATGGACAGTGCCCACGTAAGTGTTTCAATGGTGAAATCCTCTGTTGAAGAAAGTGAAACTAATATAGTTTCAGTTTTCAACCGTTGCTTTTTACAGTGTAGGCCAAGTGAACCTTCCAGTTTTGTGAACCCCCCAGTGAACCCACCGAATGAGGCATCGCCGAATTGAGCACATTGTCGATAGTTGCCATGTTCAAGATCGTTCAAAGACCTTGACCGATTGACCTCCGATTGACAATGTCAAGCGTGAAATGAAGCCTAGTTGAAATGATAAATCAAGTGAGGATAGTAAAACTCGAGAAGGTATTTGCATGTTCGATTTTGACAAGGATGCTGCGGAATATAGCTACGATGGTATTTTTTTTTATAATTTGTGAATCACACATGCACAAAAATACGCAGAAATGAAAAAAGATAAGCCCAATACACACATGACACGTTTAATCATACGCACATACACATAAAAAGGAAAAACTGTACAGATTAATACATTTAAGTACATTAGGTTAAATTAGATTGAACAAGAACAACCTTTTTCTCTCCGTCTCCGATGAACCTCTCACTACTAACTGCGACAGCGCTTGACGACACGGTGGCCGGCGCGAGACAAGCCCTTAGTTACCACCATTACGATCAAACACTTGATAAAATTTACAGCGTCACACTGTCATTTTGACTGTCCGAATCCAGTGGCGCGAAAATAAAAAGATATATATAAATATACAAAATGCACGTGCACGCTAGAAATTACTGCGCCACACTGTAAAATTTGATGATTCACTCTGTATTCAATACAGTGTATACTGTGTATCTTGCAGTTTGTATACAGGAACAAATTCAGTGATTCCATGTAAATTCTACAGTCAATTTTGTTTACTGGGCACACTGGTTTATCCACAACTCCAGCCTGTAAATAAGCCATTGTGCACTGTAAAGACCTCAGTGTGCACAGATAATGTCATGAACTGTCGAAAGAAGAGTGAATTTACAGCGTCACACTGTAAAATTTAATGAATCACCCTATGTTTAATACAGTTACGTGCAGGAAAAAAATCAGTGATCTTATGTAAATTCTACAGTAAAATTTTTTTACTGGTGACACTGAATTATTCACATACCAAATTGTAATTAAGCCAGTGTGCACTGTCAAAATCTGTGTGTCACAGAAAAAGTCATCATTTTGGTAGGAGAGGATCTACATTACTGTGTTCTACTGTAAAATTAAATATGTCACCCTATTTTATATCCAGTTTATGCTGTGATTTCCGCTGTTTCTTACCTCCCGAGTCCAATGCGAACTGGGCCCCCTTGTAATATTAACTCTTCCTTTTTTTCCGTGCGTCTTGTCTCGATCGGCACGAGAAATGTTGTCTCTCGTCTCGAATTTTTTCGTCTCGCTCTAAGATATCATGTCTTGTCTCGTGTTATCTCCATTTAATGGAACAAAATTTAATATATTTTTTAATACGGAACAATGTATTTCGTTTTGTCTTCAATTTTTACGACGGAAACGAACCAAATATAATACACTAAGTCTAAGTACGCCTCTGTCCTGAGCTTCAAGTTTGTAGAATGCCATGTATCTATTTTTTTTAGCCTTGCTGGCTCGCAGTTCTTAGACTAGATCCTCGTCATAAGTTGGTGACTAGGGTGGGCCGAAAATCCGCTTTTTTTGAAATTCTTTTAGCAATACTGAAAATATTATTTATTATGCTACAGAAAAAAATTGTGTGAAGGGAAAAAATGTTGAGTCAATGTTCTAGGCTCGCCCAAGTTCGTTAAAGTTCAAAGTGTTAGGAATTTTTTTTTCTCGGTTTATTTTTATTGGAAATTTAATTCTCTACAAAAAAGGTCTTTACATCAAATCATGTAAGATCGATAGTTTCTAAGATAATTGCTGTTTTAGAGAAAAATTTGTAATTTTCCTCTATATTTATCCTTTTTATGGTTAAAAAAATATATGATAAACTTCTTATTTTATAGGAAATTCAATTCTCTACAAAAAAAGGTCCTCAAATGAATTCATGTAGGATTGATGGTTTCTAAGATAATTGCAAATTTACTTAAAAATAGTCCTTTTTTTCTATAAATATTTTTCCTATGAAAAAAAAATTCCTTCCTTTTTTTATTATTTTTGTTAGTACTGACGATGTGACGTCAGTACTCGCAGTGAATTCGAAACACAGCCTAATCGTAAGTCGAAACAAATGTTGGATGTTCTCTTCGTGAAATACTAGCACCAGCGGTAAAAATGTTGCGAACTTTAGGGAAAATCGGTTCCATATGATAAAAATAAAAATAAAAATAAAAATTATTACAATAAACGACACTTTCAAAATATACATATAATATTTAAGTAAATAGACCTGTCGATTGCTTCCGTAGAGAATTATCGAAAAAGGGAAGGTAATTTTTTTCTTCATAGTAAAAATATTTATAGAAAGAAAAATAACTATTTTTAAGTAAATTTGCAATTATTTTAGAAACTATAAATCCTACATAATTTCATCCCAGCAAACACACTTGGATAATCTACGAAACACTGACGTATAATTGCAATGTAATAAATACGTCATATAATGTTCATCACACATTCGAAACTTTTTCATAATGACGTAAACGAGATGTATATAATACGTTATGACAGTATGTAGCAAGGAAGTCAATGAAAGATGAAGGAATTACGAAAAACTGTAGACATCACAAATATGTAATATTGATACGTTAAGATCTCGTCACTGTTATGAGATATTTACGTATACTGTGAACCTGTAAAATTGTTACGAGCCGATGCTGTAACAATTATAGAACATTGGTGATATTATAATCTCGTAGTATAGGCTACGTAACAAATACGTATAATGTGTTACATAAATGTTACAAGACATTTCTTGTAACAAATCCGTAACAATTACAGAACATTGCTGTAGCAATTATAGAACATTGGTGATATTATAATCTTGTAGTATGGACTACGTAGCAAATACGTATAATGTGTTACGTAAATGTTACGAGACGTTTCTTGTAACAAATCCGTAACAATTATAGAACATTGCTGTAACAATTATAGAACATTGGTGATATTATAATCTCGTGGTATGGGCTACGTAGCAAATACGCATAATGTGTTACATAAATGTTACAAGAGATTTCTTGTAACAAATTCGTAACAGTTACGGAACATTGGTGATATTATAATCTTCGTAGTATAGGCTACGTACCAAATACGTTTTATGTGTTACATAAATGTTATATGTCCTTAAAACATACATATATACATATACTACCAGAAATGTCTTGAATCATTTTGAGGTTATATCGATTAAGAAACGTAAACGATATATGAGTGTAATTATGTGAGCGCAATTACATGGGTATTTGTCGTGACAGAAACCCCAGTAAAAACTGTCTTTGAGCGACGAGTTTCATGAACTCGACTCTAAACCTGCTGAAATAAATCTCTACTATGATTTTTTATGCTATTTTAGCATAACACCCCCCCCCCCCCTCCCATCGCATCCTCGCCATCGGTGTGGACTGGCCCCTTAATATGGATCATTCGTCAATAATTTATCAACTTCAAATCGCTTATAAAGAATTTGTTCAATAAGTGAAAATGTATTTTAATGACCCATGTACCTTAAATGTAATATAAATATCACGGGCCCTTAAGAAGATGATAGCGTAGTAGGTAGCGTGTCAGCGTTAGATCGTTAGAAAGGTTCAGTATTCAGGCAGGTATCAATCCCCGACAATCGGCAAATGAACGTTCTCGGATCCGCGCAGAGTTGAGGAGCCATTGTCAGAAACAAAATATAGCTAATAAGTTAAATTTGAAAAAATATAATTTATTTTTAAAAAAATTTCTTCTATTTTTGGATATAACCATGAAACTCGGGAGTCGGGAATTCAAACCCAGGTGGCGACGTCTTTTTTTTTTTTTTTTTTTTTTTATTCCCTAATATTATATAATGTTCAAAAATATTAAAAGATTAATAAAAAGAACTCAATTTTATCGAAATTATGAAAAAATGTATATTGCAAATGAAATTAAAATTGAATGTTTCGTTACGTAACAGTTACATCAATGATCTTTCCCCCGCGCCTTTCCGCTCTCGTGAGATCGAGAGAGATGGAGCTAAAACTTTTAACACGTATTTCTCGAAAACGACTGAGTGGAATGAAAAAAGAATAGTGAGGCCACCTGTACAAATTAATTACGCAGGCCGCCTCACTCTTCTGCTTTCATTCTATCAAGTAATCTTCGAGAAAAATGTGTTAACAAAATTTTGAGGTTATGTTGACCTTTATGGCTATGAGATGAGTTTGTTACGTCAATGTGCCGAGTGTGTTACATCTATATGAGCTGAGTGTGTTACATCTTTGTGCTGAGTTTGTTACATAACAGTTACATCTATGTGTGGAGTATTTGCCATAAATATTATTCGTAAATTTTCCGTAACGATAACGTTCCAATGGGACGACAAATTTCTGAACAAGCACTGCTTCATTTACGGTGCTTGTGACATAAATGTTACATCCAATATAACGTCCGTTACAGAACATTTTCGTAACTATTCTGAAACTGTGTTTGCTGGGATATAAGGACTTTTTTGTAGAGAAATAAATTTCCTACGAAATATGGAGTATATAAATTATTTTTTAACCATAAAAAATGTAAATATAGAGGAAAATCACCATTTTTTTTACTAAATTGCAATTATCTTAGATACCATCAATCCTATACATGAATTCATATAAGGACTACCTTTTTCGTAGAGAACTGAATTTCCTATAAAATAAGAAGTTTCTCAAATATTTTGTTAACCATAACAAGTATAAATATAGAGGAAAATGACAAATTTTTCACTAAAACAGCAATTATCTTAGAAACTATCGATCCTACATGATTTGATATAAGGACCTTTTTTGTAGAGAATTAAATTTCCAATAAAAATAAGCCGAGAACATTTTTTTTTAACACTTTGAACTTTAAGGAACTTGGGCGAGGATGTTGACTCAACATTTTTTCCCTTCACAAAGATTTTTTTTGTAGCATAATGAACAATATTTTCGGTATTGCTAAAAGAATTTTAAAAAAAGCGGATTTTCGGCCCACCCTATTGGTGACGTTCGATAAAACTCCTTGGGGCAAAGATTGTTAAAAAAATCCTACGATGAATTCAAACTAATTTTTGCAACAAAATATTCTGAAAGAATCGATGAAACCGATCAAAGTCTTCTGATCGAGTCTGAGAATAACTCTGACGATGATTATACCAAATCTATAAATGCGTTTTACGGTTCGGCAAAAACAAGCTCTTTGGAATGGCAACTTGAACTTGATAATTACCTACGCATGGATAAAATTGATTTAAAACTTTTAAATTAAAAGTCAATATTTTGGCTCGGTGGAGTCAAAATCACAAGTCATTTCCAAGATTATCCAGGATAGCCCGGGATTTGCTATCAATTCCTGTCTCCGGTACTCCAATCGAGCGTTTATTTTCGAAAGCTGGGCTGACAATTCGCAAACATAGTAATAGATTGAGCGATAAAAATGCGGAATATCTTCTCTGCTTAAATTCGTAGTTCCAGGGTTCATTGTCGACCACGATAAAAGCTAAAATGCAATAATTCTACGATACACGTCATCTCATTCTCGTATTGTTTATTATTGAACAAAAATTGACCAAAGATTATTATGATATGACACAATTTGGGTAAACTAAACTTTTTAAAAATAAATAGTTTATTTTCGTTGTGTCCCACATGAATTTCAATTTTTATGTCTGTTCTATTATTTGTTGGTTTCATTAGTAAGTTACAGGATTTATCTTGCCAATACGTCGAGATTCTCGATATTCTTGCAATATCTTTCGCGTATTGTCTCTTGACTTTTTTCTCTCGTCTTGTCTCGGATTTATCGCCTCTTGCAGCAACACTAAAAAATACACACCTTCGTTTGACGAAGGATTGAAGCGTAATTTATTCCGTTTTGAGAGTTTGACTTTTAGGAATAAAAAAATTTTCATTTGATGAAAATGGAATAATCTCTCTCTCTTGAGGTAGGTATTAGCATTGCGACAATTTCACCTTCTAGGTGACAGATCAGTCTCAAGGGAACGCGAGAATATTCACGAGATCGTGATAGACAAAGAGGCTATGGCGAAAGGAAACGAGAATACGACGATAGAGATCGAAATTCATGTAATTCATATCTTTCCGATAATCAGGCATTTCACTCTGATAGTCGTTCGGCCCGTTCAGGCAGTTGTTCAAAGCACGCTGCCGGTCGCTCACATCGCTCGAATAGTTATTCGCGACACTCTTCGCAAGAGTTGCGGATAAAAAGAGTTAATCATCAAACCCAGGTTCCCCAGCTTGACAACGAGAAAAGACCCTCTGTCAAAAGAATGGATGCGATTTCACTGCCCACTTTGTTGACACTACTAATTGGGCCGGGTCCTATTCCGACAGTCGTGTAGATCTATGACAATTCGAGGGACGCTGTCTTTTCCGGAACTCAGAAATAACCTGAGCATGAAGTTCATCTTCAGGAAGATATATTGAATATAATGGGTTCCCGCTTGGGAGCAGACTAGCAGTTGCTTTGCACAAGGACGTCGTAATCCACTGAGCATAGATTTTCAAACAAGGTCTTCCAAAAGAAGAAGATAAAAAGTGATTGGAAAATTATGGAATTCCAGGAAATGGCAATTTTATGGCGGAGCTCGGGAGTTCAATCCCGAGGTATTGTCAGCGGTTTGAGAAAATGTAAGAATGAGACAAACGTATTACTAAAATACGAGAACGTATTGCTTCTTGTCTCCTTGCTGTGGGAAAAGCGATATCGCCTAGTGTGAAAGCTGACAGTTTCGTGAAGTTCGAATTACTGAAATTTTTTTAGCGACGATGAAAGACTGTTAGCGTTTCTTCAATGGGAGAATTCGGAGATTTAAAAAAATTTAGTCCGCAAATTTAAACTTGTTCTTGAAAGATATTTTGAGAGGCTCGACACTTGACTCTTTTCTTATCTGGTCCAAATCTAGAGGAAAAAATTAAGACTTCGAAGATGCTTGAACGTACTTCGAAGAATCTTAAACCGTCAAAAAATCCGTTCAGGCTAAGGAATTCAAAAAACCAAGAAGGCCTGCCGGCGCAACGTCAGTCGATGTATCCGAGAAATCCATAGATGCAGAGCGGGCTAGAAAGATCGATGAGCAGCAATTCAAATTCGAGACTGCGGAAACCGTATCCTCGAAAACAGCAGCGACCATACAGACTCCGTTAGACAACAACGAGTTTTCACAAAAAACGGATTGGTCGAAGAACGAAATAGGTTCAATTCTTTCTGAAATCGATAAATTAATGAACAATAGAGCGATCGAAAGGGTTGCAGTATTTTGACCAGTTGCTATCAAATATATTGTCGGTGCTTACAGCCGATGGTTCGTTGGGATTTATTCTAAAACTCAAGAGGCTTTTCGAGTTCACTTGCCTACCATTTGGCTTAAGCCTTACACCGTGTACCTTTACAAGGGTACTGAAACCGGTTGCAGCACACTCAAAAAAACAGGCTTTTACATCCATCTTTTACTGGAATGATATTTTAGTCACGGGAAAGTCGTGCGATGATTGCGCTTCTAATTTTCAAGCCACTTCTTTTAGAGGAGCTCGGTTTTATTATCAACAACGTGAGGTGCCGTAAAGTTCCTGCACAGCTCTGCCAGTATCTGGGACTTATTTTTGATTCTTCTAAAGTGATGTTCGGGTTGCCAGAGGTTGAAATTCAAGAATCTCGCGATTTAATAAAAAGGTTTAGTGGAATATAGGAGTGTTCAATTCGAGATTTTGCGTCTTTCGTCGGTACACTCGGGTCGAGTTGTCCAGCTTTGAAATACGGAATGATACACATGGGGCGATTTGAGGGAAAAGAATTATTCGCACTTGAAGCTTATAAAAATAACTATGACGCTTTCATGAACATTCCAAGCGAATTAAGAAACGATCTCCGATTGTGGAAATCAAATATAGTTTCAGTCAGTACTCCCCCTAAGGAGCCTGTGTTTCATTGCGACATATTTACTGATGCTTCTCGCACAGGGTGGGGGGGGGCTGCATTTGAGGGTCGTCGGACGGATGATCACTGGAGCACTGAGGATTTGGGACTCCTCATCAATCTCCTTGAATTATTAGCGGCATTCTTCGGTCTGAAATGTTTTAAAAGCAATGAATCACGTACTTCATGTAATGTAATTCTTCGTACCGACAACATGACAGCAATAGGCTATATAATTCGCATGCGAGATAGTCGATTTGATAATCTGAGTTCAGTATCGAGGCAAAATATGGGATTGATGTGAAACCCGAGATATTTGGACGGTTTGCTCGTTATATTGTTTTCAGCAAGAATAGAGATGCCGATTACGAATCGGGAAAGTTGCAACCGCATGTATGCATGCGATGTGCCAGCGATTTGATTGCCCAGCATCGTGTTTTTGGTCTGACCAAAATACACATCTTCATTTGACGCAAGCGTAATTTATTCCGTTTCTGAAAGTCTGACTCTTAGAAATAAAAACAATTTTCATTTAATGGGAATGGAATGATCTTTTCTCTCCCTGGAAGCAAGTACTGGCATTGGTGATGCAACTGTACGTGAATATGATTGCGGTTTGAAAAAATCGTGGTGCTTTTGTACTATTAACTGATTTGATCCGTTGATGGCGTGCACGACTAGAGGTTTCCTCTCTTTTCACACAGAGAGTATGGAAGTGGTGCATCGTATAGTTCGTAAAATTGTTGCCAATCAGCGTTATCACTCATTCTCGACTCGAATTGGGGCGAAGATGATGCAGTAAAAATGATAGAAACATCAGGTTCAAAGAGAAAGCAACCAATATTACGTTTGCCTTTATTCACGGAAGATAAATCATTGTGTCTAGTGTCGGCCCTTGAATCGTTTTCTTATGAAACCAAGGTTCTTTGCGATTCACTTTTGAGTCTTTTGATTTCTTATAATGGACCACGTGAAACGGTCACCACACTGGCGTTGTCCCGTTGGATGAAGATGATATTGTCTCAAAACGGAATAGATGTGGATGTTTTTTTACCGCGTTCAGCACACGTCACGCTGCTACATCAGGGGCCAAGCGAGCTGGCGTAGCTATATGGACTTGATTCAAAAAACCACCGGCTGGACAAAAGATTCAGCGACCTATGATCGGATTCTAATATCAAACGAGACGCAGTTCGTTGAAGGTGTTCTCAATGCTAAACTTTGGGTTTGTTTATGTGAGCCCGGTGGTGGTGCGACAGGGAAGATCGTGCAGCGACTATTACATGCTTGCGTTTCGTTCCATTGGTTGTATTCATTTTTCAATGAAAAAGAAAAATAAGAATAATTATATACATATAGATATTTATATGTATATAATTGTTTCTGAGCCGTAACTTGCTCTAAACAACTACATATCTGATCTCTAAAAGAAGAGGCGTGAAATACGATTAACGATTAAACGAACTTACCTAAGTAAAGTTCAATCGTGATTGTAAGAGCGCCTCTTCCGAAGAGATCAGTGCCTCCCTCCCACTCATATCGTTCGAGATACCCTATTTTTCAGTTACGGCTACTAGAAAAGTCTTTGAAGATTGAAGATCACGCTCTCACGGCGCGCACACGAGGCTTGCCATGAGGAGAAAATACTTTTTGTTTGTTTAAAAATTTGTGGCAAAACAGGTTGAAGTGGGGGTACAACATATCTGATCTCTTCGGAAGAGGTGTTCATACAATCACGATTGAACTTCACTTAGGTAAGTTTGTTTAATCGTTAATTGTAGCAGGTTTTATCGCAGGGACGACAAGCCGCGGATGGACTTGGTTTAAATAGAAGTATGGCAATGATTTGGCACAAAGGCGGGTATGATATACGTTTATGTACGCTTCACATAGGAGGCGTGCCTGGTGTTCAAAATAATCGAAAATTTTTCGAGTGAATAAAGTTCAAATCGTTCTTGAAAAAAATCGATAAATTGATAGAGAATTTAATGATAAGACAAATATTGTTTTGTAATAATAGGCAAATTGAAACAGTCAATATAGGAATGCATATGTAACATTAAGGGGCTATACCAGTGTGACACTTTCGGAAAATCGATTTTTTTTGGCTTATTCGTTAGTTTATACTTTCAAAAATATCCTGTGAAAGCGTCAAGGTCGTATCTTGAATAGTTTTTGAATGGCAGCGTTTTAAAGAGCGACGGTGATAGTGCCACATACAAAGGCTTATTGGATTTAAATCCATACGATGATAAACATATAGAAAAATTAGAATGCTACTTGCACGTAAAAAAAAGAATGGGAACACGATGCCGTAATCTAAAAAAACAAACCAAAGGATTAGGAGGAAGGAGTAAGAATACGAAGAAGTTGACTGATCAAGTTATCAATAAATTACAGAAATGTTACGGATTAGCAATTACCAGGCATCAAGATAATGTTGATGAAATGTACAAAGAAATTTGGGCAACATTTTATTACTTATCTTCATCAGATAAAAATCCAAACCATCAAAATTGCCCCGTAGCACAGTAGGAGAAAAGCCCAAAAACCTGGCCAGAACCCCAAAAAATAAATTTTCGATATAGGGTCAGTTGAGTAGTCATTCAGGTAGAGGACTAGTAACTGCATTCTATTGTGGAAGGGAAAGCCCTTTAAGTATATACCTGCGCTGCAGCGTCAGTTGGCAGTTAGTGTTCGTGAAGAGTGTACGTGTCACGCGCTGAACAGACGAAAATAACGCTGACTTCAAAAACCCATAACTTTAAAGTGACGGGTTTAATTTCAATTCTGCAACATGGATACGACTTCTGGAGGTATGTAGAACATATTTTTACATCGGTTGAATCTAAACTTTATGTATAAATGATTGAAATGTAGTATAGCCTTCGGCATAAATAAAATTGAATAATTTTGAAAACTTATATTTTCAACGGTCCGAAAAGTTATATATTTTGTCACATTTTGCAAAGCTCCTAGTCTCAGCCTTTAGTTTAATGTATAAGCTTTCGAAATTTACAAGAGTTACCTACGGAAAACGTGCGTCTTGTCCGTTATGATTTTTTTCGCATCGTGCGGTAGCCGAGCGTGCACGCGGCACTATTGAGCAGCCTCTGCGCCTCTACCTGAGAATGGGTGAAGTAGCATCATAACGGACAAGACGGCTCACTGTGGGCAGAATCACAGAAAAATCGGCAAAACCCAAAAATTGAGTGTTCTCATTTCGTATTTCTATGTATGTCATTTCAAAGACCAGGTATTTGTACGCCCTATTGTAAAAGGACCGGTCCCTACCCTTCGCGGTACTCGACTTACGACAGTCTGAACTCGACCGTTCGAGAGTGAAGAACGTAGCGATTTTGTACGCTGAAATTTTCGATTCGCGCAAAGTGAAATATATTTTGTTCTACGCTACCGATTTCAAATCGGTAAAATGGGAGATAATCTTGAAGGTATGTAGAATATTATCATGTCAAATAGTTTTTTGAAATTTGAAATATTGTATGTATAAAAGAGTGTTCAATGTATGCATTTTAAGCAAGCTTGTAAATTTATTTTTCCAAAAGAAGTATAAAAATAGTTGTGATCCCAGGAGATCCCAGACTTTTGAACATTGTAGCCTATTGATAATGTTATTAAGATTAGAATTTATAAAAAAAATTCTGCAGTTTGTTGCATATCTGGCTTTGGGAACCGGAATTCTCATGTCGCGCAACGCTTGGCTTCTTTGTTCAGGCTGGGCGCATAGTCCCCAGCAGGTAAACGTCCACCTGCTGGGGACAATAGCCGGTCCTTGTGGAATATAAAATAATTTTCTACCCAGTGATCTATTCGTAAAGAGTCATGATTCATGTAACGGGTGTTCAAAATGTTACAATAATTTATTCTATCATTTACAATTAGATTAAAATTTTTCCCATGAACACATTCATTTTTAGTAAATGTTTATCATACTTGTTTTATTCTAGGTTCACGTGCCATGGATTACACGTGCACTTATCAGGATATTTTCGGAATGATTAAGGAGAAATTTAAATTGTGCCTGGATGAGCAACTTCAGATTTTTGAGGAAAAAATTACTCTTGAGTCATCCGAATCTTTCACGATTGACAATAATGAAAAGGATTCATTAAAAAAATTACTTTGTAATATCAAAAGTAGATGGCTCGAAGTGCACAGAAGCCACGATGCATTTTAAAAAAAAAATGAAAAATGGTTGCAAACTTCAATAACTATTTTGGTAATTAATTTTATTGATGTTTCGAAAACTCGAGTTATGGGTCAAGATGTATAGTATAACGCTCGCGCTATTTTTTTCAGAATTGTACGAAACCAATTGGAGAGCCATTAACTTCAGGTGTATCTGGGCGACCTCGAAAATTGAGTTTCGAAGAGTCGAGTGAACGTACCAAGAAAAGAAGGGCTTTAGAAGTCAGTGAAAAGCATTGCGTGGAGGAATTAAGTTTGGCCACCAGGATGAGACTCAGTTCTGCAGGATTAAACGATGCTGCCACTATTTTAAAAAACATCACAACAAAATCTCCCTCAAGAGCTGCGAGATACCGAACAGCATATGAATCGTCGATAGATCCACGGCTAGTTGAGATGTCTGGAGATGAAGCACTGATAGATTTTGTAAATGCAAAACTAACAAAACAGCAATACATAGACATCAGGCGATCTTTGAGAAATAAAAAAGTTGCTATTTATCCATCGTACGCAAAAGTCGTTGCTGCTAAAAACCGTTGTTACCCTTCAGATATAACGGTAACTGAGACTTTAGCCGAAGTGAAATTACAGTCTTTGATTGATCACACTTGCGACAGAATTCTAAAGTTGCAAACTGACGTGATTAACTCTTTGCGCCCTGAAGAATCGAAGAATTTAAGACTAATTTGTAAATGGGGTTGTGATGGAAGCTCTGGGCACAGTGAATACAAACAAAAGTTTACGAATGCTGAGAGTTCTGATGCGAGTATATTTTTAACGTCTTTAGCTCCATTGCAAATTTTAGGATCGGATATCTCAAAAAAAGAATTCGTCCTTTGGAAAAATCCCAGGCCCTCATCTCCACGGTATTGTCGCCCTATTAGAATTCAATTTTTAAAAAAAACTGCGTCGTCAACGATTCAGGAACGGCAACACGTTGATAATCAGATCGAGTCTCTCACCCCTTTTACGACATTTATTGACGGGAAGGAAGTTACTGTTAAATACGAGCTGTATTTCACTATGATTGACGGCAAAGTTTGCAACTCCGTGACAAATACAAAATCCGCAATGCGTTGCTATATATGCAATCTCACATCATCGCAATTTAATGACATAGAGCTGATGAAAACTGTAGACGTTGACAGAACTCGACTCGAACTTGGATTATCAACGTTGCATGCGTGGATCCATTTTTTTGAGTGCTTCTTGCACATCGGCTATAAAATCGGTGTTCACAAGTGGCAAACTCGAAAAGATGAAGAAAAAAAAGTAGTTGCTGAGCGAAAACGAGTTATTCAAGCCGCATTCAAGAAAGAGTTGCATCTTGATGTTGATAAGCCGAAACAAGGGTTTGGTAGCAGTAACGACGGAAACACTGCGCGACGTTTTTTCGAAAATACTCAAATTTCATCAATAATTTTGGGTTTGGACGAGAATATTATGAAAAGATTCCACATAATATTGCAAGTTCTTTCAAGTGGCTTTGCCGTAAATGTAACTGCTTTCAAACAATATAGTCTTGAAACCGCCGAAATGTTCGTAACTTTGTATGCTTGGTACTGCATGCCAACTACGGTTCACAAAGTTTTGATTCACGGTCCTTTGATAATTGAATGGTCCCCGCTTCCTATCGGGCAAATGTCAGAAGACGCACAGGAAGCCCGTAACAAGGATATTAAAAAATATCGCGAGTGTTTTGCTCGAAAACACTCGAGAACAGCGACCATGCAAGACGTTTTCAATCGACTCCTCTTAACTTCAGATCCGTACATATCGAGCATGGGCAAGCAGTATCCGAAAAAAGCAAAAAGTTTATCACCAGAAGCATTGCAACTTTTGCTCTGTACCGATAGTTCTCGCGATAAGTATGGTTTAGGTGAATTAACGGAATACACGAGTGACGAATCAGAATCCACCAATTCCTCTGACGACGGCGATCGCGATTCCGACGCTGACGATTATGATTAATATTGAAATCAGGAATAATTATTAATAATTAATATTATTATTATTATTATTAATTATTAATTATTCTATGTAACGCACGTATTATTTTCGGTAAAATTTAATTCGTTAAGTGTCGATTGCTGTTTCAAATGTATTTAGCAATAAAATTCGTTAAAAATGATTTATAACTAATTTTCCGAAATTATTTGAAAACTTTCCCTCACTTCCAGACAATCGTTTTGTTTTCCCCAAATCTCATTCAAAATTTATAAAAAACAACCTTCAAAACACAAATATTGATTTCTGATAGCAAAAGTTGCTTATGAGTAAGATAAAAATATATTTTCGGTTCGCCATTTTGTTTTTTTTCGAAATTTTGATTCAGGATTTTCAATAAGTGACTTTTAAACCGCAAATTTACCAATCCCTACACAAATCGGATGCTTTTTAGTAATGCAGATAGTCACTTCCGGTCCGCCATTTTGTTTTTTCGAAATTTTGATTAGAGATTTTCAATAAGTGACTTTTAAACCGCAAATTTACCGACCCCTACTCAAATCGGATTCTTTTTAGTAACGCAGATAGTCACTTCCGGTCCGCCATTTCGTTGTTTCGAAATTTTGATTCAAGATTTTCAATAAGTGACTTTTAAACCGCAAATTTACCGATCCCTACTCAAATCGGATGCTTTTTAGTAACGCAGATAGTCACTTCCGGTCTGCCATTTTGTTTTTTCAAAATTTGGATTTGAGATTTTTAATCAGTGACTTTTAAACCGCTAATTTACCGATCCCTACTCAAATCGGATTCTTTTTAGTAACGCAGATAGTCACTTCCGGTCCGCCATTTTGTTTTTTTGAAATTTTGATTCCAGATTTGAAATCAGCGAGGTTAAAAACTTAAGAATCACCATTGCATTTTTCAGTACGCACATCGGCCTAGTTTTGCCGATTTTTCTGTGAATCTACCCACAGTGCGGCTGTTATACGCTTGAAATAAATTATTTTAATATATATGTATGTGTATATATATATAAATTTTCTGTGATTTAATTATGATATATACGTATGCATATATATATATATATACATATTAAAATCAACCACATAAAAATTTCTTAAATATGAATGAAATGTTATAACATTCAAATAAAATATTTGAATATATATATATTATATAGTAAGCAAAGCTTTCTTTTAACCAAATCCATGTCAATATTTTCTGTCTAATTTTTTTAAAATTATTTCAATTATCGCGGTTATTTATTTGGTAAAATAATGTACATTGTTCAAGTTATTGTATTAATTGATAATGTTATCTTTTCCTTTAACACCAATTTTCTACAATTTTATGTCTTTATTACAGGATCCGGTTACAAAGAATTGGTGCTGACAAGGAAAGAAGTATTTCTGATAATCAGCGAGCATTTATCCGATAAATTCGCTTCCTTGAACTCATGCTCTATTACCAATCGGCCAATTATCCGAAGATGCTCAGGAAGCTCGAAACAAAGACATCAAACGATATCGAGAAGATTTTGCGCGAAAAAGTTCCAGGGTTAAAACTATGGAAGATGTTTTTCATCGGCTCTTAGTTACTTCTGATCCGTACATTTCAAGTGTCAGAAGACTACCACAAAAGAAGCTGAAGAGTTTGTCGCCGGAAGCTGTAGCGATGTTGATCGCTCTTAAAGTAACTGCTGCAGCAGACGAATTTTGCGCCGAGATTGAAGCCGTGCCGGGAGTTGTAATAGATACAAACTCGGATAATGATTCTGACTCCGACTCCGACTCCGATTACGATTTTGATTAAGAATAAAATTTTCTATTTTTGAAACGTTCCGTATGTATTTTGGAAATAAAAATAATAATTGCGTAGAATACACTGTTCACGTTTATTTTATTATGATGATTTTTTTTTATATATTAATTTATCTATTTAGCAGGATACTCGGCCATTTTGTTTATAACAATTTGCTGTAAGCTCTTTGTTGCAAGTTATAAACAATAGATATCGGATTGGTAATCAGCGACCTTGAAAACCCGTATATACCAATTTTTGTCAACATCTGGTAACTTTTTAACGTTCATGTCGGCCATATTGGATCGGCCATTTTTTTTACGATAATTTGGCTTGCGGATTCGTAATCAGCGACCTTGAAAACCCGTAAATACCAATTTTTGTCGACATCTGGCAACTTTTTAACATTCATGTCAGCCATATTGGATCAGCCATTTTGTTTACGATAATTTGGCTTTCAGATTCGTAATCAGCGACCTTGAAAACCCTTGTAAGCCAATTTTCATTCCCGTCAAAGGTCATTTGAGGTTTTGGCCAGGTTTTTGGGCTTTTCTCCTACTGTGCGTCGCGCGGAAGCTCAAGGAATGGACTTATCAAAGTTCAAGCACGATTATTTACCGCTTGATAAGGATATTACGGAAGCTTTGAAACCAATTTATACTGATTTGAGTTCAAGGGAATTGCTAAAGCGATGGAAAGGAGGAAAAACACAAAACAACAACGAAAGTTATAATGGGTTGCTCTGGCACTTTGCTCCAAACACCTTCACAGCGGGATGAAAACGATTGAGCTCGCTAATTTCCTAGCAGTTTCAATGTTTAATGATGGTTTTTATAGTATTTTAAAAATGATGGAAGTAATGGGCGTGGTTGTTGGCCCTATTGCGGAAGAATATGCAGTTCAAAGAGATGACAACCGAATCAAGCAGGCGGAGATACGTCACGCGGCTTCCTCAAAAGATAAACGAACAGCCCGGAGACAAGCATTAGCCTCTCAGCAAGCATTTTTCGAGGAAGAAGAAGGTGTATAGTATGGGCCAGGCATAGCAGATTAGCAATTTTTATGGTAAATATAATTTTATCTAGCAAAAATCGATAGTTGAAACTTTAAACGCGTTTTTCTCGAAACGACATTTTTTAAAATTGCTGACATCATAACTCAACGAGAAATTGACCGATCGACTTCAAATTGAAACTGAGTATTCTTGAATATATTTACTATACAATGACCTACGATCTTTTTGATTGGTTGAAAATTCTCAATTTGGCATTAGAAAAACGACCATTTTTTTACCCCAAAAAACGACACTTTTTTCAGCACTACGCCATTCTGTTACTTTTGATATTTTTCAAAAATCGTAAGTCATTGTATAGGAAATACCCTCAGCTTTAATAACCTTTTTGAATTTTTTTGTTTCAGCTACTCATTCGGCCGGAATCATGTCAGCAGTTGGGGAACTTTTTTTTTGGCACCTCCGAAGACAGCACATAACTCCATTATTTTTCAATATTTTTGTAAAAAAAAATCTTAAAATATAGCTGAAAATGTACTTTAGTATGTCCAAAAAACTTCAAAACATTCCATCGAGTACTTTCTTTTAAAAAAATTCCCGAAAATCGCCTAATTTTTCATGGGTTACACTGGTATAGCCCCTTAAGCTTACAGATACGTTATGAGAATAGAAGCTAGGGCTCTTTATGACAGAATAATCTTTGTCGATGTATGTTGGAATTTCTTACGATATCTAATAATTTGGCTAATGACAGTAGAAAATAAGTCAGTTTGGATATTGCCCAGATGAACGGATTATGTATTTGTATGCATAGTTCGAGCTGAAAAAACCTGACTGATAAATACGACGCAAACGGGTTGGTATTGAAGAGAGAGAGAGAGAGAGATGGAAAGAGCGCAAGCAGAACGACAAAACGAAATTTGAGAAAGGTCAAGTATCGAATAATGCTAGAATTCCTTGTGCGCGTGGAGAGCTCGCCGCCTCGAGAAGCGGACCTCTCTCTCACACAAGACTCGCCTAACATAAGACCGCGCGTCTTAATAATATAATATAATCTATCCTCACGATGGTGAGATACTGTAGAAAATTTTGGAACATTTGCAATTGGCGTAGGAGCGACAAAGTCTAGACTAAGACCGACACAGGGTAAGAAGAAAGACGCCCTTGATGAAGCGTCATCGTGCACAGCGTACTAAAGAGGAGGCTTGGAGGCCTTACACACCCAGAAAAATAATTTATTTGATCCAAATAAATTTATTTGAAATAAATAAAATTTTATTAAAATACCGGCTTAATAAGACATTTATTAGGCCACTATTCATAGGAAGCGGTACAATCAAATAAATCTTTTCTCTGGGAGCAGAATGAGTACGTGGTAGTGATATCAAGGGTGGACTTGCGCCGTTACATTGATATGTTTGAAGGTTAAGGCCTGTTAATTGATGATGTATATAGTCGCGTCAGGTAAAGGCCTATACTATTTCTTCATACGTCAACAGTTCAAACATTGGATTTAATTGAATTGGATTGGATTTAATGTTCCCAGAAGATTTAATTTTTTTGTAAAATTTCGGAAAACAAAGATGCAGAAGAATAGAAGTACAAATACTCTATTCGTAAAAGGATACATTTTTAGTAATTTTGAGAGTTTCGGCTTTCGTGTAATTGTTGCGAGGAAATAACGAGGCACGATAAATTGGGTTTCTAGTGATGCCAATGGGTGAAATGAGCGACTTGCTAAATGTTACACGATATAACATTGTTTATTTGGAGATCTCGAATGTTAATAAAGATGAGAAAAATCCAAAGTTATTTCATGATGAAGTGAGTCGAGTATGTTTAACCCCATTTTCAAATAGTTGGAGAGACAACAAGTAGCTTAAAATTGGGGAGATAGAAAGGACAAATTCTATCAAAACATTAAAGGACATTCAAAACATGAAGTAAGAAACTTAACAAATCGATCCTTCAATTTATCATAACCCTCAAGGTGAAGATCGAAAGGATTGAGTTGCGAGTTTACAAGTTATGAATGTTATGATATTTGCCAAAGTCGTATTCGCTGTTTTGAAAATCTGAATAAATTGCTGTCCCAATAGCAATTGTGGCCACCGGTAATTGGCATGAATAAAATTTAAAAAAAAAGACAGAGAGGGAAACCATTAATGAGGAAAAAGAGTGTTGTTTTTGTATACAGATCAGCGTGTCGTTAAGTCTCTAACGTATGAACATAACAAGGCGAGTGAACGACCATAAAATTAACGAATTAGATTACATGAACGTGCCCTTTCATGCTGATGTGAGATATTGCGGGAAACTTAACGATATCTACAAGAAAGTGTAGAACTGTTGAAAAAAAATAGTACATTGTGTACCAAGGGGGAAATGTGGGACTTTTACGCCTCGCGCGATGTTTGCAGTACGAGTCGTAGACGAGCGCGCGAAGTGCTCGTACTGCAAACATCGCGCGAGGCGTAAAAGCCCCCTTCCCCCCGAGGTGCACACGATACCTTATATACCAAAACCACGTTTCCGAGCGGACGAAACCAGAGCACGCGAGAGCAGTGCAGCCAGATCGGGCGTAAAATCGACCCCCACTCTGCGGCTTTGCGCGGTGCCACACAATGATGGCCGCCCGTGTCTGTGAGCGAACGACGTTCGTGTCGCTTCGGGAGAGCCGAGCGCGGCCGAAGCGTCGACCCCTCGCGCGCTGTTGTTCTCCCACCCCATGGCGTCAGATATACGAACACACGTAGAAGTCGCACGTCCGTGTGCGACTACATTGTAAGCCGAAGCCGAAGCTGCCGAGGGCCCGAGGCTCCGCGGAAAAACGCGGTGAGACTCGAGGCGTGACGTCACCCGGGATCACGAGCGGGTTTTTTTTAATTTAAATGATTTTTTCCCTCGGTGCTCTCCGTTATCAATGAAAACGGAAAAATTTATCGGGGAACATTATAAATTATTTTTCAGTTCATACGTCGATTGAAATGTAATAATAATAAATAATAAAAACATTTTTCGTCAAGAAATTACTTACGACTTATTTACAAGCGATCCTAAATAAATAATTTAAAATGGAATTCAAATGTAAACCTCTTTATGAATTAAATTATTTCTTTGAAATAATTTAAATTTAAGTTTGAATTTAAATATTTTTACGAAAAATATTCATTTGTGACAACAAATCAAACCAAACATTTAACAATATTTTATAAATTATTGTTATTCGATTTTTCAGCACTTGAATCCAGTGTCAGAAACATGCCCGCGACGAAAAATTATTAACACCCTATGATATAGTATTCGATTTTTTTAAATTTAATATAAACAGTAAATAGTACATGCAACATTTTTCATATTGCATATTGCACGTACATACCTCATGATTCAAACAATCTTGATGTACAAGAAAATAGCAAGTAATTGCAAGCGTCGAAGGAGCCGCGTGGATAGTGTGCTCGCCCACACTCTTGAGGGTGCGGGTTCGATCCCATCGCCTGCAATTTTTTTTTTTTTAACATACATTTTTGGAATTTTTTTTTTAAAATATGGTGAACTGTTCATTTCCGGAACAACCACCATAGATGGAACATTTGAGCATCATTACTCAATGATGCTCATTGGAAAGCCAATGCGGATGAATCGAATGATCATCATTACTCAATTATGCTCATTGGAAAGCCAATGCGGATGTATCGAGCGATCAGCATTGCCCAATGGTGTCCATGGGAAGGTAAATGCTGATGAACGAAATGATCCGCTTTACCCAATGATGTCCATTGGAAAGTCAATGCGGATGAACTTAAAGATCAGCATTTCCCACAGATGTTCATTGGAACCCGAATGCGGCTAACGATGAAATGATCAGCATTTACCAAGGATACCCATTGAATAATAAGTAACTACGAATTATACAATGATCAACATTTATCAATAATGTCACTTCATTGATGACTGATCGAATGATGAGCAGCATTCGTTAACGATGCTGCAATTCATATTCGAGGTTTAATGCTGAACAATTGAACCCATCGATCGATGAGAATTTTTCCGAATGCGAATTTCTCAAACGGCGGTGAATTAATAAAATTATGTAAGAGTAGATGTCGCTGATTCTCATATATGAACCAAACATTTTCTTCAATTGTAATAAATGCTGATGATTATATCGATGATCAATTAATATTAGCATAAGCTCGGAAATTATTCGCAAGTAATTTAAAAAAAATATATTATAAGTTGCTCATCAAGTACGCGTACGTTTGGGATTAATGATTTTTAAAACCGTTTATTTTTAACATATACACATAATTTTATCAGTCCTTCTCAACCCGATTTGTGAGAGGAGAAACGTATATACTTTCATTATCAATCGTCATCTGAATACACTTACAATCTATTTTCTCAATTCTGAGCTTCAATAATTTCTATTAAATGTAATAATATATATAATGCGTATATAATTATTGGTCGTTATGCTAATATTAGCATTATGATTAACCTTACTTACTGATAACTTACATCATTTGATTATTTAATGCGTAATTTCATGTATATATAGCAATCATATGAAAGAATCTCCATTGATGATCCCATTTATTCCCCATTGCCCACAAAAACCAATGGAGGTTAATGGCGAATTAACTAGAGAGATTGTCTCCATTGAATCCTCATAGGATAATCCCCATTCCGTTTCAAATGAGGAATTCAATGGCGAAAATGTCCTTAGACAATTCGGCATTCATATCCATTGGTTTTGTGGGCAATGGGGAAAGAGTGGCGAACAGCAATGGAGATTCTTTCGTATAGTAAAAACTCCATTCATTGCCATTGAAAATCCCCATTCATTCCCCGTTGCCAAAATAACCATCGGGGATGAATGCCGAATTGCCTAAGGGGATTGTCTCCATTGAATCCCGATCAGATAATCCCCATTCCGTTTCAAATGGGGAATTCAATGGCGAAAATCCCCTTAGGCAATTCGGCATTCATCGCCAATGGTTACTTCGGCAATGGGGATTAAATGGGGATTTTTCAATGGCGACGAATGGAGTTTTTTACTACGGGGCAAGCATGTGACGCACGCAAACCTGTGACGTACGCACGAGCAGGGGGTTTGGAGGGCGGCAGCCCCCCGACAGGGGTGGAGGGGGCGGAGCCCCCCCCGAGGCATCACAAAACTAGTTTTTAAAAGTCATTAAATAAAGAAAACAACAAAATATTCATTTAATGAGTTTTTTATTGTAGTTTATTGAGTTTATCAGTTGATCACAATATTCAGCGTTCTTACCTGGATAGTAGATGACTGAGTGGTGACCTTTACGTCACAGTCATTGAAGGGTGCGGGGTATAGAATATTGTATACGTACTAATGAGTAGTGCGAGCGGATAACTCGCACAATATTGAGTTCGTTTTCAGTTACCTGTGTGGGGGTACCAGAGAACATATGATCAGTCCGTAAAGGAAGTCCAGACTGCCATAAACAATACCACGAATCAAAGTATGCGGAATGGGTTCAAGCCTCGCAGTATGGCTGATGCGGTATTGAAATCTGCATTTCAGGAGATCACGAATCAAGTAGGCCTTGAGGAGATAAGGAGGGTAGCAAAGGACGACATTGGCACTCGCCACAGGGGAGAGTCAGGAGCTGAACGTCAAAGCGAAAGGACCATTCAAGGTCAGGGCGGTCTTACCGAATGATCGGTGCGAGGTCGAGGATCTCAGGGATCGAGAAGGATGCCAGGGTGACTGAAGGTGGTGGCAGAGGATTAGCTGAGTCCGTGGGCCGTTTCCCACACGGAACCGAGTGTCCATTGGACGTCCATCGATCGTCCATAGATCCTGAACACGTCTACATTCACGATGGACGTAATGCGGACATCCATTGAACGTTCATGGTATACTTTTGATTGGACAAAACGCGATGGATTACACAGAATGTATATTGTATGTCCACGACACGTACTATTTCTTGAGCTACAAATATACATAACACGGCCATCCATGGTATGTCCATAGGTAGACATTCAATAGTTTTTAATTCAGGATAGTAATTGAACATCTATTGGACATTCCAGGTTCATCAACGAAAATCATATGTGGAGGACGTCAATTGAACGTTTATCGGACGTTCCGTGTAGGATTTTATATAAATGTGAACCTAGAACGTCCGATAGACGTCCAATTACTATCCTAAAGTAAAAGCTATTTAATGTCCACCTATGGACATTCCATGGATGGCCGTGTTACGTATATTTGTTGCTTAAGAAATAGTACGTGTCACGTACATACAATATACGTCGTGTGTGATCCATCGCGTTTTGTCCAATAAAGCGCACTCGTCCCTTAGATGTACATGTAAGTATTTCGGGTGGCTACGATATGGGTACGCCGATTGACCGTCTTATAGATGTACAAATTACGTCTGTCGAAAGATGAAGCGGAAGTCTACGACACATATTTTTGGAGCTGTAAATATATTCCGTACGTAACCTAACAGCCAGGGGACGTCTAATAATCATCTATTTTGGATGAAAATTTCATTCCAGCAAAGACCATGAACATTCTTTAAACCACTAACGGAGATGCGAAACGGCAGCCAGAAAATTCTATGTGCTGAAAACGTCTCGTATACATACCCTTACATAGTTTTTAGGCGTACCTATAGACCCCATAAAGTGACGTTTACTGTACGTTTACTGCATCCAAACAAACGCTATTAATTACATATTATTCATTAATTATAAATATCATTACTGATTATATATTATTCAAGGCCTGTGAGACAAAGATATATAAGTATATTAGCAAACTACATCGTATAAGGTTTTTACACGCAAATATTTATCATAAGTCAAGTTAGTGTAGATAGGTAGGTAGGTAGGTAGGTAGGAGATCAGAAGAGTTAAGCAGCTTTTCTGAATCCAATACTTGGATGGGTAACCGCACTGTGAAAGATCGAAAACTATTTTTCCCCCTTTTTTCTGTAAAATATAGATATCTTATAGGCCTCAAATATTATATAATCAGTAATAGAGTTAATAATTAATTAATAATATCTAATTAATAACTATCAAATTATTTAAATTAAGGGACGTATAATAGATTATCATTAAACATCTTTTGGATCACTGGTTTATTCGTCCTAAATACGCAAGTCACACGTCACTTGTTAAGGGTCTAGTCCGTCTAAAAACCGTCTCAGAGTACGTATAAGAGACGTTCCCAGTATATAGAACAGGTGCCGTTTCGCACTTAAGTTAGAAGTTTGAGGGATATTGAAGGACGTCCTTGGGATCGAGTTTTCATCCACCATGTATGAATATTGGACGTCCCATAACTGCAATGTTCCGTGTGATTTCGATGAATGATAGTAATCGAACCAGATGAACGATGGTAATCTGGCCGGTGAATGATAGTAACCTGGTGAGTTGAACGATAGAAACCTTGTGGCGAACGATAGTAGCCAAAACAATTCGATGAATGATAGTAATCGAACCAAATGAATAATAGTAATCTGGCAGGTGGCCGATAGTAACCTGGAGAAGCGAATGATAGTAACCTCGTGTGGTGGATGATAGTAGCCAAAATGTCTTCAGACAATAACGTGGAGTAACTGAAACTCTTGGATCGGACTTGATCACTCTGATTTCGGAGCGAACGTTGCGTTGCGCCTATTGTCTTTTCCGTTACAGGATCTTTTGATAATTTCGTACGTTGGACGCTTATTTTCAGATTCACAAACGAATGGAGTCACGACGAGGACGTCGTAAATTCAGGAAGGCCGAATGAAGTCAACGTTTAAGACTTTGGGTCTTGGGATGCCGCGGGGTATTTTGGCGTGCCATGGCCCAAACATCGGAGATTGGACGAGTGATGAATCGAATGCTACAAGGCCCCGAGGGCTAGCGACAAAGGGGCATTCGGCGACGAGGCCTTTGAGAGTTCACATCGATTTAATCGGATATATCGATCGACTGTATAACGTTATAACGAAGTTTCTATATACGAGTATTGACAACACATTGTAAAATGTAATGGAACATCGAATATTATATTATCCGTAGAGATTGGCAATATCGAAATCAAGTTATATTTTCGGTATTTTTAATAAATATTTATTACAATTAAATTTTTAATTTGTTCAACTCCCGTAGTAAAAAACTCCATTGAATCGCCAATGGCAACCAATGGTTCTCATACGACTCCATTGGACAATGAATGGGGACCCATTGAGATTTCCGCATTTGTCAATGGCGTACAGGGTTGACCATTTATCAGTGAATGGGTATCCATTGAACCTCAAATGCGGATGAATCGAACGATCATCATTACTCAATGATGCTCATTGGAAAGCCAATGCGGATGAATCGAATGATCATCATTACTCAATGATGCTCATTGGACAGCCAATGCGGATGTATCGAGCGATCAGCATTGCCCAATGGTGTCCATGGGAAGGTAAATGCTGATGAACGAAATGATCCGCTTTACCCAATCATGTCCATTGGAAAGTCAATGCGGATGAACTTAAAGATCAGCATTTCCCACCGATGTTCATTGGAACCCAAATGCGACTAACGATGAAATGATCAGCATTTACCAAGGATACCCATTGAATAATAAGTAACTACGAATTATACAATGATCAACATTTATCAATAATGTCACTTCATTGATGACTGATCGAATGATGAGCAGCATTTGTTAACGATGCTGCAATTCATATTCGAGGTTTAATGCTGAACAATTGAACCCATCGATCGATGAGAATTTTTCCGAATGCGAATTTCTCAAACGGCGGTGAATTAATAAAATTATGTAAGAGTAGATGTCGCTGATTCTCATATATGAACCAAATATTTTCTTCAATTGTAATAAATGCTGATGATTATATCGATGGTCAATTAATATTAGCATAAGCTCGGAAATTATTCGAAAGTAATTTTAAAAAAACATATTATGAACTGCTCATCATGTACGCGTACGTTTGAGACAAATGATTTTTTAAACCGTTTATTTTTAACATATCCACATAATTTTATCAGTCCTTCTCAACCCGATTTGTGAGAGGAGAAACGTATATACTTTCATTATCAATCGTCATCTGAATACACTTACAATCTATTTTCTCAATTCTGAGCTTCAATAATTTCTATTAAATGTAATAACATATATAATGCGTATATAATTATTGGTCGTTATCCCAGATAGAACACTGACGTATATTATACGTATATTAGACGTTGCCAGATACGTATATAATGCGTATTTAGTACGTATACTGAAGAGCTAAATGTCCGGCTAATCTCCGTATAATATATGTATATTCTACATATATTACACGGTATATTTTATGTATACGAGACGTCGAAAATACATAGAATATACGTAGAATGCCCAGCTAATATCCGTATAATGTATGTATATTCTACATATGTTAAACGGTATATTTTACGTATACAAGACGTCGAAAATACGTAGAATACAAACGGAGAATATAAACAAATTATACGGATACTAGCATATATATATACGATGAAAATCAGTTCTATATATTCACAATTGATAGTTCCTGAGTGTCGAGTAACGAAAAAAGAATTTTTGAAAAAAAAAAATTTTGCCCCCAGTGGGATTTGAACCCGCGACCCTTGTTTTTAGGCATATCCTCAAATTGAACATGAATTAAATATAAAAAAAAATAGACAATTTTGAATTTCATGAATTTTTCCGACCGCTTTAGTTATCTTGCATATTCGCGGAGCTTAGAATATGTACGAGACCTGACTGGGATCTGAAACCTACCTATCTATTGAGCCTAACGAACAACCTACGGCTGGGACGCTAACCACTACACCACCGACTACTTATGGTATTCTGATGTAAATATCATATCTATAGAACACAGGCCGAGAACAATCACGTGCCAAAATCGTAGTGAGAATTTATTTTCATTACCCGAAGGCCGTTTTTGGTTCGACTTGTCTTTTAACTAAATTAAAAACTAAAATATTGAATCAGATGAATAATAATAACAATTATAATAATAAATAGTATTATTTCCAAAATTAAAAAGGTCGGAGACCACGGGATATGTGGTAGGCTAATTTTAGTTCTATTTTAAATAAACTCATAAAAACACAGAAATAATAATAATAAACAATAATAAATATTATTATTATTGTTATTAAAAAAAATTATTGCTCTCAATTGTAGAAATCGGTTTTTATTCTTAAATAACAATAATATTAAATGATAATATACTCACTGAACGTATAATATTCGTATATGTATTAAACGTTCATTGAATAGCTTCAGATTTAAGAATCGCAATCGTAAGATAATAAATATATATTATATGTATATGAGATGTACAAATTGCCACCGAGATAAGTAGAAAAAAACAAGTCCAATATACGTATATAAATACTATATACGTATATTGGATGTGTTTTTATCTGCAGTATCTCGGTGGAATGTTGTACATTTCATATATATATATAATATATGTTAATAATAATATATGTCATATACAGATAATATATGTTACATACAATATAAGTTAATTGAAGCTGTTCAATGAACGTATAATATACGTATATTATACGTTCATTGAATAGCTTCGTCCAATATACGCATATATAATATATATATATATACGTATATCGGACGTGTTTTTTTCTACATATCTCGGTGGAGTTTTATACATCTCATATACATATAATATATGTTAATTACCTTACGATTGCGATTCTTAGATCTGAAGCTATACAATGAACGTATAATATACGTATATTATACGTCATTTGTCTTTATCGTAAAGTACATGTTTCGTATACTTATAATAGATGTATATAATTCGATGTCAAATGCTTATTGTATAATATACGTAAATTATACGTATATGAAATTCTTTCACTATTATCAATAAATAGACCTAAAATATACGTTCAGTATACGTATAATACAGGTATATCATAGACGTATACATATTATATACATATATACCTGTAATATACGTATAATATACGTCAGTGTTCTATCTGGGTATGCTAATATTAGCATTATGATTAACCTTACTTACTGATAACTTACATCATTTGATTATTTAATGCGTAATTCCATGTATATATAGCAATATCATATGAACCCGTAGTAAAAAACTCCATTGAATCGCCAATGACAACCAATGGTCCTCATACGACTCCATTGGACAATGAATGGGGACCCATTGAGATTTCCGCATTTGTCAATGGCGTACAGGGCTGACCATTGATCAGTGAATGGGTATCCATTGAACATCAAATGCAGATGAATCGAATGATCATCATTACTCAATGATGCTCATTGGAAAGCCAATGCGGATGAATCGAACGATCATCATTACTCAATGATGCTCATTGGAAAGCCAATGCGGACGAATCGAATGATCATCATTACTCAATGATGCTCATTGGAAAGCCAATGCGGATGTATCGAGCGATCAGCATTGCCCAATGGTGTCCATGAGATGGTAAATGCTGATGAACGAAATGATCCGCTTTACCCAATGATGTCCATTGGAAAGTCAATGCGGATGAACTGAAAGATCAGCATTTCCCACAGATGTTCATTGGAACCCAAATGCGGCTAACGATGAAATGATCAGCATTTACCAAGGATACCCATTGAATAATAAGTAACTACGAATTATACAATGATCAACATTTATCAATAATGTCACTTCATTGATGACTGATCGAATAATAAGCAGCATTCGTTAACGATGTTGCAATCCATATTCGAGGTTCAATGCTGAACAATTGAACCCATCGATCGATGAGAATTTTTCCGAATGCGATATTTATCAAACGGCGGTGAATTAATAAAGTCAAGTAAGAGTAGATGTCGCTGATTCTCATATATGAACCAAATATTTTCTTCAATTGTAATAAATGCTGATGATTATATCGATGGTCAATTAATATTAGCATAAGCTCGGAAATTATTCGAACGTAATTTTAAAAAAATGTATTATAAACTGCTCATCAAGTACGCGTACGTTTGGGATAAATGATTTTTAAAACCGTTTATTTTTAACATATACACATAATTTTATCAGTCCTTCTCAACCCGATTTGTGAGAGGAGAAACGTATATACTTTCATTATCAATCGTCATCTGAATACACTTACAATCTATTTTCTCAATTCTGAGCTTCAATAATTTCTATTAAATGTAATAATATATATCGCGTTACAGCTGCCATAAGGGCGTATCACCTCTTTTACGCCCTTATGGCATCCGGGAGCCATAAGGGCGTATTGAAATTTTTTTTTTCAGGAATCGACGTAATTATGACCGAAACGTATAGAACCGATGAAAAAAAAAATTTCCCAATTTTTTTTTTTTTTTTCATACGCCTTTATGGCTTTCCGAGTTGGTGTCGAAAGCCATAAGGGCGTATCGAAATTTTTTTTTTCAGGAATCGACATAATTATGACCGAAAAGTATAGAACCGATGAAAAAAAAATTTTCCCAATTTCCCAAACGGGATTTTGAAGCGTGAACGATTACGAAGAGAATGAGCTCATGCTCAAGCCGCAATTCTATCTAGAAAAAAAATTGCAGCCATTTTAGTGAACCGATTGAATTTTGGCCAAAATGCAAAAAAAAAAAAAAAATTATTTTTGTTTTTCGGGCCTCATATCGATGTATTTTTGCCCCCTAAACGCGAATCTATCAATAGTTTTTTCAAAAAATCAAAATTTTCATGAATTTCGATAAAAAACTGTTTTGCTCAATTTTGGGCCTATTTTCAAAAACCTGAAAATAGCGAAATTTCAAGTGCTCATAACTTCACTTTGGTTCAACCGATTTCGAAATTTGTTTTTCGTACGCAAAGCTTGTGACCAAACTTAGAGAATGCCGTTAAGTTCATCCCGATAACTAATTTTTTGTAGAAATGAGAGCAGTTTGAAAATCGCCGAAAAAAATGGAAAGGGGTATACCTTAAAAAATTTACAAAAATCTATTGTTGAACTTTAAAAATCTGCCAAAAATCGAAAAATGATCGTAATGGGATGAACCAAACGGGATTTAGAAGCGTGAACGATTACGAAGGGAATGAGCTCATGCTCAAGCCGCAATTCTATCTAGAAAATAAATTGCAGCCATTTTAGTGAACCGATTGAATTTTGGCCAAAATGCAAAAAAAAAAATTATTTTTGTTTTTCGGGCCCCATATCGATGTATTTTTGCCCCCTAAACACGAATCTATCAATAGTTTTTTCAAAAAATCGAAATTTTCATTAATTTCGATAGAAAACTGTTTTGCTCAATTTTGGGCCTATTTTCAAAAACCTGAAAATAGCGAAATTTCAAGTCAACGTAATTATGACCGAAACGTATAGAACCGATGAAAAAAAAATTTTCCCAATTTTTTTTTGTTTTTTTATACGCCCTTATGGCTTTCCGAGTTGGTGTCGAAAGCCATAAGGGCGTATCGAATTTTTTTTTTCAGCAATCGACGTAATTATGACCGAAAAGTATAGAACCGATGAAAAAAAAATTTTCCCAATTTTTTTTTTGTGGGCAATGGGGAATGAGTGGCGAACAGCAATGGAGATTCTTTCGTATAGTAAAAACTCCATTCATCGCCATTGAAAAATCCTCATTCATTCCCCATTGCCAAAATAACCAATGGGGATGAATGCCGAATTGCCTAAGGAGATTGTCTCCATTGAATCCCCATTAGATAATCCCCATTCCGTTTCAAATGGGGAATTCTATGGCGAAAATCCCCTTAGGCAATTCGGCATTCATCTCCATTGGTTATTTTGGCAATGGGGAATGAATGGGGATTTTTCAATGGCGACGAATGGAGTTTTTTACTACGGGAAAGAATCTCCATTGATGATCCCATTTATTCCCCATTGCCCACAAAAACCAATGGAGGTTAATGGCGAATTAACTAGAGAGATTGTCTCCATTGAATCCTCATAGGATAATCCCCATTCCGTTTCAAATGAGGAATTCAATGGCGAAAATGTCCTTAGACAATTCGGCATTCATATCCATTGGTTTTGTGGGCAATGGGGAATGAGTGGCGAACAGCAATGGAGATTCTTTCGTATAGTAAAAACTCCATTCATTGCCATTGAAAAATCCCCATTCATTCCCCATTGCCAAAATAACCAATGGGGATGAATGCCGAATTGCCTAAGGGGATTGTCTCCATTGAATCCCCATTAGACAATCCCCATTCCGTTTCAAATGGGGAATTCAATGGCGAAAATCCCCTTAGGCAATTCGGCATTCATCTCCATTGGTTATTTCGGCAATGGGGAATGAATGGGGATTTTTCAATGGCGACGAATGGAGTTTTTTACTACGGGCTAAATTGAAGTATGGATTAATATAATAAAAGTTATCAAGTTTATATGAAATTGACGATTTTATTTTTTTGATATTTAATCTTACTGATATTATTAATCTCATTTACCAGATAATTGTTCAGACGATGTGAAAGTTAGAAGATTTGAACGAAATACAACACCGCCCAAATACATGGATATATCTGTGTCTGAGGTTCAGAAGGGCGTATCTAAGGGCTGAAAACTGAGATTCAAAGACTTTTGGTGATGTCAGGATTCATTGCGGAAGTTTAAAGGAATTGCCGCTACTTGGCGTGAGCAGAGAGGGCTTGGAAGCGTGAGGGCGGTGATCGAGAGAGGGTTACAAGGGTTAACGAAGACTAATTGGGATAGGAGTGAGAACCAGTCGCATCAAAGTAGTAATTTTCGATTTTTTTTCTTGCTCTCTCTCTCTCTCTCTCTCTCGCTTTCTCTCTATCCATGTTGGTTTTTTATCTTTCTCTTCCTTCTTTCTTGGGGATCTCCATGAACTCTCCAAGTGCATGGCCTGATTGGCAGCCTTCCACGTTCATTTGAGCGATGCGACATCATAAACATCGGACTGCAGGATCTCATATTGATGAGACAACGCTCGACATATCCTCAACCAAAAGCTTGCGTGAGAATGGAAATATCTTTTTGTCGACAAAGAGGCATTAATAGAAACCATGGGTAACTTTTTTGGAGATCAGATTGCATTGGACATTTTTTCATGCATTTGTTCTGGAAAGACATTTTAATTTATTAACGTAAAAATTTATATATACATATTTTTGCAACTTTTAACTTTATTTTGAAATTTCTTTTTTTGAACAATAATGATTCTTGAAGCCGCTGTTACGGATCTACGGGAGGTTCTCTAAAAAAAGGCGTATTACAGTGAGCACGAAATCAATGCATTATGCTTATTGCAAATATGAGACATATGCACATTCATTAGATACATTGGTTTTTAATGAATTTTTCGATTCAAAGCATAACAAACTTATTATTCTTCAGTAGAACATTAAAAAAACCATTTAAAAAGTACTAAATAATATACCAAACTTGTAAATTTCTATCGATATATATATATCAATAATATATCGAACTCGTATATTAATAATTCCCGACAAAGAATAGTCAAGAATAAAATTATTCCGTTAGCTTCGACTAAAGCATTACTCTACATTTTTCGAACTCGAGATTCTTAAATTTTTTTTTCCTTATCATTTTTTTTGCGCAGTCATTGGTTGATAATATTTATTTCTTCAGGTATCTCACAACAATGGATATATATGGGTCATTCCATATCAAATCGACAAATAGCTGGAATCGACCCCTTCTAATTTCGATGAAATTTGCTCAGAAGTTTTTATTTATGATAAAACAAAGTTCTACCGAAGGAAACAAATTTAATGAATTTTTTTTCGAAAGTTATGCAAAATTCAAAATTTCACTATTTTTTCAATTTTTGTAGTTTATTTTTTAAATATGTCGAAAACTATTATCGTTACGGAAAAATCGTTCTGGTTTCGTCTTAAAGAGTATACTTGGAGCTACGAAAAAAAATATTCCGAATTTTTTTTTTCAAAGATGATGAATTTTTTTCGGAACAGTTTTTTTTCCCAGCCCTAAGTATATTCTTTAAGGCGAACCCAGGACGATTTTTTCGTAACTGTAATAATTTTCGCGATATTTAAAAAATAAACTTGAAAAATTGAAAAAATTGTAAAATTTTGAATTTTGCATAACTTTCGAAAAAAACAATTTAATTTTTTTCCTGTGGTAGAACTTTGTTTTATAATAAGCGAAAACTTCTGACCAAATTTCATCGAAATTGTCAATTGAAAGGGGTCGATTCTAACTATTTGTTCGATTTGACATGGATATTGACCAGTATACAGGGTGTCCCAAAATTACGTGCGCAAAATGAAAGGGGTAATAGAAGGGGTCGAGTTGAGTAAATTGACCTCGAAAACATGTGGTCTACGAAGTCGCGTTCGCGAAATACGGCCGGTTAAAAAATTTCGCCGAGCGTCTGCATTAAGGCAACCGAGTACATATCAGGCAGTGGTAAGCAGTACTGTTGATAAACGCGCTCGTACGCTGATACATACCATAATACTTCAAATTCTATGAATTTCAACCTACAACACTCTTGGTAGTGAATTTTCGTCAATCATAATATCCCAGTCGAATTAGGATTTGACACGGAAAAAATTCCGAGTAGCAATTTTCCATCGGAAATTGTTGGGGAGGGGGGGGGTCACTAACGGTCTACATTTTGGTTTTCGGGATTCGCGCCCTGTTGCGTCATCCGACATCTTGAATTTGAGGGTGAATTTTTGTTTATTGAATAACTCGTTTATGTTCAATTTTACACGAAAAATGGTTATAACCGAAGTTGTTTGGAATTAAATTTCCTACAATTTTGGTCCATATCAATTTTTCTCTAGAATCAATATTTTTTATTTGGACCGGAAAAACGGGGGTGAACGCTCTCGAATCGACGACGTTCTCTCTCGTTTCTCCGCCGCGGTTGTGGTATAAGACAGAACAAAAATTCACCCTCTCTTTTCGGGTCTTAATCGAAAAATATCGATCCTAGGGAAAAATCGATAGGACCAAAATTGTGGTAAATTTAATTCCAAACAACTTTGGTAATGACCGTTTTTCGTGTAAAATTGAAACCAAACGAGTGATTCAATAAACAAAAATTAACCCTCAAATTCAAAATGGCGGATGACGCAACAGGGTGTGAATCCCGAAAACCGAAATGTAGACTGCCAGTGATCCCCCCTCCCCCCCCCCCCAACGATTTCCGGAAGAAAATTGCTACTCGGAATTTTTTCCATGTCAGCCCCTTTTGTAATCTAATTTGACTGGACTATAACGACAAGGATGGATGGAACAATAGCGTTGGAAATTGCCTGTTATCATTCATTCATGGTAAACTGTCGACAGTCGATCGTTATCACTCGGTTTGATCGTTTATCATTCAATTTTGCCTGATTGCTGCCTGATGTGTACTCGGTTGCCTAAATGTAGGCGCTCAGCGAAATTTTCTTACCGGCCGTATCTCGCAAACGCGACTTTGCAGACCACATGTTCTCAAGGTCAAGTTACTCAGCTCGACCCCCTCTATTACCCCGTTCATTTCGCGCACTTAATTTTGGGACACCCTGTATATTACACTGAAAGAAATTTTATTGCAATATTTGGTTTTTCGCGTAACAAAAAGTATAATAAAATATAGCAATTTGGGGACAATCGAGGTACAATCGTAAATATTCCTATAATAATAGGACATTATGCTATCTTGCTATCTTGCTAGTAGTTCTTGCTTTTCAAAATAGCATAATGTCGTATAGAGATAGCATGTCGTATTATTATAGGCATATTTACGATTGTACCTCGATTGTCCCTAAATTGCAATATGCTACTGCAAATATTGCAATAACATTTATTTCAGTGTAGACCACCTGAAAAAAAACCTTTTTTTTCAATCTCCTCCTTCATGAAACCATAGTTTATATTTTATATGGGTAAACAAATTTGAAAAAATTCTAAAAAACATTTTCGATAGAGTCGCAAAAGATAATAAAAGTTTCAGCCAAATCGTAAGAGGTCGGGGTCAAAAGTGGTCGATTTGGCGTGGAATGCCTCATATATATCCACCATTAAACTATTATATTGTCGGCTTTGGTTGGAGAAACAAACATTTCCTAGGACTTATTAAAAACTATTAAAGCAGTTTGGTCTTGACGTCTTCCAGTATAACTCAAAATCGGGGGCAGCACATGAGTAATATTCACATCGGCGACGTCTCAAAGAGTAACACATTTTCGTTGTTCGCGTAACGTTTCAACTAAATGTAAGTAAAAAATAAATAAAGATTGCAAAATTTTTTTAAAATCAACTATCTACGTTTGCTGTTACATTTAATTCGACTGTTTGACGAGATACCATAAAGGATTATTGTGCCCTATGAATTTCAAAGAATACCATTCTGTTTGCCATCGGCTGATGGAACTTCTCACTGCGGGTGTACTCAAAAAATTAATGTTTCCCACAGTACCGACGTCGTATGATAATTACGATTCTTAGCAATTCAAAGACAGTCTTTTTACCCACCGAATACGATCAATACATTGAAAATATCATGAATTGTTGATGATACGAATAGAAATTTTTCCTGCGAAGCGTTGGTACATTCGAACCATTTGAGTTTTATCGCAGGATAATGCAGCGTTTTTATCCACCTGAGGATAATATCTCGATGGAGAAATCTTCCCATCTCGCTAAAGAATCTCTACCGTCCGTTGGCCGCACTCCTCTCGCGCAATAAGACAATCATTTAATTAGTAAAAGAATTACTTATTTGCCCAAAAACGGTAAACAATTCAGGGATGGGAGAAATTCATTTTTCATCGATCGATAAGGCATCGCCATTTTTTTCGGACCAAATTCATCTGCTTAGAACGAAACAGTGCCTGTGGGTAAGAGGAGGAAAAATCTATATGTCCTACATGCTTTAACATTCATCATGGACAACACTTTGCGAGGGCGATGAAAAAGATAAATAAACAAAACAAAAATATCCTGATGCACAGAACATATTTCTTCACTCTGCAAATCTCATCCGGAACGGATGAGAAAAGCTCTATATCGCGCCGCACATGCATTTCGACGTCATGAATAATTTTCGAATAAAAAGTAAAAAAATATTTTCATACATGATCCCCGAGTAACCTTAAAGCGAAAAGGTCGTTCTGTGTAACCATTTCTTTTTCTTATCAGAAGAGCATTTGAATTTTCGTCGGCATTTGTGAAATGTCAACCAATTCTTCCAACTTAATTTCCATCATTTTTTTCACGTTTCTTATTTTGAAAAAAAAAACTCATATACAGCCGTTATCCGAAAAGTATATGGGAGAAAACGCGTCACTTTTTCATGACGTGAACCTGACCATTTTTAATTTGGTAAAAACTTCGCTTATTTCATGGTCTGATCCTAAAAACAGCTCTCAAATTTTATTATATTTTTTGGAGCCACCATGGCGCGATACAATACAAAATACAAGACCATGGAATATTTTCGACTTTTGAAAACATTTAATTTTCAATCTATGATATCTCAGTAGCGATAATCGTATGGAAAAGTATATAACGGGTTGTTTTCGTTTTTAATCCATCTTTGAAGAAAAAAATTGTCCATTTTTTTTAAGCAAATTTAAACAGCCAAAATAATTTTTTTAAATTAAAATCACGATATCCAAAAACCCCGATTCTCGAATTTTGAACGAAAATTCTCAAAAATACTAGAATTCATTACCAATATTTTCGAAAAAAAAATCGATGGAACCTGTGGTGATTCGCGAGATATTGATTGTTCAATATTTAATTTACTTGTTCTTCATAAATTTCTGTCCATTCGTTAATTAATTTGAGCTTCAAATAGTGTAAAAAAAATAGTAAAAAAGAATCATGTAAATCAATAATACGTTCACGTGCTTTGGTAGAATATTTTACGCGTATTTTCAATTTTGTACTTGTATAAAACACTCGTTTAATTTTTTTTCAATTTTAATTTCTCATTCACGTATTTAATACTCGTATTGGAATCTCGTCTTTTCTCCGAAATTCAATTTTTTAAATTATGTTTTGTATTTCGATTTCGACGAAATTCGACCATCTTTCAGCAACAACTTTACCGTTGTGAAACAGAATAATGCAATGATACTTCTGAGTATTTTTTTATTGATTGAGCTATTTTGAATCCTCCATTCATTAAAAATTCTTTTGATCGTTCTTAGGTAATTAGTCTTCTCACGGTAAATAATTTCAATCGACGGTATATTTTTTTAAGCTTATTCATAGAGGTCTCGGGATGACACGGTATAAGATTTTTAATAAATTTCTTACGAGATCTTTCACGAAATCGTTTATTACTTTAAAATATTCCTAAACAGCGATGGCGTCATTACTACCCGTGTGAAAATTTTGTTAGGGGATTCTTAGGGGCCCGATTAATTTTCCCGAATAAATACAGGGGCCTGACACGGAAATCCGTTCAGGTCCCGTTAGGGATTGTCCCACTGTATTAAGCGGGGCCCTCAAAAGATGCCGTATCGGGGCCCTTAAAAGATGCCGTATATATCGGGACCCTTGAAAGGTGCCGTATCGGGGCCCTTAAAAGAGAATTATTTATTTTTTTTCATATATAATTATCAGTTGTTACGATGAAATTCAGTTCTATATTCACAATTGATAGTTTCTAAGGGTCAATTAGTAACGAAAAAAAAAATGTCGGAAAAAAAAAATTTTGCCCTCGGTGGGGTTTGAACCCGCGACCCTCGTTCTTACGCATATCCCCAAATTCAACATGAATTAAATAAATAAAAAAATAGATAATGTAAAAGTTCATGAATTTTTCTGACAGATTTAGTATTCTTGCGTACTCGCGGACCCTAGAATATGAGTAATAGAGCTATGTATGTTTCAACTCAGGGATCTCAGGGGGGGCGAGGGAACGGGGGAGCGCGGGGTCTGGAGCGCGGGGTCTGTAGCGGGCAGGGTATGCTGGGGAGGACGGAGCCTAGGGAGGGGGGAGCCAAGGGTGATGTAAGGCGGCCAGGGATCAAGATCCCTATCCCGACATTTACCGACCTTTTTCAGCCGAGATTCGAACCACTTAGCCGAGACACAAACCGCGTCGTGAGTCATGGGTGGCTTGCGGATGGTGGGTGGCGGGCGGTGGGTGGTGGGTGGCAGGTGGGTGGCGGGTAGCAGGGGGGGGGGTCGGGGAGATTTGGGATTTTTTTTCGTTAGCATGTATTGCGTGTATCTGCGTGCACGGCTTGCAGACGGTAGGTGGCGGGTGGTGGGTTGTGGGTGGCGGGTGGCAGATGGGCGTTGGGTGGGAGGGGGAGGGGGATTTGGGATTTTTTTTCGTTGGCATGTGTTGCGTGTATGTGCGTGCATGTGCGTGCATGTGCGTGTGTGCAGGGAGGGGGGGTCTCGGGATTTTCAATTACATGCCCATGATTTTTTGAAGAAAGCATTAGATGCACGTAGTAGAAAGCACGTCATCGATAGCATTGACCCGCACTCTCTCGTACGCTCTCTCTCTCTCTCTCTCTCTCTCTCTCGCACGCGCTCTCTCTCTCTCTCGCGCGCTCGCTCTTTCTCTCGCTCGCTCGCGCTCTCACGCGCAGAGTGTCGAGTGTCAAATTTATGATGTATACAACTGTACCCCAACATGATCCGCCTTTTTTCGTCGCAACGCATATTATCGACACATAGCTGCATAGACGATCATTCGTTCACAATTTTCGAGTTTTTTCAAGCAATTCTCCGGCAACGTTATTTCTCTCTCTCTTTCCTCTCTGTCCTCTCTTTCACTTGTTCTCCGTATTTCGTACGTCAGTGTATTCTAAGCTATGAGATTGCTAATGATTTAGACTTTTTGTAGTTCAAGCATGATTTTTGAGGTAAATGTGAAATCAAATATTTTTGGTGAAAGGCCCATTGATATTCACTATTTTATTTGTTATCAATATCCCTAGATGGCATTCAAATGGAAAAAAAGTTTTATCATGATAGATTGATATCTAGATATTTCAAAGCTATGATGATTTAATTATTTCAGCAAAAATTTCTATCGTGTTCTGCCCGCGGGTCCACTGATATTAGTGGTATATACAAATTCTATGGTTGATATAAAAATTGGGAAAACTTGTTTTTTCATGAAGCAATTGGATTTTTAGAAAATTCATTATTTTTTCTCACCAAAGGTCTAAGCATGTTAATGTAATTTTTTTCTTATCTTCTGCGAATAATATAATAGTTTACTTTGAAATTTAAATCATGAACAATACAATCTTTTTTATACTGTCTTTCAAAGTCTTTTAAAATGATTTTTACAACTTCACGTAAGACTCCTATGCGAGCCGCAGAGGATGAGAAAGCATAAGTAATCATCACTTTCAAGGGCCCTTGTTCAGAAAAAAAATACATATATATTGTATTATTCAGAAAAATCTTGGATGTCTTGTTAGCAATGACGAACGATCATCGTTCGAATTGATAACCACGGACGCCTCACCAAGCGACAACCGACGAGGCTTCCTATCTGGGCCTTGCATGACACACTCCCCGACTACGGCTTGACCCGGGCGAAGATCGAGTCCCAAGTGCGCACTTTGGTCGGAGCACGTAAGCATCTGTATCTCGGGCTCTTCAATACATTTTCCTTGTTGGAAAATGTATATCGAAGCGCCAGATAGGCACTGTCATCATCGCTAACGGAAAAGTGTCCGAGAAATGCTCTGTGCATTACTCATGCACTTTCTCTCATCGCATATCACATACAATGACGTGACAAGAGATACGGATTATTTAAGGACTCGAACGCTGCAGAGGGGGGCAGTTAGATTTGGGCAGCGAGAGGAACAGCAAGGACGACTCCGCGCGTCTCTTCAGATTTCCTCGAGTACCGAACTCGCGATCGCGAAAGATACACTGTGAATAGTAGAGTAGGAGCGTATCTCTGCTTTATTCCGTTCAAATATCTTGTAACTAATTTCAGTTAACAGTTGCCTTTACCAATAAATATTCTTGTTCAATTCAATTAATAAGAATTTGTTGTGCAAGTTTTATTTCGGCTAACCGAAGCAGTTAGCCGTGGCGATCCTGTAGTCAACGCAATCGTTCCCATAGAACAAATTGGCGATCCTGCCAGGATATAATTAATCGACTGCTCTCTGCAGAAGTCACACTAATTATATCGATCGTCTAAACGTGGAGCCTTCTGCGACAAGTCAGTGCAAGTGAAATTTGATTGCCGACACGAAGATATTTCAAGAGACCAAGTGAAACTGTCAGAGAAGATTCCAGGATTCTACACAGCCCAAGCCTGGGACAGGACGAAGTACGCAGAATGATCATCAATATCACTTCTCTACTCTTTCTGTTTTTTTCAATGTAAGTCAATTATATCTCAGTATATTTTGCCAAAGGTCTAGAACGCAAGTACAGAAATAAAAAAACGATAATAAATTGTCTAATTAGCAAATGATAAATTTGACTGATTAATAAATTAAAGCGAATAATCAGTTACGCGAGTGAATAGAATCGGGTTATTAAATAAACAAAGTGACTAAATAATCGAGATGAATCTGGAAACGATAAGGAAACATATCGACCGATATGCCGCGTTGAGATCGGAGATTCGAAATTTAGACACGGAATTGCTAAAAGAACATCCGCCCACCGAGAGGCAAATCTTGGAAGAGACGGTTAAAAGACTGTTAATAGAACGGTCCACGATACGCGAATTGCTAAACAGTCTACCCTGTACGCGAGACATTCTGGCAGAATTGGACGTCGATCCGGACGATATCAGCGACGACGTAGCCATCGATACCCGCAGACAGAGAGCTCACGAGCTGCAGCAACAGCAACAGGCAGACGAAGCTGCCCGAGCACAGCAGCTCGAACAAGACCGAGCAATGGCCCAACGAATAAACGAAGAAGAAGAGAGAAACTTTACAGTCGAGGTACAGCAAGCGGACCAGCAGCGTGCCTTGCAACAGCAAGCGGCAGAAGCTACGGTCATGGAGGAGGGACCTCCAACGACCTTGGGATCAGCAACCAACGAAGGCCCGCCATCTTACCTCGAATCACACTGCCAAGCCTACTGCGGATTGACAGAAGAAGAAGTAATCGCTAGGGCCGAACTGAGCAAGCTTCACACCAACGAAACATTTACAAGCGCACAGGAGCAGATTTCTATGTTCCGAAAAATCGCCGCCGACGCCACCGCTGAGACTCAGGTCCGAGAGAAACGACTGGAAGAACTCCAACGGGAACGCGAGCGCTTGGCGAGAAGGGCCGAACTGGAAGATCTGGAGAAAAAACGCCTGGCCGATCAACTTCGCGCCCTTAAGGAAAGAGATGCTGAGACAGAGATGCTTCGGAGAAAGCTCCAGGAAGCCGAAATTAAACAGCAAGGGATGCTACAGGAAATGCACCGGCTTAGAAACCATCACATACCAACTCAAGGAGCCGGACCATCAGCTTCATCATCAGCCCCGCCTACAAGCCAAGTAATAAACTGGGAAATCGAAACACCTGCATTCGACGTGTCCCAGGACGAATATGACCGCGCGATGAAGCTGTCTATAAGAGAGGCCCAGCGAGAGAAGAAACTCCGTGAAGAAATCCAGCAGCTCGACCTTATCTCAAGACAATCAGCTCGGGAGATTGAGGAACAGCGAATTCTACTCGAGGAGGCTCAACGAAACAAACGCAGTAAGATGGTCCTAAAGCCCGTCAAAACAATTCTAAAGGAGGAAAAAATCTCTTCAAACGCACTTGCGGCCCGATTCGAGTCCGTCCATCAGAAATGGGGGAAATTAGAGGGCGCAACATCGCGATCGAGCCAAGAAACAGAGAGTCTTAACGTGACTAATCCGGCTCAAGAACAGCTCCAGATTAACAGAGCCAATCGATGGACAGCCCAAAACCACCTGTTGAAAACCAACATGGGCATCGCCTCGACTGAATGGGGACTAGGAGGTTCTCGAGATGTCGGATTCACCGGGAGAGACCCCAGAAGGCCACGGCAAAATCCCTACGGCTGTAAGGATAACACCGACCCGTCAGGTGGACCACCAAATCCACCGGACGACCCTTATTATCCGCCGCGGGAGAATAACCCACCCGGTCAGCCCGCGGAAGGCACGATGAAAGCAACAGAGTGCCTTTTACTGGTCCCCAGGCTGGAAAGATCAATGCCCATACTGGACTGGATTAAGCATTTTCAATTCGCATGCCGTTTTGTATGGAGCACCCAAAAGACAGCTTTCATCTCGATGGTTTTCGTCCAGAAGATATCGGACGAGATTACGAGACTCGCAACCGGGATCATCGATACCGAGATCGGACTCGTAGAGTTCGTCACTACTCACCTCGGTTACCTACCTGGTTTCCAGGTCTGTATGGACAGACTTCGCCAAGTCCACCAAACAGGAACTGTCCTTGAGTACATTACGAACTTTAACCGTGCGTTGAATACCGTCAAGGAGGCTGATCAGAGAGACCAGGCCACAGGCTCACTGGACCACATGCCTTTAGTCCACAGCCAAGCCATTTCCATGTTTATTCATGGATGTAAAGATAACATCTTCGATAGCCTGAAGTCCAACAGAAATACTTTCCCGAACCTCGCAGCCGCACAACAAGCTGCGCAAGAAATCGATGAGGCCAACATCGCGCATCAACAATTGAATATCGAACGGGCGAGATTATATACCCGTTTAGCCCAACAACAGCCGAGATCCAGCCAGCCTCTATTGGGACAGTCCCCACAAACACAGAACGCGTATAAGGGGTCTCGTCAAACACCGATCACGGTAAATGCCGCTGTAGCCGATCCGGAATCGGTTTGTTATAACTGTGGAAGCAAAGGGCATTTCGCAAAGGAATGTCAGAGGCCGAAGGGAAATTTCAAACCAAAATTAGTTGAAGGCCAAACAAGCTTTCAGAAAAGAAATTTTCACTCAGTCAGACCGCAGCCCAAACCACCACAGGTATACAACGTAATCGACCCGGAAGCCCTGGGATGCCAGACGGCGAACGTCAACGAGGACAACTACGACCACCAAAAGGGGGAATACCAAGAGTGTCCAGCGTTGGAATCGGACGTCTGGAACGGGTTAGAATCCGTCCTGGAGGATTCACCTGAGATATCGAACTGCTGATAGATACTGGCAGTTCACTCAACCTAATAAAAAGAGGATGCATACCATCAAGTTTTCCGGTAGAAAAGGCCAAGAGAAGCTTCGTTATGGGCACCAGCCGATTCGAGTCAAGCGAAAAAATTAAATTAAAGTACCTTGGAGAGACCAGCATCTTCTACGTGCTGCCCGACGACTCGATCATACCCGAGGATGGGTTCATGGGACTGGAGTTCATGAAGCAAAGAGACTACAACTTGTCCAACGAACATCTCGTCTTGAAGCAGCAAAGTCACACCCTGATTACCGACGGAGTTACGGTACCCCCTCATACGGCCGTGATAATGAAGTTAGCAGTCGGCGGTCCGGACCGCGAATGTTTGATCACCACGGGCGTCTACGACAGCACCATCCAGAATGGGGAGGAACATATATTCGAAACGGCATACGTAAACAGAATCGAGCATGGGTATACAGAGGTGATGTTCGAGAACCCGACGGACAAGGTCATGAACTACGACGAAAATCAGATCCGGGTTACCAATGTAAAGATGGAAGGGGGGAATACAGATAATACCTGTCTCACCCCGGAACAAAAAGGAAAATTTCTGCCCGAAACCTCGAAACTCGACCATCTCGAACCGGAACAAAAAGGAATAATCAGCGATATTATCATGAGGTATCAGGACATCTTTACATCCCCCGGTCAAGATTTACCGGCTGCACCACACGCAAAGCACAAAATCATACCAATCAACGATACGCCGATCAACATAGGAAATTTCAAGACAGCCCATGCTCACCTCGGGGAAATAAAGACCCAAGTTGCAGATATGCTGAAGAAGGGTATCATCCGGGAGTCCGAGTCGCCATTCAACTCACCCGTCTGGGTAGTCCCAAAGAAACCTGGACCAGGAGGAGAGAAGAAATGGCGCATCGTCATCGATTTCCGGAAATTGAATAAAAACACGGTACTTGACGCCTATCCCATGCCACGAATCGAGAATATCTTTGATTCACTCGGGAATGCTAAATTTTTCAGCGCGTTCGATCTAAAGGCGGGATTTCACCAAATATTGATGGACGAAGACTCCAGGAAATACACAGGGTTTTCAACAGCAGAAGGGCATTTTGAATATGAACGGATGCCATTCGGTCTAAAGAACGCACCAGCCACCTTCCAGAGAATGATGGACCAGTTCCTCGTGGGACTAAACCACAAAATCTGTTGGGTCTACATGGATGACATCGTTATTTTCGGGGAAACTATCGAAGACCATAATCAAAATTTAGTTACCGTCTTCGAGAGATTACGAAAATGTGGATTGACACTAGAGCCGGAAAAATGCAAGTATCTCCTACCGGAAGTCGAGTATCTGGGACACACATCACAGCAGACGGGGTCCAACCAAACCCTGCAAAAATCGAAGCTGTCAGAGATTTTCCGGTACCAACCAACCCGACAGAGGTAAAGTCATTCGTGGGACTCGCGGGCTACTACCGACGATTTATTAAAAACTTTTCTCACATCGCCCGACCTATGGTCGACCTCACGAAGAAGGATGTCCGATTCGATTGGACGGAGAAATGCCAGGGATCGTTCGAAGAACTAAAACAATGTCTGATCACATCACCGACACTGCGACGCCCAGATTTCACAAAGATGTTCACACTTACAACCGACGCTTCGGATCATGGATTGGGAGCAGTCCTTTCACAAGAAGGACACCCAGTGTACTACATCTCTCGTGCTTTGAATTCAGCGGAAAAAAATTACGGAACCTCCGAAAAAGAGATGCTAGCAATAGTCTGGTCAGTACAACGATTACGTCAATACCTCCTGGGGTACAAGTTTTTGATTCAGACCGACCACCGAGCCCTCGTTTGGATGGCCGACATCAAGGATCCATCCTCGCGAATTCTTAGATGGAGACTCCGTCTGGAAGAATTCGACTTCGACATCCAGTATAAAAAAGGCTGCGAAAACCAAGCAGCTGACGCGCTATCACGAATACCGCGCGAGTCAACGATCAACAGAGTGTCACTATCAGAAGAAAAACCAAGACCAGCGATACGTCAAATCCTTCAACACGTCGGTACCAGGAAAACTACCGTAAAACCAAAACGTTGGAAAACGGGCCCCTCAGTAAAACTCGATGACCTGGAAGACATCACGCAGCGAGTCAACAACTTAACTCTGCACGGGGGAAGGGTTAATGAATTGAGATTAAGGCCAAACTACCCAAAGGACCGGAGCCGATGGATCGTCCTAACGAAATCTGGGTCCGACCCACCAACGCACAATAAGGATTCGACAAAAGAAAGAAGACGAAGGCATGGGACGCTGTTCGAATATCGAGAAGACACCTGGAAACAAGGATTGTATCAACTAATCCAAGGCCACGTACAACGTGGGAAGAATAAATTCCGAATTCTCGCTTCCCCAAAGCAGTTCTCGATGACGCAACTCGACGATGTCGAAAGAGAGATTCGAGAACTCGCCACCGAATTTACAGACTCAGATTTCCAATTCTGCCGCTCAGGGATTTCCGAGCCGGAGCCGGAGGAATATGAAAAACGAATGCGGGAAGTACACAACGACCAGGTAGGACACCTCGGGGTGACCAAGACTCTCGAGAAATTGCGGCGCAGAAGCTATTGGACGAACATGGAGGATTCTGTACGGGAATTCATAGCCAATTGTCCCACCTGTCAACAGTATAAGACCGACAGAAACCCGCCGGTCCCCTCAGCCGTCTTAATGGACACGGCCAGCGAGCCAAACGAAAAAACCGCTATCGACATCGTTGGACCGCTGACAACGACGAGAAGAGGAAACGAATACATCCTTTCCATCCAGTGTACGCTGACGAAATTTGTAAGGCTCATCCCAGTCCCGAACAAAAAGGCATCGACAATTCTTACCGCCCTGTTCAACGAGTGGATCTGTATCTTCGGGGCACCACGGGTGATTCTTAGCGATAACGGAAAGGAATTCAACAACAAGCTAATGACATACTTCGACGAGGTCATGGGAATAAAGGAAATTCGAACAACCGTGTATCACCCACAAGGGAACGGGTCAATCGAAAGGATGCATGGGGTTTTAAAGGACCTAATTCGAACCATGTGCACCAATAACATCACGACCTGGGACACAAAGATGAACGCGATCGCCTTCACGTACAACGACAGCTTCCACACCTCGATCCAGGACACCCCATTTAACGTTATGTTTGTTCACTCGTCGAATTATCCGAGCGCCATTGAACAGCTGGACACGTCAACGCTTCAACAGAGATTCGACGAACTGAATCAGAAGCACTGGAATCAGCTGTACCAAGCCAGGCACCATCTAATGATAGCACGGGAAAGAAACCAGAAAAACGTCGATAGTGCCAGGCGGAATCCGATGCCTCTGTACAAGGAAAAGGACTGGATCCTTGTCCGCAACAAAGCCCCTTCACATGGGTTATCCATCAAGTGGCTCGGACCCTACCAGGTGATAAGCGTGGATCACGAGAGAAATCATGTGGTTTACCGCTTCCCTACTAAGCTTGGGCCACGAGTTCGTATGGCCCATACTGGGAATACGAAACCATTTCGGAAGCACTTTCAAGACGATGATCCGAGACCGGGAAGACCATACCTAGTTAAAAAAATAATCGACTTATCCGGGAAAAAACCCCGCGTTGTCCAGGGATAACTTCTCCCGAATGAAAAAAAAAAAAAAAAGAGAAAAAAAACAAACAAATAAACAAAAACATTTACGATTATTTTTAGATGGAACACAGACGGAAAAACAGACCTCCAACCACTACATTCGAGCTTGATTCAAGAAGAACTGGGCGAAGTACACCTCCACTCAGAAACCTGGCGGCTTATGTACGCTGTCGACCTCGCGCAGCTGCACTCAGCGTTTGAGGCCCTTTCGAGCCGAATCACCCAAACCAACGACTTGCTCACGGGAATTCACACGCCCTCGGGAGCTCCTGATGTCGTGCGCGTATCACCAGCGACCTCCGCATCGTACGCCTTAGCTCTGGAAGGATATTACTCCTTAAAAAGGGACCTCGAAATTCTCGACACCATATTCCACCACGCGCCGCTCTTACCACGGAAGAGGAGAGGAATCCCCAACATTGTCGGAACGGTTCACAAATTCTTGTGGGGAACCCCCGACAACGCGGACCTCCAGACCATAAATGCCAACATCGCTAACCTTATCAACGCTACGAATGAAATCAATAAGGTGGTTAAAGAACAGACGTACATAATGGAAAAGACTATCGGTTCCATCTCCAAGAATGAGAACAAACTCGAGCATCGACTCGGACAAATCGAGTACGCATTTAACAACATATATGTGGCCACCGACGACATCGCTAAAGAAACGTATTTCAACGAAATAATACATCGTCTGGAGATAGAAATCCGGAGACTAGATTACGCACTTCGAACTGTAATGACGGCGCTTGAGATGGGAAAACACGGCATCGTGCAACCTATTTTATTAACCCCTGACAACCTCGCCAAGGGGATAAAAAAATTCAAGGACTGCTGATTTACATAATCAAAATCCCGTTTGTCGACGAAAAACCTTGGAAAATAGTGTTGAACACTCCGGTTCCTATAGCTATCAACAACACCTATGTAACCTTCAACCCCACGTTCGCTGAGAGAATCTCGCGAACAATTGGGGCCAAGACCATGGTTCGGAGGTTCGACCGGGAAATCATGAGGTCAGCATCTAACATCAACGTCGCCCCGTACGAAGGAATCGGACACGAGGTGGACTCCTATGCGCTTTGTGAATCAGAAGTCGCCTTTAGCCTAAATAAAGATACTGATGACTGCCATCTAACCGCATTCCGCCTAAAGGGACTCGGAGTAATAAACACCAGGACAGCACAGATCGTTATACCACCGGAACCCGAGAAAGACTTTCCGATTACGATCCATTGCGGAATGGAAACGGAGACGTATAGCATCTCGAAACCATCGCTCCTACGGACCACCGATAGGTGTGAGATATTGACGACCCATTCGCGGTTCGTTTTGCTCACATCTTTAGAAAAATCAATCTGTACAGAAATCACCTTCAACGTTTCAAGATTTAATCTGACCTTTCCCGAAGGACTGTCGGTTGCAGCCTTCAGTCGACAAATAAAATTGAACTCGCTCGATAAGTACAGCACCAGCCTCAGGGAGCTCCGAGGAACCCTTGACAGTCATCAGGTCAAGTTGTTGGTAAACAACTCCTGGGCTAATATAAAGGGAATAGTATTCCCATCCTTGCAAGGGATGGCCTCGCTATTTCTCGTCGGAGGGTTGATGACTGCCATGTGGAAGTTTGGAGTAATAACATGGTTGTTTCGAGTTTGTTGTAGAAAAACCACGATGCAACAAATCAGGACCGAGAAGCGATTGGCCAAGCTCCAGAAGACGAACCAGAAGCTGTTCGCGCGCACCTTGAAGTCGAGGAACGAGGACGTACCTCAGTCTACTGGTGGGGGTGTTAGCAATGACGAACGATCATCGTTCGAATTGATAACCACGGACGCCTCACCAAGCGACAACCGACGAGGCTTCCTATCTGGGCCTTGCATGACACACTCCCCGACTACGGCTTGACCCGGGCGAAGATCGAGTCCCAAGTGCGCACTTTGGTCGGAGCACGTAAGCATCTGTATCTCGGGCTCTTCAATACATTTTCCTTGTTGGAAAATGTATATCGAAGCGCCAGATAGGCACTGTCATCATCGCTAACGGAAAAGTGTCCGAGAAATGCTCTGTGCATTACTCATGCACTTTCTCTCATCGCATATCACAAACAATGACGTGACAAGAGATACGGATTATTTAAGGACTCGAACGCTGCAGAGGGGGGCAGTTAGATTTGGGCAGCGAGAGGAACAGCAAGGACGACTCCGCGCGTCTCTTCAGATTTCCTCGAGTACCGAACTCGCGATCGCGAAAGATACACTGTGAATAGTAGAGTAGGAGCGTATCTCTGCTTTATTCCGTTCAAATATCTTTCAACTAATTTCAGTTAACAGTTGCCTTTACCAATAAATATTCTTATTCAATTCAATTAATAAGAATTTGTTGTGCAAGTTTTATTTCGGCTAACCGAAGCAGTTAGCCGTGGCGATCCTGTAGTCAACGCAATCGTTCCCATAGAACAGTCTTAGCTTATTTTCACAAAATTTTAATGTCGTCGGCACATTACGAGAAAAATCAATTATATTTATATCTTTAGGTCTATGGTCAGAAACAAATATCAAAATTCTCGAAAATGTGTATTGTCATAGTTTTGAGGAGGGTTACTCTTCTCAAATATGAATACATTTTTATGTAATTATAATAACAATAAGAATTTCTAAGAACCATGGGCTTACAGATGGGAAAATCAAAATTCTCGTAACGTTGAAACATCCGAATGAATAACAACATTTTAACTAACAATTTTTGTTCCGCACAATCCGTAGATTACATGGAAATCCGTGAAAAATATATATCATGAAGGAGCCAGCCCACTTATTCGATTTCTTTTTAAAGTTTTTAAAATAACTGCTTATAGCTTTGCATAAAATTTATGTTACATCCACAGAATATGAGCAAAGTAAGTAATCCTCACATCGACAACTCCATATAAATATAAAATTAAAACAAAAATCACGGTTATTGTGAGTATGAAAGATCTGATTTTTTCATGATATTGGGAACCTAAGGAGGGGTATGACTTAATTCTGACGTCAGCAATATGGCGACGTAAGTAAATAGCTCGCTCACGACTCGCATGTGACAGCGTGGTGTAGAGAGAGAGATTTGTCGTCGATTATTCTCAGCTCATTACAGATTATGCTACTCACTCCCGGACGCAAATGCAGTAAACAAGTAAAAGCAACTTTCGACCCTAACCTAAAAAATAACCACATTCTGCATCCAAACTCCGAACTCTATATCTATATTATTGTTACGTGGACAATCTCAACAATTTTCA